>CAWUFW010008984.1:600000-829755 GCA_963921515.1 Calotriton arnoldi | reverse complement strand
GAGTCGGGCCCAGGGGGTACTGGAAACAGAAATAAAAACTTAGGGGCCCATTACGATACCCGGCGTAAAAAATCCGCCAGGCATGGAAGCGGCAAAAATCCGCCCGCACACACCGTCTGAACACCGACCACGCCATTACGATGACACAAACCGAAAACCGCCATCGGCGGAAAAATCACACAAAATACCGCCCGCCATCGTCCGAGTCGGAGTCAAACCGCCCGCCACGGACGGAAACACGCACAACAACACAAAACCGCCCGCCCTCACGGCCGACACACCGCACGTGAGATTACGATCGCACCGCCATGAGCGCGGGAAAACTACAAATATACCGCCCGCCAGCGCAAACAAC
Organism: Calotriton arnoldi; assembly: GCA_963921515.1. NCBI lineage: Eukaryota > Metazoa > Chordata > Amphibia > Caudata > Salamandridae > Calotriton > Calotriton arnoldi. Next base: position 829,400 of record CAWUFW010008984.1, on the reverse strand, counting down.
GCCGATGAGAATCGACACGGCAGAAGCCATGGCGCCCACGTCCCTGCACAGAAACCATCCGCTGACAAAAACAATCGCACACAACATGGCCAACAAGTCCACACAGCAAGGCACGCACAAATACACAAGCACAGTACACATCCCGAAAACACCCCCTGGACAAACAAAAACTACAAAGGCCAGAACCCCAGACACAACACACCTGAAAACAACAGACCATGAGGACACACCCACATAGGTAAGTACAAAAGCAGCACTCCCACAGACCACAACCCCTTGCAACATTGCAAACCAGAGAGGAGAGGAGAGGACACAGTGACACAGCAAGGACAGCAGCACACCACAGAAACGCACACATCACAACCACCACCACCACCACCACCACCACCACCAAACACCTGCACCACAAACCCCTGCACATTACACAACACACACCGCACCAGCACCACAAACACCATGGCACCACAAAGAATGCCCAAGTTCACGCCCATTGAGCTGACGGTCATGGTCGACGAGATCATCAAGGTGCACTCCACAAATCTATGGGAACATGGTCCAGCACACACCACTAGCCACCAGAAACAGAATGTGGAACCGGATCGTAGACCAGGTCAATGCAGTCGGGACCCTGCCCAGGAACAGAGTCGAAATAAACAAACGGTGGAATGACGTCAAGAGCCTGGTCAAGAAGAAGGAGACCAAGAACAGAGAGCTGGCAGCCGTCACTGGCGGAGGGAATCCCGCGCTCTTCAAGACCTTCAAAGCGTGGGAGGAGAAGGTGCGAGTCATCATACATCCCGAGATCCTCGCCGGATTAGCAGGGGGAGTGGAGGCTGGTAAGTACAAACTAATGTATACCAGCACACCGCTATGTACTCACATGCACTACCACCATGCCACAGCTCCCAGGGACAAACACCCCCATGACCAGCACACAATACACAACACATCACACACACATGCAACAGACACCACCACACACAGCCCAAACCGAACAACTGTAAGATGCGTGGGGACATGTGTACACTCAGCCAGCCACGTAACCACCAACAGGTCCCCAAATATGCCAGAAGCGCCACAACGAGCACCCACCACACCCATGTGTCCGCCACAGCTGCACTAACCGACAAGTAACAGGTAAGTGGCAGGAACACAAAGTGCAGTGGGTGGGAGGGTGGACAGCCCAAGTACAACACACACCAGGCCCCAGTCCCACAGCACAGCAAGGAGGAGCATCCCCCACACCCCACAGCCACGTGTCAGCCACCGCAGTGCACAACGACAGCCGAAAGGTAGACATCACGGTCCACAGCAATCGGTGTCAGTGGGTGTCCAGCCACCACCACGACCCACAACACCCCCACAGACCTGCAACATGGAGCACCCCCGCTTAGAACCATGTGGCATCCAGTACAGTGCACGCCCGAACAACCTGCAGGTGGGAAACTGGACAGGGCTGGATTACTGGAGGCATGAGGACCGTAACACGACCAACACATGGGACATGTCACGTAGCAGACGAACACGCAACACCGCCCACCGTCACGAACAAGTGAACAATGTGCACACGGACATGAACCACAGACTCACACCTCACATGACCCATCACAGACACAGCAACACCCAAGGAGCCACGTCTGCATGCACAAGCCACACTGAATATAGTACCACACGTCCTGTCCATGTAGCCCCTACTGCCTGTCAACCACACACCCCACAACTACGCCTATGTAAGACAAACAACACTAGACGCAACAGAGCGGAACAACATAAATGCACACGAACACCACTGAACCCATCAAACACACAGACACACCATGCACATACAACATACCATCCATCCCATCCGTCAGCCCCAGTCTCATGAAAGGCATGTCATCCGCACAGCTGCCACACTACAGCAGTCACGCTAAGATACATGCCCATGACCAACCATGTGCCAGAAGTCAATGAAGCGCACGACACACTGTGAGCAACAACACACAACATGGGCCACACCCCCCGAGCACTGCAGTGATGCACATGGCACAGGGCAGCACGCACACCAAGGAGATGGGACAACTGCAATACGTTGGCTGGCACACAACCAACACTCACTCATAACGATGCGTCCAATGCCATGTCCAGTAATCACAACAGACAGCAAATATGCAGGCCATGTCAGGCATGCACACACCTCAGACCATGCACTGTCATGCTGCCACAACACATGTCACGTTCGGCACCCATGGCTCACAGCATGTACCCCAAAAGCATATTCCCTCCCAAATGCGAATCTGGGGCATGGCCCCCATGTTGCCATATGCGTTCCTAAGCGTTCCATTTGAACCCCAAAAGCATATTCCCTCCCAAATGCGAATCTGGGGCATGGCCCCCATGTTGCCATATGCGTTCCTAAGCGTTCCATTTGAACCCCAAAAGCATATTCCCTCCCAAATGCGAATCTGGGGCATGGCCCCCATGTTGCCATATGCGTTCCTAAAGCGTTCCATTTGAACCCCAAAAGCATATTCCCTCCCAAATGCGAATCTGGGGCATGGCCCCCATGTTGCTATATGCGTTCCTAAGCGTTCCATTTGAACCCCAAAAGCATATTCCCTCCCAAATGCGAATCTGGGGCATGGCCCCCATGTTACCATATGCGTTCTAAGCTGTTCCATTTGAACCCCAAAAGCAAAGTACAAACCAGACCCAGGATGGGCCAGGAGCCCGCATACACCAGAGTCACAATAAGTAGGGGCACAGCAACACACCCATCGGCATGGCCAATCCGTCCCATGCCACATGTGCACAGCACACAGTCCCATTGCCAAGCACACACAACTACAAATGGTACAGCCACACACACGCCTCCGGGAAACCCATGTACGAGATTGCACGAACTGTTAATGTCAGACGACAAATACATACTTCGCAAGGTGCAACACAATAACAAATCTCATTCTCTCCACAGGTGACGAACTGCTGGATGCTGGGGATGGAGCCAGCAGCCAGCACAGCCAGCCTACAAGCCCCCAACGAGGACACACGGATGTGGAGGATCTGTCCTCCTCTTCGGACACGGACCACCAAGCAGGCCCATCTGGTGTGGCAGGGCCCAGCCGCTCCCCAGGACCCCTCCTACCCACCAACCCATCATCCAGGGCTGCTGAACATTCCCAGCCCCCTGCTGCCACTGTCGCTGCGGCCACACCCACGGTCATTGCGGCCACACCCACGGTCATTGCGGCCACACCCACGGTCATTGCGGCCACTGCCGCAACCGCCACCATCGCCGCACCGACCACCACCGCCGCCACCACCACCACGCTTTCGCTGGCACCAGCCCCAGCGCAGGTGGTGGCCCGGCCGACTGGATCCACCCTGGGAGCCACAGCGAGGACCGTGGTGAGCAATGTGGCTAGTGGGCAGGCCGGTGGCAGCAGGACTGGTAGGAGGAGCAGGGTCAGGGAAACGCCAGCCTCCCCTGGGAGCCATGCCCTGCCTCAAATGGCCAGAGTCCTTGGGGCCTATGAAGAGGCCCAAGGACAATGGGCCAGGTCAGCTACAGACACGCGTGAGGTGCTGGGGGTGCTGATGTCCATGGACGCCCGTATGGGCCAACTCGTGGACCTCATGGGCCAGCTGGTGGTGGCGGTGAGGTCACAGCCAGGGACAGCAGCTCCCCTCCGCCACCACCTGCCGGGGCGCAGGGTCGAGCAGCAGTGTCCAGTTCCCTGCGTCCACAGCCAGTGAGCACACCTCAACCACCAGCATGTCGCAAGCAGGCACCCCCTCGCAAACGTGGAAGGGGCCGTCCGAAGAGGAAACAGATCTCCCGGGAGGACTTCGCACGCTCCAGACGCAAGTGAGGCAGCCAGCCAGCCTTCCTTGACCAGCCACTGCATTGACTTGGACAACGATCCCACTCCACACAGCCATCTGGATGGCATGTGTGTGTTGGACTATGGACATAGAACCAGTGGGTACACCCTGAGCATCACGCAGCCATGACCGACAGCTCATTGTCACTGCACGCACCACTTTTGTCATCACCTTACACACAATCACATGTCACAGTTTGAAATAAATGCACCTCTTACACAAACTGCTGTTTGTGCCCTGTGTTTTATTTGTACGGAATACAACGGCCACCTTGGGCGGAAAGGCACCTGATGCGTGGCATGGCAATGGAACCGGAGGGCCTGTAGGGACCTAGGGGTGGGAGACAGAACAGGAGCACATTCAATGAGTGTGTCACACACCCATCACACAGTACATGTCAACAACTACAAGCAATGTACACACATCGCACAGAGCAATAGGGCACAATGCCACAGCCACCAACAGTGGCATACTACCCTGGCCATGGAGCGTTGACACACAGCACGCAGTGAACAAACGGCCACCCTGACACAGCACACACACACCTGCACAGATACAGCCACATCAGCCGTCGTACATGGACACTCACCGTCAAGTGAAGTAGCGGGCGATGAGCTGCTGCCGCACATTCCCAGCTTCCTCCTCTCCGCTGTCCTCCTCACTCGAGCTGTCCTGGTCTGCGGGCTGGGGCCCTGGCTGATCTCCGTCATCCACGATGAGGGGGATCTGCTTCCGAATGGCCAGATTGTGCAGCATGCAGCACGCCACCACTATCTGGCACACCTTCTGTGGGGAGTACGCCAGCGCACCCCGGTGCGGTCCAGGCACCTGAACCTGGACTTGAGGAGGCCAAAGGTACGCTCGACCACACGTCTGGTCCTCCCATGTGCCTCATTGTAGCGATCGTCTGCTGGGGTGCGAGGATTCCTCAATGGACTGAGCAGCCATGCCCCATTCGGGTACGCAGAGTCACCTGGGTGTGAGGGACACAGAGAACCGTTGCTATTCCAACTGGACAGGGGACAGCATCGCACAACCAGCACGCTACACCACTCCACATACTCACCGGACAATACAGCCACGATCCTGTTGCAGATTGGACATCAGTCGTGGCAAGATGCTGTTGCGCATTATGTGTGCGTCATGGGCCGAGCCTGGGAACTTTGCACACACGTGGGTGATCACCATGTCCGCAAGGCACACCACTTGCACATTCAGGGAGTGCGTGTGCTTCCTGTTGCGGTACAGGTGCTCAGTGGCCTGTGGTGGAACAAGGCCAACATGTGTGCAGTCAATGGCTCCAACGACGTGTGGGATTCTGCCAAGGGCATAGAATGCACCCTTCACTGCCGCCAATTCACGAGCCCTGGGGAAGCGGATGTACCTGTTTCGGTACAGCATCATGGCTGCCAGTACATCCCTCAGCACCTTGCTGAACATGGGCTGGGACATCCCTCCTCCACTGCCCACTGTGTGCTGGAATGACCCAGTGGCGAAGAAATGCATGGCGGCCATCACCTTAGCCGTGGGGGTGACAGCTGTCGGATACACCCTGCGGGGACGGAGATGGGGTTCTAACATGGCACACAGTCGATGCAGGGTTGGCCTGTCCAGCCGAAACTTCCTAATGACCTCTGTATCGTCCATGTCCGCCAGCAATTGGTATGGGCGGTCAATGTTCGGTCTCCGCCTAGGGAAAATGGCAGTGGACACATGTCAAAGCAACACGACACATAGCAATTTCGCATACACATCACTGACATGACTGAGCAAGCACATGAGCCACAGCCCAGCTGTCAAGCTGGGACGGCACGGCCACAATACACTTACACAGGTCTCCCAACAATGGCAATGGCTAGTGATACAGACCACTGCCATGTGCATGCACATGGGGATCTAGGCCCCAATGACTTGCGGGGCGTGCTGATGGGGACTGACTGCATATTCAGTCAAGCGGCAACGCCACGGCAACATGAATGTCTGCTGAGCATGGAACTGCTTCCGAGGCTAGATGAGTATGGCACACGACGACGACGATGTGGGCACAGGCTGAGCGGCCAAAACAAGTGGGACCTGTGGCACGAGGGGATATGAGACAGTAGTAGGTGTCAGCACTGCACCCTATGTACAGCACTGTACGGATCACACCTCCCGAAACATTGACAGGTGTCCACATTGACAGCCCCATGCCAAGACGGCTGTGTGCTTGCAGTCACACGTCACAGGTGAGAGGTTACATTGCACGTGCCAGGTGGCAGACGTACATAGTGGGAGCTGGCATGTGTGTGCATGTGTCTCCTGTTCAGGATCCACCAGATGGGCGCTGACTCTGTACTGACCATTGGACACAGCATGTTCCGTGGAAGGCTTGTGTGTGGGATGGTGGCACTGGATGTGCCTCCGTTGGGTGGGGGCCATGCACAGGGCGGGTACGTCGATGATTGCGCATTGTTGGTCACGGTGGGTGCACCCACTAAGATGTGTTGCCCTGTGTTCAATTCCTATGTCCGCATGATGATGGACTGTAGATGTGGGCAGACTACACATTGGTCGATGTGCTGTCTATATGCATGTGCCTTCACACCAGGCACAGCTGCCCCTGCACATGTGACCCCTGCTGGACTCGCTGCTGGGTCTGTGGAGCTGATGCACCTTCTGTGCGTGGGGCGGACAGCTCTCCTCACTTCCCTCATTGCGCATGTCATGACTTTGCCGCAGGTGACATGGATCATGGAGGGCCCACATGTACGCGTGGGTAGGCTACACATGATTGTTCACTGGTCGCCACCCCAGTCAGTGTTTCGAATGGGAAGGTTGTCGTGCTGGTGGTATGTTCGATGTGGCGGATGGGCGGGCCTAGGTGCGGGCTTACATTCCGGACATGGGGGTAGTTGGATTGGCGACTAGTTGCAGTACACACGGGACACGTCTCTTCCTTTCCACATCTGGGTCATCCCTTGTACTCACTGACAGTGATACAGTCATCTTCGCCCCAGCCCTCATGTCCTCCCTCGCTCCCCCAATATGCATGTGCACCTGCGAGGCTAGCGCTTGCACAGGCAGCCCCAAGCTCGCACCAGAGAGGGCAAGGAGTGTATGTGTGGGTCCAGTTGCACGAGTGGGCTGTCTCAGGGTATGATGTGTTGCGGGACGCCCGTCCACCTGCGTGGTGCCCCAAATGGAGACCCGGCCTGCATGGACTATGCATCACAGTCTTCGCCTTCCGGATCCGCCACCTCCAACACCCAGTGGCTGTGGCTGCCCTTGCGGCCATGCCGCGTCCGTCTGTGACTGATGGCCCACACATTCACTCTTTGGCCTCTCTGGGGAGGGCTCGGGGTGGTGGCGCACGCGCTTGCACTTAGTCGCAATGGCATGTGGCGTGGTTGGTATAATGGGCAATGGATGGGATGGTGCGAGCCACCTCCCGTGACGTCAGTGCTGCTCGTGCTGTGGTGCGTCCCCCCTACACTTCCATTTGACTTGTGCCATGCTAGACGTTGAGGTTCTATTGCCTGCGTGATATGACCAGGAGGAGCGCGAGGAGACCTCTCACACACCATGCTCCACTGCCATCCCGTGCCCTGTATCGCCTGTGCGGATTGACTATGTTGGGGTTACACCTGGTCGACTGGGGCTGTGTGTGCCTTGTCAAGGGGCATGGCGGGCGCACAACAGGATCCAGCTTGTCCACAGAGGGTGGGCTGAGGTGCGCCTGGTACCGCTTGTACGTGTGCCCGGCTGCTGTGCACACACGTGTTCACTCCCCCGACAGGTGTCCTCTCACAATGCCCAGGGAAGCGGTGGTGTACTGTTCATGAGCCCTCCCAACACGGCGTGCTCCAACTTGGCATGTGCGCATCTACCCGTCACACCCACCCACCTGAGCAGTGCGTCCATACGACTTCACACAACACATGTGTGTCTTCCACAGTTGTGCTACTCATTTGCGTTGACATCCAATACCAGTGGACTACATGGTCATGTCACGACTGCCGTGTACTTCACATACTCTCATCCTCTCTCATTCGTACTTGTGAAATGAGTCAGCGGAGACAGTTTTGGTTTCAAACATTATATTGAGTCTTCTGTCCTCTGTGATGCAGTATAGTGGACACTACTGGCAGCGGAATACATGTTGAGGATATACTGAGCATGATTGCAAATGGGATAGGGTGTGGGGTTACATGTGATTGGCTGTTGCATGTGGGATGTGGGCTTCAGAGTGACATCTGCTTGGCCAAGGCTGTGCTAATGTACATTTACGTATAGCTGCGGAGCTGCGGACTTTGACACAGACGGTATACATGTAGCCTACCAGACCGCTTGGCATCATGGGCACAGTCCATCTCAGTTCCATGTGACAGGTTTGCTGCGTGTTGTTCCTCATGCACGCGTGCATGTGAGATGACATCAGGGCATGTGCTTGCGTGCATGCAGCGGCGTGCCACTTGTTGTTGCACTGTGGTGGTTACTGGACATGTCACAGTCACTGGGGTCGTGTTGTTGTTGTATGCACTTGTCGTCCATGCAAAGGTCCTGGTATGGGATTCCCGGGCGGGGGTGGGAGGGGTGCAGCACCCACAGACTCCAGGCGACCTATTCATGTCCACTGAGCGGTGTGTGTGTCCATGGGTGCTGGATCCATGTCGTGTCCTGGTTGTTCGTGCAGTTCCGTCCATGTGGGTGCGATACACAGACCCCATGCCACTGCCTCCCACGATGCATGCGGTGTTCCTGGATGTGATGGGGAACAGTGTGCATGTCCCGGTCATATCCGATGTCATGGCGATGTCGTTGATGGTGTGGTTACAGTTGCCGGTCGTTTGGTATGGCTGTTGTGGTGGTGACTGGCCAGTCCGTGCGGAAGCTAAGCATGGGTGCGGGGTTGGACATCATAGGTCAATCGGGGAACCTGCGTTGTGGTCCGACGAATTTACAGGTTGTCAGGTATGCGATGCCGTCCAGCAGGGCTTCCATGTCATTGGTGGTGTACATGTTTGCCAGCCAATGTAGCGGATGGTGGCTGTCAAGGTGTTGTTCGTAAGTTGTCCCTTGGAGGACCATGATGGGGCATGCTGGGTGACATTCGATGTAGCTGTTCTCGATGATCCGTCGTGTGGAGGCACAGTGGTCCCATTTCAGTGCGGGTGCGATGTTGGCCACATACGCCATGCCCCCATAGGCAGAGCAGGCCCTGTCGTGTGCGTCCAGAGGGAGGAGTAGTGGTAGCAGGTCCGCCTTCAGACATGCCGGGTTGGAGAGGCATATCTCCACGGGATGCTGGTAGGGACACCTCCGACAGTAGAAGACGGGCATGACGCAGCTGAACAATGTGATGCGGTAAGTCAGTCGGTAACTTACGTTCAGCAGGGACAGGAGATCGCATCCCAATATATGTAACAGGTTGGTTTTGTACAGCTTGAGCTGTTCGGCGTAGTTGGGTAGGTGTGTTGCGGTTGCCATTTCGCAGCGGTGCGTTGTGGTGGCGTGCTCCGGCTGTGTGTGCAGTCTGCAATGTGCACGCTCCGAGGTTGCTGTGAGCTCTGTGTAGTCGTAGGGAGACAGGACTTGTGTTCTGTTGGCTTGTTTGGAGGACACGGGCCCTCATCCCACATGCTTCTCAGACAGTTCAAGGTCAGTGATGTGTGACTCCTTCCAATTAACTTGCATGTGGCCGACATGGGGAGTGTTTTCTTCTTTCTTCCCCGTCCGTTGTGTGCTTCTGTGATATGCGCTATCTGCCCTGTGGTCGGTCTCCTCGGCATGCCTGTGTTGGTCTATTCTTGGACAATGGCTGTATTCACCGGCTTCTGTCGTAGGGCTGTGGTTTCGGAGTTGGAATGGAAGGTCATTCAGTGCTGTCTGCTCTCCCTTGTGTGGGCGGCAGGCTGCCTTTCCGCTCTGCGTTGGGCCTTGTGTGTGAATGTTATTCTTGGGCCACCTGTTGTCGGTCCCCGGGCTCTTTGGTGTTCCGTTTTATATGTCTTGTTCATATGTGCAGGGTGGTATGGGTGTTTCAGTGTGGTACTGGCGTTCCTCTTCCCGAAGGGGCCCTGCTTCTCCTAGTTGGTGTTGCCGCCGCTGTGTGCTACGCCATGTTTGTTACACTGGGGTGTGTCCTGCTGTTGCGTGACTTCACTGACATGTGTGCGTCGGTTGTGTGGCGTTGGGTGTTGTCCGTGAATTGGGCGTTGGGGACATGTCTGTGGCAGGCCTGTCACGTGTCATGTGCGTTCGAGGTGGGGCTGATGTGTGTGCTGCTTGGTTGTGTCCCTGTGTCTGTATGCGACGCATGCATGGCACTGCGGTTGGCCTCTGCGTTGTGCGCATGTGTGGCGGCGTCATCGCCGCTTTGGGGCCGTGACGGGGTGGTTGGTTCCTAGTCCCAGGTGGTGTGTACACTTGTGTTACGCGATGTTACGATTTGGCCTGTGTGTCATATGTGGATGCAATGGTGGATGTGTAGTGTACACGCGCTGGTGGGGGTTGTCCGCTTTTTCCGCCCTTGCACTGTGTGCGCTGTTTGCGTGCACTTGTTGTGTGTGTGCCTACCTGCGTCTCCGCGGTACGTTGCGTCCTTGGTGGTGCATCAGCAGGAGCATGGGGAGGGCCTGCAGTGCTGGATTCATGCTCGGGGAGCCGCTTCTTCGTTGTCCGTGCTCGGCGTCCGTGTTACCGCTTCGGTTTGTCGTACGGTGTCTCTTGGCCGTGGGAGCCGTTTGTTTGCGGCATCGTAATTTATACGCCGGGCGGGGCGTGTTTCGTCGGACGGTGTGTGTCAGTTGAGCTGCGCCGCTACGTGTGCGGACGCACTTTGATGGCGGACGGTGTTGCTGGCTTGCCGGCGGTGTTTGGCCTACTTTTCGCATCGTAATTGGGCGGGCGTGTGGACTGCTGCGTGCCGGCGGTAACTGGTGGTTTTTGCATCCGCCAGCACGGCGGTTGTGCTTCCGCCCGCCATCGTAATGGGCCCCTAAGCCTCGGTAACTAGTTTCTAAAGGTATGCAAATGGTCCTTAAAGACCTGTGAAAAACTCGGGCATGCCGGAGTCTTAATAAGACTCCAGACACTGCCCAGCGGAGCCCCCAGCAGCACACTCACTGACCTCCGGCCCCAGGGCACTCTGAGGGCTTCGGAGTAAATGAAGACAGCCTGGAAATGCAGCAAATAAACATCGCCGCACTTCCAGGCGTCTTCATTTACATGTGCTTGCAGAGGCCTTTGCGCCCCCCTGGGAACCCATCCACGCCCCCCCAGGGGGGCGGCCCCACACTTTGAAGACCTCTGCTCTACGCTATCCAACATTTTTCTTACTGTTGTTTTTTTGGGAGTTGAAATAGTAGTTTTATTCCCTCCGCTATTTAATATTTTTTGTATTATTTTAGTTAATGTAGTATATAATTAATTTTAAAAATATTAAAAGTAAATTTAATTTTTAATTTGTTATACATAATTATTTAATTTTTATTTATGTTATTGTTTTATTTGTATAGATGTATTTGTAATTTATAATATTTTTATTAATTTATAATTTATTAAAATAATTATTAAAACTGATTATTAAGTAAGTATATATATTATATATTATATGTATATGTTTAATTAATGTTTTATTAAAATTATATATATTACTTATTAATTTTAAACATTATAAAATATTTTTAACTATGTTTATTTTATTTATAAGTATTATTTAGTTTATTTTACATATTTTTTTTAACAAAAAAAAAACCGATATTTTTGATAACGATATTATTGACATCGATATTTTTTTTCCGATATTTTTGTACTTACCATGTTGTAGATAGGATATCGATATTGTTGACATCGATATTCTTGCTCCGATATTTTTGTAGGTCGATTTTTTGACCTTCGATATTTTGTCAGTGATCCCCTGCCAGGACAGAGCCCCCTCCTCATGGAAACAAGAGCATCCTCTGACACGTTTCAGCCTATTTAGGCCTCCTCAATCAGCTGTATCTTCAGTCCTGAGGCATAGTGAGCACAGGACCCACGGCTAGACATACCCATTGCAATGATGGAGCACATTGAAAGAACCAGCAAGGTGATAGAAAAAATTCTTGAATAAACCTCAGCCATGCACGATCACTTGGACTGAGTTCCAGTCTATCATTTTGGCTGTCTGAAGGGGACCAGGCATAGCAGAGTGGGCTGGACTGTTCCCATTGGAGTGGGACCAACACTGATATGCATATGGCTGGTTTCTGTTTGTAGTGGCATAGTGGGTGAGAAACGATGGTCTGTTTGTGTCCCTGCCAGTGGCTGAGATTATTCCAAGTATTCCTCTCATCACCTTGTTTATACCAAGTGTGCAGCTATTCGTAAGCTGCACCGAGCCCAGTTCCAGCAAATCCTCCCACCTTTGTCCCAGTGGGGAGTACCGACAGGGACACATGCAGCAGCACCCATGAACTCTATGTATGTCTTGTGTAGAGGAGTAGCTTGCAGAGGTAGATGGGACCATTGTTTCCCTCTCAAGCATGGCCTGCTTTGAAAAGCCCAACATTGGACAAACACAATCTCATTGCCCCTCGTATTCCTGGGCAGGCTTCAGGTGTGAGAGATCAGAGTGAGGGCACACCTGGACTCTCACACCTCCTCCATGCTTAACAGCCCATCAAGGAACTAAGACAAGCTGTGCCAAGCCACACATTAACCAAACGCGGACGGATATGAAAGGTTCCTTTTATATATAGCTCTCTTGTGGCATTTCTAAGCACTGTGAATAAGAGGTGTCACTCTTGCGTTTTTATATGCTAACAGCAGCACCGGCTTCACCCACCTCAGAATAATTTGAAATTGTGAACTGCAGATCACTGACTGTGTCTGCAGTATGTGTTCAACTTACTAAACCATGGCGTCATTTTGGAAACAGACTGCATTATGGCACTTAATATTAAATGTTAATACCAGCCAAGAGAACACACTGTACCAACTTTAGGAATATGAACATTTTAGTTACTTTGATGGTTATATGCAGTTGCTTGCAGAGGGCGCTAAACTCTCTGAGCTGCTTTAGCAACAACCGTATTAACCCACTGAGCTATCATACATACCTTGTGTAAATCTGAAGTTTCACATATTGCTCTACAGTCGGCACATCAATCCTCTAAGGTATTTTGAGATTCCCAACTGTGGCCATGGCTAAGACACAGATCTCTCCATATTTTGCATTAAGCATCTGAGCTCATCTTACCAGTATTACAAGCTGATACTTGCTGGATTCACATTAGTTTCTGCAGTGAGCTAACCTAAAAATGGTGTTTGTAACAAATTAAGTAAGGCAAAACAGTTATCACATTTTTCTTGTCAATTTATTTAAGAACAGAATGTTTATAATTAATGCGTTTGCCCTGGCAGACCACAGGCTGACTGCCTTGATTTCTGCTCCTTACAATGCCACTCCCTCATGACTCCTCCCCTTTCTACTTCCACCCTTTCCTCACCCAATTTGAGGGTTCCTGGGGCTCATTTTTCCCATTTTAGGATTGGCTGGAAGCCTTGATTCGGTAATGATAAGAGCATGACTTGAAGGGAGATGAGACTAGGGCTGAGGCAAGATGATTGGAAACGCTGAATTCAAGACAAGAATCCCACGGAAACCTCATGGTCCCCTGCTCAACACATAAGGGCGCAGACACAGAAGAAGAGGATGGGCCAAGTGGAAGCAGAGGTCGGATCTAAGAACATGGGCTCTAATTCAATTGGCAGTACATGGTGTTCAAAACACACCCTCACACCCTCTTCAACAAAATGTCAGATGTGTCACCAGACACCACAGCTAGAATTGATTGCAGAGCACCAGTACCATAAACAAGGGCCTGCGTTTACGCGCCTTCGTGACTTAGGGCTCACCCTGCTACTCGAACCTGTATGCAAAGACCAGCTGAATATGAGCCTGTCCTTAACTCTATAGCAGCAAGATCCGACTAATTTTCTCCTACTTGTGTAGACAGGAAGGACAGAATTCAAGGAGGTCTTCAAGGAAATGGCAGAGGCAAGCCAGGCACAGCACCTGATGTTATGGCACTAACTGAACCATTTCTGTGTGTTTATACACTAGTAATAACCATTCATATAGCATTAAAAAGACTTTTGGGGTTTCGGACAAACCAAGTGAACCAATCGAGTAAAAACTTCTAAGGATTCAATCTTCTGCCTTGCATGTTCCATGCACCTATTTTACCAATGCACAGGAAGCAATCATGTTAACCTTCCAAGCAATTTCAAGAGGTTTCAAATCTGCCCCCAGATGATGCACACATAATAATGATGACTGCTAATCTAGTAATCATGGTCCGAGTCTTGATGAGCACCTGTAATACCCATTATTTGTAGCGCTTCAAAGTGAAACTGCTGCATGAAGGGCTACTATAAAAATGAATAATTAAAAAAGTGTACCTTTCTGTAAGTGAGATCAGGATTATGCCTTAAAATGAGGTGCCACAAAAGATCACTGCCACACAGGTCGGATTTGCTTTTGCAGGAATGGGCGGGAGAAAACCATTGCTAGTGTAGTGAGTCTGAAGTGAGACCCAACTTTTTGAATTGCTGTAGCACAGAGCAGTGTTTTAAGCAGGGCTGGACTAGCCGTACTGGGCATCGGGCGTTTCCCTAGAGGCTGGAAGGGTGGGGGCCGGTTTTGCAGCAGTGGGGGGCGGTTTTGTTACTGGGGGCCGGTTTTGCAGCAGTGCTGCAATATCGGCCTCCAGTAAGAAAAGCAGCATGCAAATGTTTCCACCCTCCTGGGGCGAGACAGTGCTTCCTCGGGGGCTGGTCTGAGAAAATTGGCAGGGCTGCTTTTGGTTCCCAGTCCGGCCCTGGTATTAAGATCCCCCACCTGGAGCGCAGCTCCTACCCTGATGTTCAGGCCTGCACATCGGGTCACTAGGAGGTTATCCATCCACTACACGTGTCAGGCAAAGACCTGTAATAACAGCACACACTCATTTGAAAACGAAATCCGACTTGTGCCTTTCCGTGCTGGGACCTGCCTGCAGTCTAATACCCGTCCTTTGAGCAACACAAACAAGGCTCACTACTATTATGGCTGAAGAAAGGCATTGACCTTGACCAGGCCGATGGCAGTCGTCTTGCCCCTACTCTTAAAAATCATTGGGGAGGTGTTCCACCACATACACCCCTCTGAAGCTACGCCCTTGTGTGTCATAGTGCATATAGAGGCACACGAAGAAGGTGGCCCTTAGGTCGCTGGCTCACGAAGAAGGTGGCCCTTAGGTCGCTCACTAACTGCATGCCAGCTAGTTAGTGTGACCTTCAAGCCTGCCTTCTGAAAGGGGCATTGCGGACCCCAATGATTCCCAAGGGACCTAGGAGGTTCACTGCCCCAAAGGCTGACGCGATCTATCTCCGTCTTTCATTACTGATGCTGGAAAGAGCAAATTTTTCATGTAACCCAGAGCACAGTCCAGGACTGCACCAGGCACCAACACTGAGGGCGTGAACTGACACAAACCTGGAGCTCGTGCCCACGTATGTCATCCAGCCGCAGGAGCTCTTCAAAGAATGTCCTTGGAGCATCTTGAATATCACACAAATACAAATTTGATTGCACTGGAAATACTTCAGTTCTCCATGAATTTTAACCTTGATCCACTTCCTGCCGTGACTGTCCTAATCGTAGAGGGATTATAGTCAAAAACTCCAGCAGAAGGGAAAATATGACATTTAGGAAGGTCTCCTTGTGTAATGTAACTCATATAGTCAGCAACCTCGAAGAATCGAAGAAATCAGCGTGGACACCAGAGCTCGAGAGACCGGCCTTGAGTGTCTGGAGTATCCAGGTAATGTGTGGTGATTCTTCCCGGAAGAACTCGGCCCGAGGTGCCAACAGCCAACAGCCCCGGAACGCTGCAGCGGCTCCGGGCTGTGGCGGGCCATTGACAGCGACACCGGACCCGGGGCACATAACTGAACCGCACCACCGGGACTACACAAGACACCGCAGACCACGCAGAGAGTGACGGCGGCACTGTGTTTGGCGGCATTGACGGGCGAGACTGAGGCCTCACGGGTGTGGCGGTAAGTGGCATGATCACCTCTCAGCACTCTGCCCCCCCCGAGGAGCGGAACCCCAGGAAGGGGGGCAATAATAAATAAATGTGGAGCGACCACAAGAACTGTATATCTTGCACGTGGCCCTGAAGGCAGAGCCTCAAGCTGCTGAGGGACAGCGTAGGCTGAAGGGATATACTCCTACAGAGAGGAACTTCACAGTGACACCAGCTCACGTTTCAGACGAGCCATAAGGCAAAAAGGAAAACTCCAAACAAGCACAAAGTACTCCAACTCCTGCATAACAACTCGTGGCCATAGAGTATTATACCCTGTATTATTCCCTGTGATAGACTTTGGGAACATTGAAATCAGCTGAGCTAGACCGGGCTCCAAGTTATATATACATAGGGAACATCACGGAGAAACTGCACAGCAAGCAGCACCAGGCACCAGGAAATCTTGTTGGGGACTCCATTTTCCGCCCTGCATTGCGGGAGGTGCAGGAGGTGCTTAAGAACTGCTCGGGGCTCCCGCAGCAAGGGAGCCCGCCATCACAAGCAACACCAGGCACCAGGAAATCTTGTTGGGGACTCCATTCCCCACCCTGCATTACGGCAGGAGCCGCCAACAGCCGTGACCCCTGGAGGCGCTTAAGAACTGCTTGGGGTGGGCCCGTCCACGCCCGTCGGAGCCCAGAGGAGGCTGGGCTGGGCCTACCCTCTTGGTTTCTCTCGCCTCCACATCGGGATAGAGGTGTCAAGTTCCAGTCCGGAGGAGCTGTGTGAAGGTAATAGCTTTAATTTTCCCTAGCTGTGTACATATAAGGCACATTTCACTATGGGGAAATGGAAAGCCACGCCTGCTGTTAAAACCACTGACACTACCTTGGATGGCTTCCTTCAAAAGGCGGTAGGGGCAATTAATAAGGAAATAGAACTGGCTGAGCGAAGACTTTCACTAGCCCCACTTCCTGATCTATCTGCCCCCGCCACCGGGGATTCCCACACAGTTACGACTGAAATAGATCTTGAACAGAGGCCTCAAGCTCCACTTTCGCCCACTGTTATAATTCTGACTCAGGGTGACTTACGTGCTACACATGAGGAAGATGAGCTCACCCCTCGACCAACCACGGACAAAATTGGGTCTCAAAGCGCAACAGGAGGGAAGAGGAAACGCACTGAACTGGCAGGAGATGACCACCGACTGAAGGGTGAATCACCAAGAGTCAAGAGAACTAAACAAACCCACTCTCTAGGAAATGCCTGTAGACCCCGCAATGGTGGTGGAAAAGCTACTGCACAGACTGAAATGGACACATTGACTTATAAAGTCATCAAAGTAGTGCAAGAAGCCTTGGAACCTATTTTATCCCGCTTAGCTTGTATAGAAGAGCATCTTGCCTGACTATTGCAGGCTTCAGGGAAATTTAAGGGCACCCAATAAGCAAAATGATATGACCACCCCATCTAGCTGCATAGATAAAAGGATAGATGACGCTCTCTTTAGTGCCCCTTTGGGTGGGTCAGCCCCTACAAGTGGATCATCTACCATAAATAATCGGGCCGCATCTCAAGAGCTCCCCCTCACTAATGCCAATGCCAATAACAATTTAACGGTCCAGACAGCATGGGAATCTGGGCCGGATGGGATCTCCAACAGGGATAACCGAAGGTGAGGGCATGGGGTCACAAATCAACTAAGACCTGGCCCTCTTAGTGGGGGGAGACTGTTACAAGAAAACATAAATACAACTGGCCCAGTGCATGGTCTCTTAACTGGGCGGGGGCAAATAACACCCTAAGCCTACCCCCTGATTGCACACCGTACACACTGATCTTGACAGGGGTTCCTCATCTCCCCCCTGGTCAAAAAGAAAGTTGTCAGAGCCTCATAAATAACTCAGCACACTGGTGCTCTAGGAAAATTTCATCGCAGACAAACTGGACTGAACATATCATCATGGCAAGGCGGGTGAGCTGGTTGGGTTACACAGTTAAATGTGTGGAAGGGGATTGTGTAGTGCTCAATTTTAACAATGCTAGGTGCGAGCATATTGCTTTGAAGTATCTTAGAGATTCACCTACTGAACAGATAAAGGCTCGTCCATTGGGTTTTTTCTATCCCCCCCACCAGGGGACCATTAAGAGACAACAGCCCTCATGGCTAGGTCCGAATAGATACCTCCCCCCGTCCTCTACATTTATTCACCCTAACCGCTTTGATGCTCTCTCTGGCTTGACAGAAATTGACTGACTACCTGTGCGATCTGGTAGCCCAGCCGAATTTAAAAGAACAAGTCCACAACGTGTCAACCTAGGGAGAGACTCATATGCAGTTGACATTGGTAGCAGGCAGCTTGCAAATTCACCTGGTCCAATCTTGCAAAATACCATCAGTAATAGTAATAATACAGATAAATTTGAAACCCGTTCTCAGCCTCCTATTTTAATCCTCAATCATAATCATGGATGGGGAGGGGTTTGGCCTAGTAACCCCTTTCACCATGCCTGCCACTAACTGTACGCATGTGGATTCGGGGAACCAGGAAACTCCACTCTTCCATTTAAAATTATTTCCTGGAACATCGTAGGTATCCGTTCGAAACTGTCTAATGAGGTATGGTTAGAGTATATTAGGGGCTTTGTTATCATCTGTCTCCAGGGCATAAGGTTGACATTGTGTTGGACGGTTACCGTTCCTTCACCGTCCATGCAACACCATCACTGGCAGGGAGGGCAAAAGGAGGGCTGGTGACACTAATTTCAGTTAAATATGGGACCATTCAAGCCCTTGTTTTAAACGCCTCACCCTGGTACCAACTAATCTTGATTTCCAACCTGATTCGGGTTAAGTTACTACTAGTTAATTGGTACTATAACATCTTCAACCAAAATAGTTGTCATGTTATTGAAGCCCTGCAGGCGGAGATCAATAATATTGCGGGGAAGTGGCAGCCCTTATGCATCCTCTGGGTGGGGGATTTCAACTGTACTACCTGTTCGTATAGCACTCAACAAGTCTGTGGGCTGCCGGACATAGAGGGTCAACCCCAGCTGCATTTTATCCACACACCACAAGGCGAGGCTCTAAACTCCATTATTATTGAAAATGTCCTGGGCCTTATTAATAATTCAGTCAGTAGCTCCTTACCACAGTGCCCTACTTATGTTGGAGGAGGCAGGGAAAGTTTTATTGATTTTATGTGCATCTCGAGAAAGTTTTCGCCGCTTGTTGGCGACTTCGAGGTGGAACCAAACAATGCCAGTGACCATAATCCCCTCACCGTTTCCTTCAGTATAATAGCCCAGGAAGGGAAAGGTGATGGTCGCCCTATTTACTATAATCGCAATAAAGGGGTAAGATTAAAATGGGGCAAAAGAAACCCTACTCAGTTTGAGGAGAAAACCGTCAAGGCAAATTTAGACCCTATTTTGAGATGCCTCCAACATGACTCTCCCTCCGATGAGGTTGTTCAGGGTTTTGAGTTGATCTGTGTAGATGTAGCTAAAAGTCTAACCAGATCAGTTCAGAGAAGGGAACCCCAGGAGATACGGTGGTTTAACACTGAGTGTTCTAGAGCTCGAAAGAACCTTAAAATTGCTCTACATGCTAACCCCCGTGACAGAATCCAAATTAAAAGTGCAAGACAGGCTTACAAAAGCACTATCAATCAAAGGAAAGAAGAACTGAGGAGATCAGCCTGGGAAGATCTGGAGAGAGCCAGCGCTCTCGAAGACACTAAAAGTTTCTGGGACGTCATTTTTGGTCCCCTATTTTCGGACGAGGTTAGGTGTGTGGATTCACTGATTCTGGGGGAAGCTTGGGAATCCCATTTTTCGGCCATATTTAACCCAAATTGTGTCCTGTTGGAGGAGAAAAGCGGGGGTTTGCCACTAGATTTAACCTTGGCTTCCCAATTAAGCGCATCCCTCACAGTGGTCGAGGTTGAGGAGGCTTTAGCAAAGGGTATCTGTTTGAAAGCCCCAGGCCATGATGGGGTCCCACTAGACCTGTTTAAAAGCAATCTCAACCTTTGGGCACCCCTGCTGACTAATGTTTTCAAAGCAGTGGTGATCGGCCCTATCCCAACAACCTGGAAGGAGGCTATCATGGTTACAGTGTATAAAAAGGGCAACAGGATCGACCCCGCCCGTTATAGGCCAATCTCCCTTATTGACGCCACTGTAAAGGTATTGGGGAGGGTCGTCCTTGCACATCTTGAGACCTGGGCGAGCAACACAGGGATCATGTCAAAAATGCAATATAGCTTTAGGAGGTCGATGGGCACCATAGAACAGTGCCTCAATTTGTCCCTGAATATGGGCAAGTACATGAAGGCCAGGAGGGTTCTATCCACCTGGCCTTCATGGACTTGTCCAGTGCCTTTGACACTGTCAATCGGGAGAAATTGTGGGGACAAATGGGGAAAATGGGTATTGAAGAAGCTCTCATCACCCTTCTGCGTAGGCTTTATGCTTCCACCACTGTTGCCATAAGATATGGTCCTCGGGGGGAAAAGACCAGGCCAATTGTCTCCACAGAAGGTGTCCGGCAGGGGTGTATTTAAGCTCCATTTCTCTGTTTATTGTACACTAATGGTTTAGAGGCATTTATAATAGAGAAGGAATTTGATTTTCCCAAACTTGGGGGCAATCCGGTCCCACTGTTCTCATATGTGGACGACACCGTGCTAATGGCTTTGACAGCCAACAGCCTCCAAAAATCACTTAATGCTTTTACAGATTTTATGTCAGCACTGGACTTAAAAGTCAATTTTATTAAATAATATATAATGGTGTGTGGCCCCAAATCAACTAAAACAAGAAATTTTGTGGTAAGGGGTAAGACGATCAATAAGTTGTCCAATTTTACATATTTAGGGAACATTTTTAATAACACTATGAATTGGGATTCTCTTATCACTGCAAGGGTACAACATACCTCATGGTTGTGGAGGGGTTATTTCGCTTTGCCTGCAAACTAGGCCACTAGCCGGTGACAGAGTTGGTTACCCTTTCAAAGCCAAATGCCTATCTGTTGCATCTTATGGGGCAGGAGTGTGGGGTTATCACAAAAGCCGCCATTTACAGGTCCTGGAAAACAAATTCATAAAAAGGCTATTGATGACCCCAAAAAGTGCCCCCACACTTTTTTGTCATCAAGAGCTGGGGCTGGATTATCTAGAGCAGGGGTCTTCAAACTGTGGGGCGCGCCCCTCTGGGGGGGCGTGAATGTGTTCCCAGGGGGGCGCCAATGAGTCTGCGTCCTTGACTCCATGATTAAATTAGGTGCCAATGACTTTCGGAGAATCCGACTGAGGAGCAACATAAACATTTCTAGTCCTCAAGAAGAAAGGGTTTCAATTCTAGGAAGGACAGACGGGAGGATTACTCTGTCTTTCTTCACCTTCATGAGAATAGTTGTCATTTCCAAGGTCATTTATTTAACGGTAAAATTATAGTTCTCAAGAACACAAGTATATTTAATTACAATAAAATATATAGTCTGCCAGTCATGGCAATCAGTCCCATACATTATCCTCAGTCTACTCTTCATTTTTCTCTTGCTTCATGTGAACAAGCTCTGTCCTCTCCTCTCACTGACCATTCTTCTGCTCCAAACCTAATAAGGCAAAAGCAAACCTGTTATGTTATCCAGTTCAATAGTAACCTCGTTATATATCAGCACATCATGCCCTTTATCACTTGCTGTCAGCAGTGCACACCGAAACAGTTTGGCTTTTCCTTATTATTTTAGATACTTTCCATGTTTTCAAATCCTCTACCTCCTGCCCCAGAGTCTTTCAGACCACGTGGGATACACAACTTTCATCATTACAGTGACTCTGCTTTGGTCGGTCTAGCAAAGATGTACCAGGAATGGGCGAGAGGAGCATCTTACTATTGTGCAACTGGGTTTTATGTCTTTCCACTCTACTGTGCCTTTTCCCCGCGATTCTGTGTTTGTTGATTGTTTACATGCTAAGCTATAACTGTGATGCACTTATTTATCATCCGTTATGTGAAACGTAGCAGAGCTATGATACTAATTGATGTCTTTCTGCTTTTCTTAAATGTCAATAAACATATGTTTAAAAAAAAAATCAATACATCATGTGAACTTATGAATAATAGTTTCATCATGTATAATGATACAAATTCAATTACGTCAATATCCTTTACTCTGAAAAAACGAACTCTTAATTACATCATTCACACGAAGGGAGAATCTTCATTATAAGGTTGTTGGGTAGGCTAATCCTCACCTCCATGTCTTTAATAGAACTGAAACTTTCCCTCTTGATAGGAAATGTTATATTCTATGTCAAAACTGGTGGTATGGACAATGCATGTTGAAATCCTAGTTACCACCAAGGAGAGACTTGGCAGCAATTTGTGCGCCAACGCAGAGTGAAAGGGCAGGAATGTACCATATTTCATAAATAAGGTGCATTCCTGTCCTTTCACATTGGCGTAGGGCAGCGCAGCAAGAAGACTTACGGCGCTGCCCTACGTGAATGCCTCATAAATGAGGCACATTGTTTTTAGCCACAACTTTGACCACGCCTCTCAAGCTCACTGACCTTTGGTTTGCTAAACATTGTTTAATTTATTTATAGAACTTGGTCCTCCTCATCATTGCCCCCTATCCAGCCGGCTCAGGTTAGCGCGGTGAGGCGGCGGGACGGGAGGGGAAGTCGACAGACGACGGAATAGGTATAATTAAATAAATAATACCTAGTTTGTCGGCTATCCCCCTGCCACGCCTACCGCGCTTACCTGAGCTGGATAGTTGGCAATGATGAGGAGGACCAAGTTCTATACATTTTTGTCAGAAGGGGGTCCTTACACCTAAAAAAGTTTGTCAAGGGGGTCTCGGCATCAAAAAGTTTGAAGACCTCTGATCTAGAGGATCGAATAGATATTGCCCCTTTGCTACTTTGTGCAAAAATCTGTCGGTCTGAGAACTTAATGTTCTCAAGGGAAGATATTAAGGATTGTACCAATCTTGATAGCGAATCGTCGATCCCTTGGCTCAGATTCGTGAGCGACAAACTCCATGAGATAGGCCTGGGGCACTACTATGACAACCCTGCTAGTATCCACAGAAATGCGAAAGCCATTATAAAAGAGGTGAATTATTCTGGGGCAAATATGCGCCGCTTACAAGTGGTAGTGACAGGTCCTTCATGTTTGTTCCCCGCATTACAGCAATTACATCTAACTTTTACCACCAACGTACAGACACGATTTTTCTTGACCAGACTCCACCTATGCACTTTGCACTTTTTAGTGGCATTCCCCAAACAATCAGGATGGGTCGATAAACTCACGCCTTGCCCGTGTGACAACTTGGCAGCCCAGAGCACTCTGCACTTTATGTTGTTCTGCCCTCTTTATAAAGAGCCGGGGGGACAATTTTTAGCCCCATTTTTTAGGGAAATCCGACCCTGTACTTACATCAATGGTTTTAATTTTTTGCACTCTTTGTCTACTTTTCCTATTTGCATCGCTGTTTCCAACTATATTAAAGTTGCAATGTCCATAAGAAAACGCTATGAGTCATAATAGATGAACAGATAGATAAACAGGACTTTTTTAACTTCTCAAATAACAATTACGGTTGTCTCAAGTTTAAGAGTACTTTTACCTCATTATCCGGGGTAGAAACTGCTTTATTTGGGTGCCACATAAATTAATACTATCCTATTTAATGGTATTTCATTTACATTTGAGGTGGGATGGAAGGTTGCATTGGTCTTGCTGTGATTTAAACTGAGGCACTGTGGGCCATCTATGATGTCAGCACTGAGCCTTAACTCACTGAGCCATCTTGCTGGCTAAATTGTATGAAGTAGACTTTAAAATGCAAAGAGCTATCCAGAAGGGAGCACTCTACACTTTCCATAGGACTTTTTCAATTTCACTTACACTGACCCAATGTAAAATCTAACCCTCAGTGGAAAAATACTCGTTTAACACGGACTGTATATTTGCTTTAAACATCAGAACCAGACACACTTTCTTTCTATTAGTGTAATTCCACAAAAAGTTCAAATGTACCTATATTCTGAATGTTTTATTTAAAATTTCTAAATTTCCATGATCTCTACCTGCCAGTTAGGCCCTGATTATGAGCCGAATTACCATATGGAACTCAGCTCTGCCTGATCACGAGTGGGATGGTGTTCCTGCACCCCGTTTTCCTGAGTGTTGAAACACTGAACATGTTTTTACCGGGCAGTAATTACGCGCGCAACATTAGCAAGAGTCTTTGGCTCCAATCCCCTGTTGTTTTTTTCTGGCAGAGCAAAATTCAATGCTCCTCACTGCCAGACATTATTTGCCTTTTAATCTCCCAACGCACACACAGAGCCCCCTCATACATTTATCGCCTGCTTAGAGCATGTGGTAAATTTATGCATTAAAACTCTGTGTGGTTTTATGACCAGTAAATCCAATTTCACACACTAATTCCCCATTCCATGGAGTTTAACTCGTAATTGCGCAGCAGTGGTGTGGTGTTACCACATGGTAACCTAAATTTCGTGTCAGGATTTACCACCCCACTGGTGTCGTGCAACTTGGAATCAGGCCATAAATTGGTTACGGCATTCTTGTTTTTTTCTTGTTTTTTTCAGTCTGAAGGTTACAAGTATCAGAGATAATGCTTGGCAGGAAAACAATGTTTAATGTATTCCATCAATAACTGGAAGCGTCTCCATTTCAGAAGGGAAATGATTTCAGTGAGTTTAAAGATTAGAGGGCACTGTATCTCTGTTGACTTCAGTTCTGATTGCACGGAAGTGGAGAATGTGGCAGCATCTGGCAGTGAAGAGGAGTTAAAAGCCAGCCAGAATTAAGAATAAAAAATCTTATTTCGAAAGAGGACCCATGCCATGATCGCTTACAGATATAGGCATTGGAGCAGTCAATGGGTGCGGGTCTGGTTATCCATTGGCATTCATGCAGCATTGTGTCCTTCCGGCTTTCAGCAATGCTGAGGTGAGATTAGTAGACATGCCCCTTGATGGTGAGAAGCTTGTTAGAGAAAACGTGGACAGCTCTCCAGAGATATTTAAACAGAGCCTGATTGCTACACATTCTTTGGGGCTGGCGTCCTTCGAGAGGCAATTTCACCAGCAATAGAGTAGATTGGACCAGCAGCGGTTTATCCGCTAAGGCGGAGGCAGACTAGCGTCGACCCAGAGGAAAAATAAAATGATAATAACACCCTGTTATTACCATTTAATTTTTCACTACTGGCTCCGTAGGGTGCAGGGTGGGGCTGGTCTGCACACAGAGCAGGGGGGAGGAGTGGTGGGCACTTTCGAATTGTGCAGGATGCTTTGGCCGGCCAAACAGTCATGCAACTTAGCATGTTCTCCATCCGGCTGTATTGTACAGCCTGGGTGGAGAACATGCACAACCTCCCACTCCCTGTCTGAGCACCAAACCACGGCGTTCAGACCAATCACGACGCTGCTGTCATGCTGGTGACAGCAGCGTTGTGATAGGCTAGGGGAGTCTGGGAGCCTGTGTGCTTCCTGTTTCCTGCGTCGAAGTGGACAGAGGCCTGCAGGTAAGTGAATTTTTTTCTTTTTTTTAACCCCCCCCCAGCCCCACCATCACTGCCCCGTATCAGCCACTACTGGTAGATTCAGAGGGTACAGGCAACCCAAGGCCCTACTTGACTTCAAAGCAACTGGAGCTGCAGATGTGTTTCACACCAGTGTAGGGAAAGTTTTCAAACATGGAAAAGCCACACCTTTACTCTGTCCAGTCCAAAAATGTAAGGTTTGTTATCTCCAAAATTCGAATCCTTGGTGATAGGCATTTCTGTCACATAGCCTCTCTAGCTGGAGGGAGATTACCTCAAACCACCTTAGGCTCACTAGATTATAAAGCTATGGTAATCCTTGCCATTGTTCAGGAAATCTCAAACCACTCTCAACCCTCACCCTTCCACACGGACATCTTCAAGAATAATCCTATTTATCAAAAAGAGAGGGGGGGACGGTGGGAGCTGATTGTTAGGTCCAGTGACCCTTGCTCCCGATTGGTAACTGGTATATAAAGGGGGGTCACTGTTCCTTACGAGGGGAGTTCAAAGAGGAGAAAGAAAAAGGAAAAGGTGTCCTGTGCTACTCTATGTGTGGGGACAGTGTGTCCTCATCATGATGCCCTCACACACCCCGAAGGATGTCATGCTTCATCATTGGGCTTTTTGCTCCTCGTCGGGCCGGCGCTGCAATGCCCTACGGGTCCCCCGAAGGGTCTCTTTTTCGGAGATCTTTTGATGAGACAAGCCGTTAGGTGCGTGCGTGTGAGTGGAAGTGAGGTCTCAACTAGTGTGTTAAAAAATGACTGGAGGGAGAGTGGCTATTATTTATTAAAGTGGTCCCTCTGTCACATTAGTAAAAGGTGTGTGGTGCTGCTAGTGGGATATTATGTCCCTCAGTAGCTAGATATGAGTCCTTAGTGGGTGTCTCTAGTGGTCGACATGTTTCGCGCTATCTGTGGCCTCTGGAGGAGATCCAAAGCGCTTCTTCAGGACCAAGGTGAGTTTAAATAAAGTATCACTAGCGGCCTAAATTTTCCAGTGCCGCTAGGTTGATAGAAAGGAGTAGCGTCTCCCTTGTTTCTATAATTATGGCCTCATGAGATCAGTGAGGGCCGATGGGAAGGTTCTCCCATTCAGCTGTGCTGCTCCACCTGCATGCCTCTCTCTGTCTCCGGAGAAGCGCTTTGGATCTCCTCCAGAGGCCACAGATAGCGCGAAACATGTCGACCAGGTCTTACGTACTTTGTAATTGATGCTGTACCTTTGAGTATAAGGGGAGGAGACCGTCAAAAAACGTTGCGTAGGCTTGAGTCAAGTTACATCATCAAACTGAATACTAAGACCCCTACAGGCCTTAATATGGAGGAAGATCTCCATACTCATTTGTAATGTCCCCCTGACCCTGCTGTTTTTAACTGGTTTTAAAATTCACATTCACGATCAGCACTAGTTTGGTGGAAGCAGGAGAATATGTATGCTATAAAGAAAATGTATAAATGTTATACGATAAAGATGTATTGTCCTAGAAGGAAAAAAGGACCACTGGGGCTGGAGCTAGCTAAATGGATTATTTATATCATATATTTACATTTTAGCAACATAAGCACGAGGCTCGATATGTTTATAATATATATATATGTGAAATGGTATGCGATCTGTTTGAGTGATAAGAAATGATTTGATCATGTTGCAATTTAGCCCACTGGGGCAGTTAATAGTGACATTGTAAATTGATTAATCAATATATATTTTAATTTGGCAGTAATGAAATTTGCCGAATCTTGCATTTATAAATATTTAAAGTGTGATCGTATTAATATGCATTCCACATTGATTTAATTGAGCGTATATTAAGCGTTGTTGCAATAGTGTCCGGAACAATATGGTTATCTATTCCAAGAAAACTACGAGTCTGCTTTCACTATTTATTTTTGTAGTTTGCATGTGACACGGAAGCACTTTCAGTTAAATTTGCAGAAAAACTTTATTCAATTGTTAGTGAGCAAGCCTGCTGGACAGGCGAAACGCGTCTGACACTATCAGCTGACAATAAAGTAACTGTGGCGAAACGACACGGCATCGACTTTCCTTCATTGGAAGAGTGGTGTATATTTCGGACCGAGTTTCGGAGGTCCGTAACGCCGACGCGCCCTTTGGTCTGGAGGTGGTGGGCTAACCGAAGCAAACGTGGAGTCTGTCTGAATACCACCGCCCCCCCAATCCGTGAATGCAGGAGAGCGGGATCGCTACCTGAAGGAGAAGCAAGTGGCTGCCTGAAGGGTCAGCTGCGCACCCCGCCGAGTCGGAGGACCCGAGGAGTACGTGGGTAGTGCCGAGGTAAGCGCTTGATGAGACGGAGACGGGAAAAGGGAAAGCCAGTGAAGCATTTTAAGATCGCACGCATTGAGTGATTGTGGTTACTGGCGGTTCGTTTTTGGCGTATAGCTTATTACGTGGACATTAATTAAATTAATATGTCAGCTGCCAAAGTAAGGGAACGGGAGGAAGCAGCGTTGTCGATTTTTAATGACAACTTACTTATCAGCAACAAGAAGACGGCAACAGCAAGCACAAGTACAAAGTTAACGGATGTAACGGCTCGTTTGAAACGATTGGAAAAGCTCAAACGGTCTGAACTGGCAAAATGGTGGGAGGCAAAATCTCTGAATCGCTACTTGGAAGCTAAGAGAATCCCTCGTGGGCTTAGAATATTAGTGGCCCCCACTTACGAAGATCCGAACCCGAATATGCTTAGAGAGTGGGCCGAGAACAATCAGGAATCCTCAAGCAGAATGTTAGTGATCTTAATAAAGTATGCCGAGATTGACCGGGTGAGAATTCTGGAGGAAATAGAGCAAATCATGGACATGCTCAGTAAAGAAACTGATCAAGAGCCGATTATGAAATTCATGAGTGAAATGAAAGAACGTCTTGGCAAATTGGAAACAACTATTAAAGAGAGAAAAGCACAGAAGTTCCTGCGGGACAAAATTGATTATGACCGGGGACAAATCTATACATTTGCTAAGAAGTTCGAAAATATGAGAAGACAACGGATGAACAATGGTGCTCAGGGAAAGCAGGCACAGCAGTCAGAACAAAGTAGTATACAAAGCTCCGAGCCCAAGACTGATCTGGAAGAGGGGCCTTCCAATACAAGATCTCTACAAATTCCATCAGTTATCGATGAGTTTGATTTTTTAAGGGAGGAAAGACGTTTCAATCTGCGTCCAAGACCCCCAGTAGAGTTCAGACCTCAAAGAGCAAGAGGCAGAGGAGGAAGAGGCGCAAAGGCGCCAAATTATGCAACATCAGGAGAGAAGCCCAAATCCAAAGTCAACAAGTAGATGGTAATAATGATGCAACAATTGTTAACCTCACGACGATTAATCTCTCAGAAGGAGAAAAAAGAATCTTGAGACTGGGACTTTCTTATTGTCCTAAAATTGATATGGATTACACTACAACAAGGGTGGATGTGTTTAAATTTGTGCGATCCCTAAAATTGAAAAAATACTTTGCAGTAACCCCCAAAAATCCAGCTATGTGTGGATTGAGCAACACACAGGAGGACGAGGGTAATTTAGTAGTGAACGATATGAACTTTATGGTGGAGCTACAAGAACTGCAATTCTGTAATGAGGCGGGAGGTGGCACTTCTGAAATGCAAGATTTACCGAGTACCTCGAGTAGGGTGATTGAGCTTGCCCAAGATGAGGACATTAATATAAGCAGTAGTGCCACAACCAAGTTTAAACCCACTTCTAAATTTACACCATTGACAGCAAGAGATTCTGTTGATGTATTTAATGATCTAGTGATCAATGAGGTTAAGAATTTGTGTCAGAGAATAAATGCAAAGAAAAAACCATTTACTCAGAAAGCTAAAGAGTATTATACTTTGGTTGATAAACTGTTTAAAGATGATGATGTGATTGTTCGTAATGCCGACAAAGGGGGAAATGTGGTTCTCTGGGGCAGGCAGCAATATCTCACTGAAGCGTATAAGCAACTTGGGAATAGAGTGAATTATGTCAAAGTGAAAACAGATGAAATGAATACCAGCTATCAGATGTATAACATACTGTTATTGGAATGGCATAGGCAAGGTTTGATCTGCCAAGATGAATTGTCCTTTTTGAGAATAACCAATCCCACTACCCCAGTGTTCTACTTAATCCCCAAGATTCATAAAGACATCACGAATCCCCCTGGTCGACCTATTATTTCGGCTATCAATAGTGCATTTGAAGGTACATCTAAATTTGTAGATTCATTTTTATGTCCTTTGGTAAGGAAGCTTCCTTCATTTATCCAGGACACAGGGGACTTCCTGCGTAAGGTGTATGACGTTCCATGGGAATCTGATTTCCTTCTGATGACCATTGACGTCACAACTTTGTACACCAGTATCCGCCATAAAGACGGATTGAATGTTGTTAAACACTTTTTAGGTTGTCGCCCTGTGAAACTTTGGCATCACACACAGATGTTACTAACTATGATCACCACTTGCCTTGAAAATAACTTTTTTCTGTTTAATGGAGAACTTTATCACCAAGTGTGTGGGACAGCTATGGGCACCTGCTTCGCCCCCAGCTATGCTAATTTGCATATGGGCTGTTGGGAGGAGCAGGTGGTCCAATCCCTATGGCAGAAAGAATGGCAAGAGAATGTGATCCACTGGAGTCGCTATATAGATGACTTATTTGTTGTGTGGAAGGGGGATGAAAACAGTGCCAAGAACTTTGTTAAAAAACTACAAACCAACAATCTGAATTTAAAATTCACTAGTGACATCAGTGAGACAGAAGTGAATTTTCTGGATTTCACAGTGTATATTCATAATGGGAAACTACATACTAAGCTCTATCGCAAACCCACAGATGGAAACACGTTGCTACATGCATCAAGTTTTCATCCGGCTAATTTGGTTAGAAGCATCCCCTATGGGGAATGCCTCAGAGCAATGAGGAATTGCAGTACCAATGATGACTTGGAGGCAGAATTAGAATGCCTTAAAACTCGATTTGCCATGAGAGGGTACTCCGAAGAGTGTATTGGTGAAGCAATACGGAAGGCGAGACAGAAATCAAGGGAGGAAATTCTCTTTAAGGTTAACAAAAAGAAAGAGTGGACTAACATAGAGAACTCACGATGTAGGTTGATTACCACTTATAACAGCCAGCAGAAGGAATTAAGGAACATCCTGTATAAACACTGGCACATCATTCGTAATGATCCCATCTTAGGAAAATTGGTCCAAAAGAAACCTCAAATAACCTTTAGAAGGGCTCGTTCTCTTAAACAATCATTAGTCAGCAACATGTTACCGATGAAAACGGGGACCAAGCCGAGTAAAACATGGCTTACTAGAAAGGACGGGTTCATTAAGTGCACTAAGTGTAAGGCCTGTACCTTTGGTAAAAACACTGTAAGTTATCCTTTGGGTTTTGCAAAGAATGAACAAAAGATAAAGGGGCAATTTTCGTGTAAAACGGAATTTGCGGTCTACGTACTTCAGTGCCCTTGTGGCTTGAAGTACGTGGGTAGTACCATTCTTCCAGTCCACAAACGGGTGCTGCAACATCTGCGAGCCATTAAAAACGGTGATAAGACGTATCCCGTTGCCCGCCATTTTGACAAATGTCACAACAAAAATGTGGGGGGTCTTACGTACTTTGAAATTGATGCTGTACCTTTGAGTATAAGGGGAGGAGACCGTCAAAAAACGTTGCGTAGGCTTGAGTCAAGTTACATCATTAAACTGAATACTAAGACCCCTACAGGTCTTAATATGGAGGAAGATCTCCATACTCATTTGTAATGTCCCCCTGACCCTGCTGTTTTTAACTGGTTTTAAAATTCACATTCACGATCAGCACTAGTTTGGTGGAAGCAGGAGAATATGTATGCTATAAAGAAAATATATAAATGTTATACGATAAAGATGTATTGTCCTGGAAGGAAAAAAGGCCCGCTGGAGCTAGCTAAATGGATTATTTATATCATATATTTACATTTTAGCAACATAAGCACGAGGCTCGATATGTTTATAATATATATATATGTAAAATGGTATGCGATCTGTTTGAGTGATAAGAAATGATTTGATCATGTTGCAATTTAGCCCACTGGGGCAGTTAATAGTGACATTGTAAGTTGATTAATCAATATATATTTTAATTTGGCAGTAATGAAATTTGCCGAATCTTGCATTTATAAATATTTAAAGTGTGATCGTATTAATATGCATTCCACATTGATTTAATTGAGCGTATATTAAGCGTTGTTGCAATAGTGTCCGGAACAATATGGTTATCTATTCCAGGAAAACTACGAGTCTGCTTTCACTATCTATGTTTGTAGTTTGCATGTGACACAGAAGCACTTTCAGTTAAATTTGCAGAAAAACTTTATTCAATTGTTAGTGAGCAAGCCTGCTGGACAGGCGAAACGCGTCTGACAATAAAGTAATTGTGGCGAAACGACACGGCGTCGACTTTCCTTCATTGGAAGAGTGGTGTATATTTCGGACTGAGTTTCGGAGGTCCGTAACGCCAACGCGCCCTTTGGTCTGGAGGTGGTGGGCTAACCGAAGCAAACGTGGAGTCTATATCTATATATATATATATATATTCACTGAAAAAACCACAAGTTTCATATAGTTAGTTGGACATTTCATTCATACAAAACCAAAGAAATTCGGCCGTTATAGTTAGTTGAGCTAACTATAACTCACGCCCCCGCAATGCACTGCTGATGACGTCACATATTACATCACTCATGACATGGTCAGTGACATCACTGATGACATCACTGGTGACCCATTTTTTTTTTTTTTTAAACGGGACGGGGGCCGCGTGGCCCCACTCCTAAGGTCCCCACCCCCCGAGGTTGGCCTCGTTTATTTATTTATTTTAAATTATTTTTACGGGAGGGGGGGGTGCGTGGCCCCCCTTCCCTGGGCCACTTTTGGCCCCGGGGACCCCATCCCCCGGGGCCTGGCCTCGTTTTTTTTGTTTTTTAAATCCTTTATACAGAAGGGGGGGCCACGTGGCCCCCCTTCCCTGGGCCACTATTGGCCCCAGGGACCCCATCCCTTGGGGCCTGGCCTCAACGTTGGGGACCGCGGGGGAGCCCCAATGCCCCCGCGGTCCCAGCCGGCTCCCCGCCTCCTGCGGGAGCCGGCATTGCTTTGGACAAGGGAGCTGCTGACATGCAGCTCCCTTGTCCAAAGCGATCTGCTGGCTTCATGGAAGCAAGAGCAGGTTTCTGCTCTCGCTTCCATGAAGCAAAGCAATGTTTGCAATGACAGGGCCCTGTCATTGCAAACTGCAATGTCCAGTGGGTGGGCACCCCGGGACATTGCTGGAGCCGGCCCTGGGGGGTGGCAGTCCCTAGGGCCAAGGCGGCCCCCCTCCCAACATGTATGTAGCCCCGGGGAGGTGGTGGTCCCCAGGGCAGTGTGGGGAGGGGCAGGAGCCCCCCCACACTAGTTTTAATGTATTGGAGCCCTGGGGAGGTGGCGGTCCCCGGGCTTGGGGGGCCCGCAAGGCCTCCCCGCCCATAATTAAAGAAAGCCCCGGGGAGGTGGCAGTCCGCGGGGCTTGGGGGGGCCTGCAAGGCCCCCCCGCCCAAAATTAGAGAAAGCCCTGGAGAGGTGGTGGTCCCCGGGGCTTGTGGGGGCCCGTGAGGCCCCCCCCACCCATAATTGAAGAAAGCCCCGGGGAGGTGGCTGCACCATTGAAAAAAAAGAACGCTTTCTGAACCAAGAGCTACCTTTTTGCCAAATTTGGTGTAATTCCGTTCAGCAGTTCAGGCTGTAGCTTTGTCTAAAGTTTCCTATGGAAATTAACATGGAGAAAGTGCGTTTTGGGACCCCCTTTTTGTCCTCGGCTCCCGCTTGACGAATCACCGCGAAACTTTCAAGACAGGAGCTGACTGGAGCGCCCCATTAGTTTTGAAAATTTCGCGAAGATTCGTCAAGCTGTGCCAAAGATATTGGCAAATAAAAAACGCTTTTCCTATGGAAACTAGTTCCTAACTATAACTTCCCACTGGCGACTGCCAGTAGGTAATATATATATATATATATCCACAAACAAATGTCTCTTCCGCGGCCTAGGGCCCGTGAGAGGTGGCGCGCTGTGCCAGCAGGACACCCCGGACAGTCAATACAAAACTCCAATGCAAATGAAGCGCACACTCAGGCTGGTAGCAGATTCAGAAGATTTAATTGTTCTGTAATAGAACGATTAAATCTTCTTAATCTGCTACCAGCCTGAGTGTGCGCTTCATTTGGATTGGAGTTTTGTATATATATATTTCTCTCTCTACATTTAAGTTACAGAAAAACATATCTACGTTCGAGAAGTTTTATTGGTACTAAGGGAAAACCCAAGGAGAGAAGAAGAGAAATGTATTAGCAATTGGGAAGATGGACATAAAGACACACTAGAGGTCGGTAAAATGTCATATGTTTGAGTAGGGAATTTTTTTAATTAAAACGCATGGTGTTGGTGATGTGCAAATAAAGCGGGAATCTATGCAAGATGTTTGTTGGAACAATGCATAAATATATAAGAATAAATTGTATGTCAGAAAAAGAGCAAGACAAAAGATGTCAAATAACCGAACTTGCACCTGAAATGAACAAGCATTGGCAAAGCCAATAGGTCTTGCCTATGCAAAAACTATTGGCTTTGCCAATATTTTTTAGCTATGTTGTACACCAGCATGGCTAAAAGCTAGTGGCATAGAGGAGAGTGGCGTAGAGTGTCATACAGTGGAACGGCGAAAAGAGGGGTAAAGTGATGTAGAGTGGAGTGGCATGCAGTGGCACAGTGTGGAGTCACGTAGAGTGGCATGCACTGGAGTGGCATAGAGTAGAGTGAACTGGTGTTGAGTGCATTGGCGAGTGTTGCAGAGTATAGTGGCGTAAAGTGCAGTGTCACTGAATTCAGCAGCGTACAATGCAGTGTCCTAGAATGCAGTAGCGTAAATTAGAGTGGTGCATAGTAGAGTGTAGTTGTGCAGAGTGCAATGGCGCAGAGTGGCGTGGAGTGGAGTGGCGCAGAGTGGAGTGGCGCAGAGCAGTGTAGAGTGCAGTGGCGTAAAGATTACTGGAGTAGAGTGCAGTGGCGTAGAGTGGCGTAGGGTGGTGCAGAGTGGAGTGGCATAGAGTTGAGTGATGCAGCGGGCAGCAGCACAGAATAGAGTCGAGTGGCATAGAGTGCAGTGGGGTAGAGTGCAGAGTCGAGTGGCCTAGAGTGCAGTGGCATAGAGTGGTGCAGAGTACAGTAGCATAGAGCGGTGTAGAGTATAGTATAGTGCAGTAAAGTGCAGTGGAATAGAGTGCAGTGGTGTAGAGTGGAGTAACATAGAGTGGAGTAGTGCAGAGTACAGTAACGTAGAGTTCAGTAGCAGAGAGTGCAGTGTTGCAGAGTAGAGTGTCAGAGTGCAGTGGTGAAGAGTGGCAAAGAAAGCATTGGCATAGAGTACAGTGATGCAGAGTAAAGTGCTATGGCGTAGAGTGCAGTGACAGAGTGCAGTTCTGTAGAGTGCATTGGCAGAGAGTGCAGTGGTTAAGAGTAGAGTGGCATAGAGTGCAGTGGCAGAGAGTTGAGTGGTGCAGAGTGGAGTAGAGTGGCAAAGAGTGCAGTGACGTAGAGTAGATTGTTTAAGAGTAGAGTGGAGTGGCGTAGAGTGAAGAGGTGCAGGGTAGAGTGCAGTTGCATAGAGTGGTATAGACTGTAATGGTGTACAGTAAAGTGGTGTAGAGTGCAGTCATGCAGAGTAGATTAGAGTGGCGTACAATGGATTGGCGCAGAGTGCAGAGGCATAGAGTTGAGTGTTACAGAGTAAAGTGCATTGGTGTAGAGTGTGTTGGCATAGAGTGCATTGGCATAGAGTGCAGTATTGCAGAGTGGCGTAGAGTGCAGTGGTGTAGAATGGAGTTATGCAGAGTAGATTGGTGTGGCTTAGACTGGAGTGGTGTAGAGTTCAGTGTCGAAGAGTGAAGTGGTGTAGAGTAGAGTGGGGAAGAGTGCATTGGCATACAGTAGAATGGTACAGGGTAGAATAGAGAGGTGTAGAGTGCAGTGGCGTAGAGTGGAGTGGTGCAGAGTGGAGTGGTGTAAAGCGGAGTGGTGCAGAGTAGAGTGGAGTGGCGTAGAGTGGAGCATTCACGGTGTGGTAGCACACTGCCATTACAGACAACACGTTTTCAATTTAAATGACCATTACATTTACAAAAACACAGTTTTACTGATAAAACTATACAGTGCACAAATAATAATGTGTGTGGAAATGGCATCACTTAGTGTATTGATTTGTTTTCATTGTATTAAGATATTTTTTCCAACAAACTTCAGAAATAACAAAAAAATTGCTTCATTTGTGTTCCTAATTCTGATATATTCTGAAATACTTACACAGTTCATTTAAATGTTGTTGTGTGCTACAAAAAAACAATTTCCTACATACCCCAGTATCCAGCAAAATTGTCGCATAAATAAACTCACTTTGAAGTCAGAGAAAGAAAAGTAAACAAGCACCCTCACTCTTTGAATGAACTGCAAAGGTGACGAGATAAGATCAAGATTTACAGGCCTGTTTACAGAAAGGGAGCACTTGGAAGGATACAGTAAATAAGGTATGGGCAAGGGAAGGTACGAACTCAAGCTGGACAGCCTATAACAAATAAAGCCAGCAATTTGAAAGCAAGAAAATGTGAGTTACAAACCACAAAATCAATGGCAAGCAACGGGCTGAACAATTCCTAGGTCAACTTTCTTGATGCCCCCAAGATGTCTGTAGCAAACCAGACAGAGGCTGCCATCTAAAAAGGATCAGGCACTGTTCAAAATGTGGCAGATCTAGCTGCCATAGTGGGAAGAACCAGAGCTTAACTTGTAAAAGAATGAGTGCTGGAGCCCAAAGCTCTGCTCAGAAGCTTGCGGCTGGTGCAATTAATTGTTTGTGCGTCGAAAACCAAGTCTGTATAGTCTTTATTGCACCTTGTGCCTCTTTAATCAACTACAAGACTCTCCCTGCCCCTTAGCTCACTCCTGCAAGTTCCTGCTATCTCTCTTTAAGAGGTTTTTTCTGTCTCTCACTTCCTCCTTGTTTCCGATTTGTTTTTCTCTTGCTTCCTTTTGGTAAATGTCTAATGCAGAAAAATAAGCGCTGGTCCCTAAAAATGAGTGGTGGTGGCTCCACCAGCAACTACTGGCTCAAATTAAGCACTGGGTAGAACATTTAAATATCAGAGTGCTAAAAGCATTTGTGAGAAAAAAACCAGAGAGACACCATCTGCCCGCAAGAAAGTTTTTGAATTTTACATTGATACATAAAGGCCTGGGTGGGAGGGGACTGGTATTGTCTGACACCCATTCTATTAGTGATTTGAACCAAGTTACTATGATTATCTATGAAAAGCAGTAGTGGCTCTTCCGCTAAGGTAGAGGAGTGTCGCCCCACTGCTCAAAAGGAAAAATAAAATGATAATAACGTATCGTTATCATTATTTAAGTTTTCCTATTGCAGTCAATAGCTCTCTGGGCAGGGCTGGACAGAGCAAGGGAGGAGTGGTTTTTACTCCCTAAGTGTGCACGACTGCTTGGCCGGTCCCACCAGGCTGTAATGCACAGCCTGGTGAGGAACATGCCCAGCCTCCCATTCCCCGTCTGAGCGCCGAACCACGGGGCTCAGCCTGATCACAACACTGTCTTCAGGTAAGTGTTTTTTTCTTTTTTCGCCCCCCTATCCCCCCGCCTCGCCCCAGCAGCGGGGTCCGATAGCATACGCTACTGACGAAAAGCCTGAGTTGAATAGCAATCATGCCGCCCATCCCTGGTGATGTACTGTTGATCATTGAAAGGAACACTAACAGATTAATTTTAACGGCAAGGGACTTTGGGAAGAGGAAGCCTGGAAGGGCAGAAAAAGATGCATTTCTTCAAATAGATGCATTTCATCTGCTTGGAGAAGGCTCTACTTGGCTTAATTTTTTCCTGTGTCCTAGTACATGTATGTGCACAAAGAAGGGCTTGTACCACTATTCTTTTCAATCCAAATAAGAGACTAACATGTCCACCACTCAAATTATTTTCATATTTCACTATACTAATTCACCACTAATCCTTTATAGGTTCCGAAGTAGCATGCTACTCGCTGAAAAAGTGCTTCAACACCCTATCAAGGGTTGCAAGCGCTATATAAATGCAAACATTTTTCCCTCTTCTATCCCTCCACTATCCTTTTCAATCCAAATAACTGACTAACATGTCCACCACTCAAATTACTTTTATATTGTCACTATACTAATTCACCACTAATCCTTTATGGGATTCTGGAGTAGCGTGCTACTCGCTGAAAAAGCGCTTTGACGGGGTAGTAAGTGCTATATAATGCAAATACAATACAATACAATACCCGTCCCCACCATCTGTTCCTTTTTGTGAGCGAGATACTCGGCACCCGGAGAAAACTATAAACTTTTGTTGTAATATTTAAACTTCCTGTAAAACAAAATGGCTACCATACTTCCACAAGGGTGGTTTAGCACTAAGACCTGAATTCATAATAGCTACTATTTCCCGACATCCAACACAGAATACAAAGTTCACAGATGCAAGCGCTGTTTTGTGGACAATAGAGATATTTAGTTCTTGCAGTTAAATCTTCTTTCTCCTACTTATAAACTCTCTGTGAATCTTGATATAAAATTCTACTTAGCATCACAGAAAGCCATTATCAGAGCCCATATATTTAGCCAAGAAAACAACTGTTTTTTTCTCAACACTGAGACACCAAGATGTGTTTCTTTGCACAAGATCAATTCTTAGACGTGAAATGCTTATTCAAAAGACATCAGTTTAAAGCACTGGAGGTAAGTCCTTCACTTGGCACAGAGACCACAGCTGAGAGAATGTTAGTAACGGGAAAACATCTGTGAACACCATTACTTTCCTGACACACATCGTGAACTGCAGCTGTGACGCAAGCTGCTTCTTCACACGTTTCCAACAGAGAGGAAACACCCCTGAGGGAGTGCGTGAAACCACGCAGAGCAACATTTCTGACAAAATATCTCTGCTTGAGCTGTCATCAAAAAAGTCCAATATGTTTATTAGAACATATATGTGAACAATCTGTTTCTATGTGGACCAATGGGGCACAAGGAAAGGAAGGTATAACCTCTAAGTAGCCAATCATTACTCTTCCTATTATTGAAGTCAACCCAAATGGCCTGCTGGGTGATGTTAATAGGGGTATTAAGAGGTATTTCTATAAAAACGATTACGAAATATGGAAAATATGTCAATAGTATCAAAGTTATGGTGTTGGGTGTGCTTATCCGTAAGTATAGTCAACTGTGCACGCTCTAACAGTCTGTTGAAGGACCTGGCCAGGAAATGTGGCCCGGCTTACCAGTCACGCTGCACCTGATGCAAGATTTTTTCTGCTTCAAAGAAAAGGCCTGGCACCTCTTCTTTTTTAGAGATAGAGAGTGCCGCTCGATGTCCTGCTCCTTCTCAATCTTCCTAAATGTAGATAACCAATGAACCTGTTGCCTCAAAAGAGATGACCACAAGTGAGCCAGGAGTTGTAAATGTGTGGGGCAGGCTGCCTGACTCGAAATGTACATCACTACAGTGGCAAATCATAAGGTTTAAAATTGGCTTGATTTTGCATGGAGCGTGTATCTGTCTGTACTGGCTTGGTCCACAATAAACAAGCATTTGCAATGCAATAGGTCTCGCATTTACGAGAGTTTGAGCTATTGGCAATGCAATAGCTTAATCTCTTTCAATTGAGAGACCTATTGCATTGCAAATATTTTTTTGTTTACTAGTGCCCATGTGGCGCTTTCACATTCATGGAGGCCGCACCCCTTTCTTTAGACAAGCCACGTCTAAAGAAAGGGGCGTTGCAGTCATTAAAGCGAAACCGCGGCATGGGGCTCTTTGACAAAAAAAACCATCTGTTTTTCAATTTGACAGATTTTTTTTTTGTAAAAGCGCCCATGCTGCGCTTTCACTTTAATAGCGGCCGTGCACCTTTCTTTAGACACGGCTTGTCTAAAGAAAGGGGCGCGGCCTTCATGAATGTGAAAGCGCCTGTTAGAAATGGGGGTCTCTAGTTGGCAAGGGTTTGCACCTTTGTCCAAGTAGGGACCCTTCCTTCTAGTCAGGATAAAGGAGTTACACTCCTAAAATAACCCCTGCTCACCCCCTTGGTAGCTTGGCACGAGCAGTCAGGCTTATCTTAGAGGCAGTGTGTAAAGCATTTGCACATAACCAACAGTAATACAGTGAAAGCACTACTAAAGGACACCACACCAGTTTAGAAAAATATCCAATATTTTTATATATCCAAAACAAGACCAAAAACGATAAAAATCCACCATACAGTTCTCAGAAATCTTCAATAATCAAAAAAGACTTGAAATACAGTTCCTTGTAGTCGATAGCTCCATCTGGGGCTATCACGGGGTCGTGACCAACAAATCCAAACAGTTCTGGCTGACCGCGGCGTCGCGGGCCAGCTAGGGTGTCGGGAAGACCCGCAAAACAATACCTTTAGAAATGTAGGGCGTTGGCGACCAATCGATGAGCCCCGAAGGGCTGGCTTCCGCAGGCGTCGGTTCCGGAGGTCGGTACAGGAGTCGTCGGGCCCTTGAAGTCACACACGTTGCAGATCGAACTCCTTGCGGTTGAAGTCGTGAGCGCCGGCGTGGAGGCTGCAGTGCGAAGTGCAGCAGTACAGCGTGCGGTGCCCTCAGGTCGCGATGCAGGCAGCAGCTCGGTGACGGTCGTCCAGCGGCGTAGGTGAGACCAGGGCTGTGGTG
The DNA here is from genome assembly GCA_963921515.1 of Calotriton arnoldi. Taxonomy (NCBI): domain Eukaryota; kingdom Metazoa; phylum Chordata; class Amphibia; order Caudata; family Salamandridae; genus Calotriton; species Calotriton arnoldi. The sequence goes on along the minus strand of CAWUFW010008984.1, from coordinate 789,070 downwards.
CAAAGTGATGGGGTGCTGGCAGGTCACGGTGCAAGCAGCGGCGTCATTGTTGCTAAAGAGCTATCATCGGCTGATGAACTGGAGTCGATGGCGCCAGAGTCGGTAGGCAAAGGCTGCGGTACGGGATGAGAACTGTGCGTCGTGTAACTTACGAGCGGTGCCCTCGAACCATGGTGCAAGTAGCGGTATTGATGTCAGCGTGGAGCGTCGTCATTGGGGATACCAGGGCGGTGGCATGAAGCGAGGCGGTGCGGAGTGCGGTGCCCATAGGTCGAGGTGCAAGCAGCTGCTCAGTGGCAGTGTCAGGTGGCGTCGTCGGTGAGACCAGGGTTGCGGTGCAAAGTGCGGCGGTGCTCTCTGCGGTGCCCTCAGGACACGGAGTCAGCAGCGGCGGCGTTGACGGCGTCGGGTTGCTTTTTCTTCTGTTGCAGCACAAAACACACAGTCCCCAGTGCTGGTAACAGATGAACTTGAAGTCTTTGCTGTTCCTGAGACTTCTTGAACAGGGGGCAAGCTCTACCTCAAGCCCTTGGAGAAACTCACAAAAAGGAAGTTGCAGAAAGTTCATTCCAGTCCTTTCACTGCCCAAGACAGAAGCAGCCACTGCAGGCCAACAAAGCAAAGCACACAGCAAAGTGGTAGTCCCTCCACACAGCTTCTCTAGCCCTTCTTCTTGGCAGTCTTCTTAGTTTCCAAAAGAGTTCTATAGTTCTGGGGTCTGGGCCCCAATATTTATACTCCAAAGTCCTTTGTCCTCTCAGGCAGACAGTGTCTGTGCTTAGTCCAAACCAGTTTAGTCCTCTCTGGCCCAGCTTCCCAGCAGGAGGCGGAGACAGCATTGTCCCAGGAAGACAGGGCCTATTCAGGTGCAAGGGAAATCTCCTCCCACCACTCTAAATGCAGCCTGGGCCTATTCAGGTGCTAGTGAAAACTCCCCCCACTACTCTGAATGTAGCCCAGGTCTATTCAGCCCAGCCCTGACTCATCCAGACTCTCTGGGGCCACTGCACATCCCCAGTCCCCGTCACTCCAAAGCCAGACAGTCAATACACATCCTAGCAGAGGCATGCAAGATGGCTAAGCAAGAAAATACCTACTTTCTAAAAGTGGTATTTTCAAACACAGAATGTAAAAATCACCTTTAATAAAAGATGCATCTTTAGATTCCGAGTTCAGGCATACTAAACTTTATTTTCCTATCTGGTCCCAATGGGAAGTTATATTTATAAGATGCTATAAATTAACTCCCATGCTTTCCTATGGGACAGATAGCCTTTCCATAGTGAAAAACGAAATGCACTGTAATTCACTACCAGGACATGTAACACACACCAGTACATGTCCTACCTTTACATACACGGCACCCTGCCCACAGGGGTATCTTGGGCCTACCTTAGGGGTGACTAATATGTAAGAAAAGGGAAGATTAGGGCCTGTCAAGTGGGTGCACTTGCAAGGTTGACATGGCAGTTACAAACTACACGCAGACTCTGCAGTGGCAGGTCTGAGTTACCTTTTCAGGGCTACTTATGTGGGTGGCACAATCAGTGCTGCAGGCCCACTAGTAGCATTTGATTTACAGGCCCTGGCCCACTCAGTGCACTTTACCAGGGGCTTACCAGTAAATCAAATATGCCAATCATGGAAACACCAATCCATAGTACAAATTTCACAGAGAGCGTATGCACTTTAGCACTGAATAGCAGTGGTAAAGTGCCTAGAGTCCTAAAACCAACAAGAGCAGGTCAGGAAAAAAATAGGAGGAAGAAGCAAAATGTTTGGGGATAACCCTGCACAAAGGCGCTAGTAAACAAACAAAAAAATAAAATAATAAGTAAGCGTGGCCGCTATACTTAAAGCGGACCGCGCTGCTAAAATAAATAAAGTAAGAAAGAAACGCAGCCGCTATAGTTAAAGTGGACCGCCATTAGTAAATAAAATAAAAGAGGGCGGTGTGCTGCGACGTAGTGGGAGGAATGGGGCAAATCATTAAACAAATAGTGCTCACAGCCAAGATAAAGCAGTCCGTGTAACAAGACAAGTAAAAGGTCCAGTCCTCATGGGATGTTACAAATGCAGACAAGACGGTACCAAGGAGGGACTGACATGCCTAATAACTGCTTGGAAGCCAGCGTCTATGAAGAACAATGACATAAGACAATTAAAAATATGGGCGGAGAGTGGGCGGGGCTTCAAAGCCATAATCCAATACTGCATGCCTCACAGCAGCACATGTACTGCCCAGGCTCGACCTAAAAAGCAAGTAAATAAATATAATGCGAGAGTCATTATTGAAAACTCCAAACACAGATAGATATCACACTATTGCCTTTTGATTACATGACTTATGATTCCGGATGGACTCATAAATATTCAAACATATATTAAAATCTTTATTCTGAAGGCATTATTATCACTAATTGTATACAAATTTCCTCAGTTGCGAACTCTTGTATCTGAAATCTATGTTCATGGTCATCATTTTACGGTTACAGATATGAAAGTAATGATGTACACAGTAAGTTTCCGGTGCTAGAATTAATTTTCGTAATACAAGAAGTCAGATAAGTTACAAGGTAGCAGTGTTTTTTCTTACTCTATTAGTTTTCTTATAACCAGTAACAAGATTGTGAAACTTTGGATTTTAATTAAGTGCCGGGGTCACGATAACAACCCTGCAAACACTTGCTCACTAATTCATTCGTAAAAGGTGTTACCAACAATGCACTGCAAAACGTCAATGTTTTACAAGATGGAGTCAGTGGGGCTACGAGAAAGTAGACTAGAAATATGCAGACCATGATCTCTGTTTCTTTGTTTTTTTGATGTGTGTTTTTCATTTTAATCCCCATTCCACAATTATTTTCGATATGTGTGCTATCAATGCCAATTAAGAAACAAGAACATAATAAATGTTTATTACAACGCGATAGGTGGATAGGCCACAGGCTATAGACAGTAACACTGCCATACAATGGGTGTTTTTAACAGTGGCAGCCAGTACTGAACAATGGTGGCGGGTGGGGGGGTTTAAAGAAAATAAAGAACACTTATCTTTGTAAGGCTGCTGCATCTCCTCCGTCGTCGTCTCTTGTACGCTTCTCTTCCGGAACCAGGAAGCACACAGGCTCTCCTAAGCCAATCACGACACTGCTCTCACCTTGACAACAACGCTGTGATTGGTCTGAGCATCGCAGTTCGGCGTTCAGACAGGCAGCGTGAGCCTGTGAATGTTCTCCACCCAGGCTGTGCATTACCGCCCGGTAGAGAACATGCTAAGTGTGCATGACTGTTTACCTGGCCCAAGATGGCTAGCCAAACCATCATGTGCACTTAAGTGCACATATTTCCTCCTCCCCCTGCTGGCTGTGACAACAGCCAAGCCCCGCCCCAAAACCTGCTTCAGCACGGAAAAATAAAATAACAACATCGTGTTGTTTCATTTTATTTTTCCTTCTTTGCACTTCTGTAAAGCAGTGGGGCGATGTTCCTCCACCTTAGCGGAGGAGCCGCCACTGGTTTTTAATGTAGTATCAATAACCACGGTCCTTTGTAATATGCCTGTAATGTTTACCCATAAGGGAAAACAACCAGAACAGAATAAATATTTATTGTCTCTATTCGGTGTGGTACGTTGCTGAACACAGCAGGTCACACTTGGGGTGAAAGTCCAGGTTGTTTTGATGTTTTGAAAATCACGCTGAGTTGGATTCAACCAGAGAAGTATGTGCCAATGTTCGATAAAACGCTTTGATCTCTTATCAATACCATTCTACAACTCTGTTGACAATAACTTATTAAAACATACTGCTCTCTCTCAAAACGTAGGATTTAGTTGCAATTCCACGAGACTGAATTCACTATCTTCAGTACAAGATTGGATTTCCATTTTTCGTTGCGTTTTTATCACAACAGTGGCTTGGAAAATATACATGGGTGTTGAGTAAAATCACAACAAACAAATGTTGTCAACTTAATACACCTATTCGCTTATGCATCCGTAGCAATACAAAACACATTTATCCCACTGACCACACATGCCAACTGTCTTTTACTTTCTCGCCCCAAGTGTGCTGGGTATGCACATACGTGGGTCCCGTGCTCGCTATGCCACTGGATTCAAGCTAGCCTGCCTGATGAGGGGTGATACCCCAAAACCGGTCCCAGGATGCTTGTTTCTGGTCCAGGGAGGACCTGGCTTGGCAGTTCGGGCTCACCTGTTTTCATGAGAAGCAGGGTCAAGAATGATTTGCATATGGCTGGGTCCAAACTGGGGTGGCATGGTGAGCAAAAGAACGATGGATTTAACCAGATCTCTTGACTGAGGGTGAATGTTTGATTTGTTCCACATTCTGTTCATCATTTGTGTGTCTTTTGCTCTCCTTATTCAGGCGGGAGACTACCAATTTCAAGGTTAGTCTCCCGCCTTCCGATTCCTGAATGCAGAAACCCAATTCAGAGGTCTGTAAAATTGCCAAAAATAAAATGTTGATCCCTGTCACGCACACTTCAATCTTCCCCTCCAAGGATTACTTCTGATATCAAAGGTTAACGCTTTGTTCTTAATTCTTGGAGGGGAAATTAGAGCATGTGACCAGGCTCAACATTTTATTTTTGGCAGTTTTACATAGCATAAAAAAAAACAGAGTTCAGAACTCTGTTTTTGTTTGCCAGAGTTTAAAACCCTATTTCTGTATGCACTATGTTATTAAACTGCCAAAAATGAAATGCTAATTGTCTGTCACAATACATACCAATAGACCTGATTCAGGCAGATTGCCTCTGCTCCAAAACAAGTCAGTGGGGAAACTATATTCTCCCAACTATTTTTTTAAATCTCCCACTTGTCTGCTCTAAAATGTTGGCATGTATGACTGACAGAAGGAACAACATGGATCGTGGGCTCTTTTTTATGTATTAATTTATTCATTTTTACCATGCATACTAGGCCCTAACTACTGAGTGGGTTCCAAACCAAACCAAACCCTTCACAGTATTCTAAAATGTGTTCAGAAACCAGTAGTACAAAGTAGGCTTTTGTAGCTAAAGTTGAACTGCTAGGAAGAAACACTTCCCTCGACCCATACAAACTCACAGAAATCTTTTTCCCCATGAAAATCTTGGTGATGACAGACTAACTAGTTGCCACTGAACGGGGCATCCCTGTTGCAATGTTGACTTCAGGGTATACTACCAGGATACTGATTTTTCAATTTTGTGCTACAAAAAAGTAAGTGAAGGTAAGTACATCTAGACAGGGCCACTGGAATTATGTGGCAGGAGAGGGTAAAATTATGCAGCAGGATTGAGTAAATTATGTGGCATGAAAGGCAAATTATGCGGCATAATGCAACACATTTTATAATAGTATTTCTTCATTATTTCATCATTTTAAACTTGGTAACACTGTCTGGCCATTGGTTTCACCTCATTAGTACCAGTTTAATACCCAAATATAGCAAAAAGCAACAGAAAAGTGACCAATCCAGCTTTGCAGAGGACCTCTCAGTGTGCGGCAAAACGTGTCACTACATTTCTAGTAACTTTTGGACCTTTTGAGCTAGAAACAAATTTTTTTTGTTCAAATCTGCAGATTATGCGGCAGATGATGGATTATGTTGCAAATGTAGCAAATCTATAATCATGCAAAAATCGCTGCTGCCGCACAGTTGCATAATTCCAGTGGCCCTGCGTATAGCTAAGTGAAGGTAAGAATACTTAGATAAGTATAAATTTACTAGACTTCACTCCACATATATGTACCTTGATGACATATATATATGGCCGACATTAAAACATCTTAAGAAGCACTAACCTTGTGGTCCGCGTCTGCTTTGCTGGGAATTGGAGTGAAAGTGAGGAGCAGCTTTCTTGAATATATATATATTCACTGAAAAAACCAGAGGTTTTAGGGACAGTTATAGTTAGTTGGACATTGCACTCGTACAAAACCCGTGAAATTCCCCCGTTATAGTTAGTTCAGCTAACTATAACTCGCGCCCCCGCAATGCACTGCTGATGACGTCACATATTACATCACTCATGACATGGTCAGTGACATCACTGATGACATCACTGATGACATCTCAAATGACATCACTGATGACATCATCCAGTGACTGTGTGTTTCTGTAAAGTTTAAATATGTTTAATATATATAGGGAAAGGCGCATTGAAGAATGAGTGGGTGTATAAGTGTCTGAATGGATGATTTAATACGTGCGTGACTGACTACAAGTGAGTGATTAAACGTATCTTACTGAATGCATGGGTTAGTGACTAAACTGTGTGAATGTCTGTATCCGTCTGTTGGTGTGTAAGTGGATGCATGGATTTGCGAATAGCTACATGAGTGTCTATATGGGTTATTGATTGGTTCTATGAGTATCTGTATGGGTGCCTGAGTGTTTGTGTGGATGGGGTGTGTGCGACTGTGCATAGATGTGTGAGTGGGTGATTCACTGGGTGGATGGTTTCAAGAGTGCATCTGTGATAGACTGTATGGGTGGGTAAGTGTGTGTAAGAGTGTGTTAGTGAGTGAATGTATGTCCCAGTGGTACATGTGTGAGTAACTAAATATGTGAAAGGCAGTATATATGTGTATTGGAGTATATAAATAGCTATAAGCGAGAGTGAGTGATTGTGATAGTGGCTGTATGGATGAGTGTGTGCTTGTATCAGTGATTGTATAAGAGCGTAACAATGTGCTAGTATTTGTATGATTAAGTGAGCTGGTGTGTGTATAACTGTATAGGTGAGTAAATGGCAGTGTGTTTAATTATTTGCATGACTGACTAGGTGTGTGAGTACCTCTATGGATGAGTGGCGGTGTTTGAGTGTCTATATAGGAGTAAGAGTGCATATGATAGTCCTGTACTGAGTGACCATAAGTATGAGTGACTGTACGGGTGAGTGAGTGGATGTGTGTGTGTAGACCTAAGAATCAGTGAGTGGGTATGTAGTTATTGGTGTTGGAGTGTCTATGGTTTTACGAATGGCACTCTGTAATTTAGATTGGGTGTATCAAAGGTTATATTAGGGTGTGAGGAGCTGCATCAGATTATCACGTGGATGATGTCATCAGTGATGTCATTTGAGATGTCATCAGTGATGTCATCAGTGATGTCACTGACCATGTCATGAGTGATGTAATATGTGACGTCATCAGCAGTGCATTGTAGGGCGCGAATTATAGTTAGCTGAACTAACTATAACGGGGGAATTTCACGGGTTTTGTACGAGTGCAATGTCCAACTAACTATAACTGTCCCTAAAACCTCTGGTTTTTTCAGTGAATTTCAAAGGTTTTTTAAATGCTAATTTCTAACTATAACGTGTCTGAAACCTATGGTTTTTTCAGTGAATTTCAAAGGTTTTTAAAATGCTAATTTGTAACTATAACGTGCCTGAAACCTACGGTTTTTTCAGTGAATTTCAAAGGTTTTTTAAATGACAATTTTTAAATGTATTAATTTTTATATAAATTTTTTTCATACTGATTTACTACATTTTTAGAAACAATTTCTTTTACATATTTTATTTTTTAAATTACATTGTAATTACATTATACATTACATTACAAAAAATACTTTCTCAGAATGAATTACTTTAGTTTAAATACTTTGCACATAGGCAATAGACTTTTAAGTACAGTAGTTACAGTTGTTGCAATGGGCAACACATTTTCAAACACAATGCAACATTCAGCTCAATGTGAATTTCTAGTTAAATGCAATTAGTTACTTTATGGATTACTTTTCTAACCACAGGACTGGATCCTAGATTCAGTCCTGTTACATCTCCTGTAAACAGTTGAGTAAAAGCGTTTTGGTTACAGTCGTGATTTTTAAGGAATATTATTGTATTTTAAAAGTTGACACTTGGAAACTTTTTCTCATAGAATCACCAATGTTATCCTATGGAAGGAAATTCACTTAGCAGGTAAAAACTGTTATCGTTACTTTTTCTTACTCAGTGTTGGATCCTGGATCCAGCACTGGTGCATCTCCTGTAAACAGTTGAAAGAATGCGTTTAAGTCATACAGGCGATTTTTAAGGAATATTTGTAGTTTGTGAAAATCGACACTTTGAAACTTTTCTGCTGAAAACCAGACAATGGATTCCTATGGAAGAAAATATAAGTTACTGGTAAGTACGGTTAAAATTACTTTTCAGGACCAGTACTGGGCTGAAAGATACAGCACTGAGGTCTCTCCTTATAACAGGTGAGTAAATCGGAATTCGTATTTCGGCTGATTTTAGAGGAATATTTGTATGTTTCAAAAATCAACACTTAGAAACTTTTTCAGCAAAAAGCAGGCAATGATATCCTATGGAAGGAAATTCAAGTTACTGGTAAGTACGGTTAAAATTATTTTTGAGGATCAGTACTGGGCTGAAAGATGCAGCACTGAGGTCTCTCCTGATAACAGATGAGTAAATCGGAATTCGTATTTCGGCTGATTTTAGATGAATATTTTAAAGTTCCAAAACTCCACACTTAGAAGAATTTCCAAGTGAAACCAGTCAATGTTAGCCTATGGAAGGAAATTCAAGTTACTGGTAAGTACGGTTAAAATTACTTTTCAGGACCAGTACTGGGCTGAAAGATGCAGCACTGAGGTCTCTCCTGATAACAGGTGAGTAAATCAGAATTCGGATTTCGGCTGATTTTAGAGGAATATTTGTATGTTTCAAAAATCAACACTTAGAAGAATTTCCAAGTGAAACCAGTCAATGTTAGCCTATGAAGGAAATTCAAGTTACCGGTAAGTACGGTTAAAATTACTTTTCAGGACCAGTACTGGGCTGAAAGATGCAGCACTGAGGTCTCTCCTGATAGCAGGTGAGTAAATCGGAATTCGTATTTCGGCTGATTTTAGAGGAATATTTTAAAGTTCCAAAACTCCACACTTAGAAGAATTTCCAAGTGAAACCAGTCAATGTTAGCCTATGAAGGAAATTCAAGTTACCGGTAAGTACGGTTAAAATTACTTTTGAGGATCAGTACTGGGCTGAAAGATGCAGCACTGAGGTCTCTCCTGATAACAGGTGAGTAAATCGGAATTCGTATTTCGGCTGATTTTAGAGGAATATTTTAAAGTTCCAAAACTCCACACTTAGAAGAATTTCCAAGTGAAACCAGTCAATGTTAGCCTATGTAAGGAAATTCAAGTTACTGGTAAGTACGGTTAAAATTACTTTTCAGGACCAGTACTGGGCTGAAAGATGCAGCACTGAGGTCTCTCCTGATAACAGGTGAGTAAATCTGAATTCGGATTTCGGCTGATTTTAGAGGAATATTTGTATGTTTCAAAAATCAACACTTAGAAACTTTTTCAGCAAAAAGCAGTCAATGATATCCTATGGAAGGAAATTCAAGTTACTGGTAAGTACGGTTAAAATTACTTTTGAGGATCAGTACTGGGCTGAAAGATGCAGCACTGAGGTCTCTCCTGATAACAGGTGAGTAAATCGGAATTCGTATTTCGGCTGATTTTAGAAGAATATTTTAAAGTTCCAAAACTCCACACTTTGAAGAATTTCCAAGTGAAACCAGTCAATGTTAGCCTATGAAGGAAATTCAAGTTACCGGTAAGTACGGTTAAAATTACTTTTGAGGATCAGTACTGGGCTGAAAGATGCAGCACTGAGGTCTCTCCTGATAACAGGTGAGTAAATCGGAATTCGTATTTCGGCTGATTTTAGAGGACTATTTTAAAGTTCCAAAACTCCACACTTAGAAGAATTTCCAAGTGAAACCAGTCAATGTTAGCCTATGAAGGAAATTCAAGTTACCGGTAAGTACGGTTAAAATTACTTTTGAGGATCAGTACTGGGCTGAAAGATGCAGCACTGAGGTCTCTCCTGATAACAGGTGAGTAATTCGGAATTCGGATTTCGGCTGATTTTAGAGGAATATTTGCACAATGGTGAAGGGAGGGGCGGGGCCTGAGGTGACATCTGTGCAAACGCGCCCCGTGGTGCGTTTTAAGTTGGGGGATTAAGTCCCCTTGAATCATGAGGGTCCCTACGGGCCAACTAGCCCACCAGGAACCTCCAGTATGCGCCAGGGGCTGCGTTGCAGAGACATGTACAGAGGCCACACCCCTTTTACACCTCTCTGCAACGCAGCTCTGTGGCGCTTTCTGGACGTACCTGTTGGGCTAGTTGGCCCCCAGGGACCCTCAGGATTGAAGAGGATTTAATTCCCCATCTTAAAACGCGCCACGGGGCCTGTTTGCACACATGTCACCTGAAGCCCCGCCCCTCCCTTCACCACTGTGCAAACGCGCCCCGTGGCGCATTTTAAGTCAGGGGATTAACTCCCTTGAATCCTGAGGGTCCCTGGGGTGCAACTAGCCCACCATATACCTCCAAAAAGCGCCATAGAGCTGCGTTGCAGAGAGGTGTAAAAGGGGCGTGGCCTCTGTACACCTCTCTGCAAGGCAGCCCCTGGCGCATACTGGAGGTTCCTGGTGGGCTAGTTGGCCCCCAGGGACCCCCAGTATTCAAGGGGAATTCTCCCTCTGCAAACGCGCCAGGGGCGCGTTTGCAGAGTGGTGAAGGAAGGGGCGGGGCCTGCGGGCCCGATCGTTTTTTAAAAAAAAATTATTATTTTTTTGGGGGAGGGGGCCGCGTGGCCCCCCTCCCGAGCCACTACTTGCCCCGGGGACCCCATCCCCCGGGGCTGGCCCTCTCGTTGGGGACTGTGGGGGTCCCCAATCCCCCACAGTCCCGCCGGCTCCCCGTGTCCTACGGGAGCCGGCATTGCTTTACACATGGGGAGCAGCTAACATGCTGCTCCCCATGTGGAAAGCAATCGGCTTTGGATATTGGAAGAGAGAGCAGGTTTCCTGCTCTCTCTTCCAATATCCAAAGCAGTTTGCAATGACAGGACGGGAGCCGCGAGGCTCCCGTCCTGTCATTGCAAACAGCAGTGTCCCGGGGTAGGCACCCCGGGACACTGCAGGAGCCGGCCCTGGGGGTGGTGGTCCCCAGGGCCATCAAGGGCTCCAGGAGGGGGCCGCGCGGCCCCCTCCCATTCAGTGCACAGCCCCAGGGAGGTGGTGGTCCCCGGGCTCTGGGGGTCCAAAACGGACCCCCATTGTAATTTTTCTTAGTGCCCCGGGGAGGTGGTGGTCCTCGGGGCGTGTGGGGGCTGGAGCCCCCCACACAGGTTTTTAATTAAAAAAAGAAGCCCCGGGGAGGTGGTGGTCCCCGGGGCTGCGGGAGGGCTCAGAGCCCTCCCGCACCATTCTACATAAAGCCCCGGGGGGTGGCGGTCCCCGGGGCTTGGGGGGCCCTTTGAGGCCCCCCACACATTAAATTATCCCCCCCCCCACCATGCCCCGGGACTTGGGCCACCCGGGGGCCAATTAACATCAAAGCGCGGGAGACCGCGCTTCGATTTTTTTTTTTTTTCGACAGGATTCGCGCACCCTGAGCGCATCCTGCCGATTTAAAAAAAAATTTTTTTATTTTTTTTTTGCCCAGGGGGTCCTTGTGGGACCCCCTGAGCAAACCTAGGGGGTCAGGGTGTTTCTACCCTGCCCCCTTTGTGCGCTTTGCGCACTTGTTTCTGTCCCTCGGTTCTACCGAGGGACAAAATGGCTGCCAACATTTCCTGAATCGGAATGTTGACAGCCAGCTGACAGCCAATTAACATGCAGCTCGTGATCGGGACGGTGCGCGCAGGGTGCGCTGAGGGTACGCGGACCCTACTCGGCCATAGATATCACTAACTTTTTACTTTTCATTTTCTCAGCAACTACTGAACGGATTTACACCATTTAACAAAAGGGTTCTTTCTGAACCAAGAACTACCTCTTTGCCAAATTTGGTGTAATTCCGTTCAGCAGTTCGGGCTGTAGCCGTGTCTAAAGTTTCCTATGGAAAAGTGCATGGGGAAAACGCGTTTTGGGACCCCCTTTTTTCTCGGCCCCCGCTTGACGAATCCCCCGAGACTTTCAGGGTAGGAGCGGACCGGAGCGGGCCACAAAGTTTGAAAATTTCGCGAAGATACGTCAACCGGCAAGAGAGTTATTTCAAATAGAATGTCGCGGATTTCCTATGGATAATAGGTTGTAACTATAACTATCTACTGGCGACCGCCAGTAGATAATATATACACACACACACACACATATATATATATATATATATATATATATTTATATATATATATATTCACTGTACCTAGCCGTGTAGTTAAGAATAGTAAATCTATGATTACTTAAATATACACACCTTAATGGTATTTTAACAATTGATATTCTGGCTATGGTATTTTTATAGTATAATATTTTTGTGCTCAATGTTCTGACATACAACCAAATTCAGATACCTCCTCAGTTCTCGGTAATATCATGCTGGGGGGGGGCGTGAAACTGATTGATGACAGACACCTTTACCAAAAGAAGCAATAACATTATAGTTAAACAAGAAAGAACAGTTGGAATATGTCTATTATATCTGATTTCCCAATTACTCGTCAGTCCTGATACTTGTTAGTGAGCCGAAGGGCCTTAACATAAAAGAAGATTTTGGTCACTTTTTGGATCTTGGTAGCAAACGACCTGATTTAGAATTTGACACCCTAGATACTCCATCACAAATGCAACAGAGAACCCTCCTCCCCAAACCCTCAATCTACTCGCTTCATTTAGGGATGGAAAGACCTTAAGTATTCTCAGCGGCGGTGCGTCCATTGGGGCGTTGGGGCGTAGCCCCCCCGCCCGCAGCTCCCTCGGCGTCTTTGAACCTAAGTAAACTGAATCAGTTTACTTAAGTTCAAAGACGCCGAGGGAGAACTGACAATCATGTCAGTCAGCATGACGTCGGACCGCCCACCCCCTTCAGAGTATGAAGGGGGTGGGCGGTCCTGCGTCATGTTGACTGACATGATTGTCAGAGGGACCAGGGGCAGCAGGCAGCAGCACAAGTGCGCATGAGTGGGGAAGGGCAGCGAATTTTCGCGCCGTGCCCAGTCATGCACACTTGTGTTTGCACTGGCTTGCGCATGCCCATTAGGAGAGCAGGGTTGAGCAAAGGCTCAAACCTCGGTCTCCTAATGGGCAGGTGGGCGAGAGGTAACCGTGCCCTAAGCCAATCCTGGCGCTGCCAGCAGCGCCAGGATTGGCTGAGAGGGGCTATAAGCGCAAACGGAGTCGGACCCGAGGCGGCGCGGACGGCGGACCTGCTCAGGTAGGATTTTCTTTTTTTATTTCAAAATAATGTAGACACAAACGCGCCTGGCGGCAGTCCTGATATACATTCAGGCTCACTCCAGTAACTCCCACAGATTACCATATGAGGAACTGACTAATTACTGTGGCAAGACGGGACCTGTGAGCCAAGAGTGAAGTCAACTCTACGCACCATTCACTTCACTGATGTGTCCTCAGCCGCCACCTCATAGTTGCAGATGCGGATCCGCTGATGGCCAGTCCATTGGCCTACGGGTGTGCCTGGGAATTACATGCACCCCAACCCTACATAGCTTCCATTCACCCTTCTGCTGTTATTGATAAATATCATGGCCACACCTAGAGGTGAATGCCAAATCCAGGGGTAATACCCCCATGCAGTAATAATGGTAACAATCCTTCCATAATGAAGGGGAGGAGTATTATTGCTGTAGTTGGTGTCCAGGGATAATCAAATGCACTAAAATATGCAGGACAGCTGGTTCTGTATGCTGTGTCCAGGGGTAATACTGTAATGCAGATGCGGTGATTACAGTAGAAGTCTTATTATAATGAAGAGGAGTGGTATTAGCCCTAGATCTGGAGTCTGGGGATCACAAATGCTCTAAAATGTTCAGTACAGCAGGTTCTGCAGGTTTTATTGTATTTTTTTTTGCTTTTGGTTTCAAGCCTTCTCTAGCATAACCAATCACTGTATTTCTTATATTTAATATGGTATCGACAAATTTCTCAAAGCCTGTGGATGTGGTTGAAATGTGGGATAAAAGCTTACAACCTATTTCTCCCATTACCCTGAGACTCTGAATGAGCCCGCCCACTGTGCGCTTGCTATAATTGTGTTGAATTAAGTTTATTGCATGATTATTTAAAATCATTGCACATACATTTAACACTAATCAACAGTACCTAACAAGTGTACAAAATCTATAACAAAATTAATCACGGTAAATTAATCTTTCAAAATTTCAATACAGAAAAATCTATAAAATTAAGTAAAACAGTTTCATAATTGTGTATTTTCATTGAAAGCCGCAAAGTGGCTAACTACCCCTGACAAGACTATTGCATTTTCATTATTCAGGCAAAGGCTGATTTTTTCTTGCCATATTTATGTCCCATATTGAGCAAAACAGATCTTAGACAAAACTTTCTTTGTGCTTCCAGCGACTCACACGTGCATAAAATCTGTATCAGAGTTTTGTGCACACCAGAACTTAATCTACAATTCAATTCTTCTCTGGCATAGACAGGGCTATAACTCTTAAACTCAATAACGGAATTACTAAGAAGGGAAAACTTAACATTTCAGTTCTCATGGCGCGAGTTCAGTTATTTGGCAGAAATACCTACTGCATCCTTATTGCAAAAGAAGTAAAATGCAAAGTGTGAACGATGTACTAATGACTCCCCGTTTAAGACGTGATGATCTCAGCTTCCTTCTCAGCCTTAAAGTTTACCCTTGCTTGCGTAAGATAGCTGTAAAATGCACTACCGTAAATGAACTGTTCCACAGCGGCAATCAAGGAGTTCTCAAGGATGCAACACTTGGCCGTCGCCATTCATGCTCGGGAATTCGCATTATCTCAATTTTCGCACCGGTTGTTACTGAACTGTACAGAATTTAACAATATTTAAATCCAGCAATATTATCCTGATTGCATCTCTTGACTTTGGATCCGGCTCTATAATAGCTTTGCGAGTTTCCTGAGATAGTTATTTTGCCAGGCAGGGTGGTGTGTTTATTTTATTATTCCCGTCAATGTGATGCATCTGATAATGAATATGATGCTGACCTGCAAGGGTAGCTGGTGCAGGTTTGTAGCTTTTTGGTGGCTCAAGCTCCCGCATGAAGATCAATATTCAGTGGAGTCATGTACTTTATGTGGATCATTTAAAGAGATTTTATCACGTCGAATGTGGATCTCGTCTAAGGCTTTCAGCATGGGTAGATTCTCTGAGAACTGCTCCCAAAGAATCGCATGCTAAGAAACGTGTAAAACCCCGCAGTGTACGTGCAGGGCCATTCGACCATAAAAGCAGGGGGTTATTTGGTGTTACAGGCAACGGTTGTATTTATAAGTAATGTGTAACCAGAATGTGCCACGGGCCTACAAATTTGCAGTTCGAAAGCAGCAGCACATACGTGTGGCTATGTCAGAGCCCGCAGAAGGCTAATGAGAGGTTCAATAACACGACCATTTCAGGGCCGGGTAAATGTCGGCTGGGGCTTCTCCACTTCAGTTACAGTTCCTATCTGAGCTTCATCCCCCAGCGATTCACCGCCTAGGAAACGAAACCCAGGGCCCCTTCATATCAGAAAGAGTGCATTATTCACACACGCATTTGATACAGTCACTTATTGGCGTCGCCAACTTTTGTCTGTTTATAATTAGTTATTTGCAGGGGGTTGGACTGTCGCTTGGGACGCCCTGGCTCTGCTGAACGCATTACATGAAAACAAAATCTGAGCAGTTTTCAATGGGGACTGTAAAAGTCACTTTGAACATTAGCAGCCTGCGCTCACCTCGTGCTCCAGTATTGTGGGTTGGGCTTAGCTGACTGCAATGGTTTATGAAGAGCTGAGACCCGCCGGGGTTGCCTCAGAGGTGGCACCATGTCACCTGGCCTGTAGTTCCATCCTGCTAGTAACAGTTAGTTTAGATAGCCTGTGCCGGAATCCAGGGGTGCCACTGACACCTTTGGGTACCCGCATGCTGCATTGTCTGCAGATGTATATGGCCGGGGGATACATTTGGACAGGGACAGCCTGGGGACTCTTCATTGACCGTATACAAAGTACCTATGGTCGGCGAGCCGCAGACTCTGATAAAGGTATGCAATTGCATAGTTCTGAAGTGAAAAAGTGAAATAATATGAGAAAGGCGGGCATGAAATCACAGTTTGCATTTTGCAATTATGATTTATTGTTTGCATTCTACAAAGTAATGAGAAAATATGTGAAAAAACATGAACCTTGTATTTATCATGCACCAAGCAAAGAAGGATTAGAGGGGAAAAAAATGAAGAATAAAGAAAACGTTCTTAGCAACATTCCTAAAACTCAAGGCGTGGCTAGCCGAGCAAGATGGCAGAGGAGCTCAGAGGAAGCTACACACGGACCACGCGGCTGCCCCTTATCTGTCTTTTTTCCAGCCTTTTTCTGAACTATCGACACTGCAGCAGTAGGCACCGGAGTTGCTGATGGTCCAACCCTAATACCCCTGCCACCAATTGGGTAGCACGTGGGGATCCTCTGAGTGCTGAAGGGGGGGCATACCTTTGCCGGGCCCCTTAACCACCCGACAGGGCCTGGATGGGCAGCTGGGACAGGAGATGGAGACCAGGAAAACACTGGTGGAAAAGCCTGGGGGAATCACGCTGGGAGATGCGACCGGAGCACCTACCTAACGCAAAGGTGGTCCCCGTGGCCTCTGGCGTGCAGGGGCGCCTCATCAGAGAGACAGGGCTGCTCATCATGTTACAACGCCATTGACAGACCCGGTGTCTGCAAGCGGGCCCTAGAATTTGCCATCCCTCCGCGGGACTCCTGGCAACAGAACCTTCTCTGAAAAACCTCTGAGAGGCTCGTGCTGTGGCGCCTACCACTCCCTGGGGCGCACACAATCAGCCCCACCTTGATGGTGGGTCTCCGGCCCCTTTACATACCGGTGGACACAACTGAGGATATTCAGTCCACGCTGGGCCTCTTGCGATATGGGTGGCCCACAGTCCTCCTGGATCCACTCGAATAGGTTAAAGGGACAACATCCCAGGCGTACGTCAATTGTGTTGGGTCCCCCAGATGACCGCGGCTCCTGGTGAGCTCATTGGTTCGCATCAGCGTCCTCTGCCTCACTCCGTCTCGCTCTCGCTCTGTCCCTACAGAATGGCAACACCGCCTTAGCCATCGCTAGGCGCCTGGGCTACATCTCTGTTGTCGTCACCCTGAAGGTCGTGACGGAGGAGGTGACCACCACCACCACGGTGAGTGCTGCGAGTGTTCAAGTGCCTTACCTTTTGTGAACCCATGCCGTGCCTTTGCAGAGATGTGTGTGACACTTTGTAAGCATGTGCTTCCCCTGTCCCCTTTCTTCCCCTTGTCATGTGAATTTCTGCAGTCTAATTTTACACAAAGCAGTGGGTAAGTCTGTACAATGCTGCCGGGTGTCATGAAAGGCTGTCTCTTTCGCCGTCTGTCTCTGTGTGCACGTGATTTGATAAAGCCATGTGACCAGGTGAAAGCTACAAGTTCGCTGAAGACAGAAGGAGAGCGTCTTACATGACCTATTGTGCTTGTTAAGTACACCACGGTAATGATGCCAATAAAACGGCAGTTTTTAATGTGTTTAATATTTCAAGACTATACGTTCCCACTGCTTAATAAGCCTTGCTTTATCGCTGCATTCATTTGCTTTAAAATGCACCATTTGCCAATCTTTTTAAATTTCTTTCTCAGGAGAGGGACTCTCTCTAGACCCCAGGTTTGTCCATTGGACTTGTTCACATCACTAACTAGTGTTTTCTATTGGAAAGGGTAGAGCCAAAGCAGTCTTGCTTAGTACCCTAACCCTCTTCAGAAGTCAGACTTGCTTGGCAACCCAGAAATTCTCTGAAATAATGTTTGAGTTTTCTTTTATGAATGCCTAGAACTACTGAATTTTTAGTCCATTTATCACAGATATAGTGCTGAAAATCGCACCAAAAAGATGCCAATTTTTAAAAAATTTCTTCACGGGGGGAGAACCCCCCCGAACCCTCCTTATTGCCGTCGAGCTCACTCGCTGCGCTCGCTCGCATACGTTGATTCGCTCTGCATACGCCCCACCAGTTTCAAATTCCACCAACCGCCCCTGAGTGTTCTGTCATCTGAGCTCCCATTAGCTCCATTGGTGGAATACTTCCTCTGACGGAGTTGTGGCCATCGGAGGAGGGACATTACACCACCTGCCCTATTCAGGATGGACACTGTCACAAACAAGAAAAACGTGGTTGAGAGGAAAAAAACAATAATGACCCCACGCCCTGAGAGAAAACTTCCAGAATTGGGGGTACTAGTTTTATTTTTTCGAAAAACAAACTCCCAGTTTGAGAGTTTGTTTCTGAAGAACGAAGAAATGTAAAAAGTTTGATGAATGGCCACCCAAAACGATAGTGGCTGCCCCCCAAACCTTAAGTACACTGAAAGGACCCACAGTCAAGATGGTTTCTTTCAGAGTACAGAAATGACCGCTAGGACCGGTGGTCATCTATAAATTTAGTGGATGGCGTACCATCTGGTTGGCAGAGGTAATGTCCTCCGTCATCCCGATGGACACTACTTCGTCTGTCAAACCCTAAATGAGACCCAAAGTTATTTATGCGGAGAGTCCGAAAGTGTCGATGCTACTTTCTCAGAGAGGGTCAATTATCAGGAAGAGAAGAATATGTCCATATGCAGGTCTCATTTTTGATGTGGGGAGTCATGACTCCATTAGCATCACTGTAGCAACAAACTATTATGTCCGTGGGCTAAAAATTCACTCAACTTTGTACATAGTCATCCAAATTTGCTGCTGAAGATATCTATGGCATGGCTCTCCCCTCTGTGATGCAGGATGTGGGCTGCTTGCTGGTGCAGCTAGAGGGCAGGGAACCATGGGAGGAATTTCCAGCACGCAATGGGGAGCAAGGAGAAACTCCTGATTGACAGCAGAGGCAGAAGCCTTACTATGTATTACTGCTAAATGCATGAATATATGACTTATGCAGTGTTCCAGACTTCTGCAAGGGAGGTGGGGACAATGCCAGCGGTGCCAAAGGCAATAGAGGTTACACTGGTGGAACTTTTGTGTATCTTATAAAGTGATCATGTCCTTCGTGGCAGGCCAACATGTAGGAAAAAGCTACAGATGTGACTGCGAGCAAGATGGAGCACCTTGGCGGGGGGCCGTGGCACGGCACAGTCGAAACCTCCCTTGTAACATATTTCATGTTCCCCACAGACTAAAGACTAGAGAGATTTTTCTACTGATTTGACATGAAGTACCTACTGTAATTTCACAATAACTTAATACATTTCATTGGGTGCCTCTCTCTGGTCTGTAACTGAAAAAGAGCTTTCCCTGTGTAAGTATATGGAAGTGCAGCAAATGCTCAATCTTATTTATGATCATTTTTACCAAACCTCCTTCTATGTTCTCACAACCCATCTGTTGCATGCAAAGGAATGGTGGTCAGACTGTATCAATGTGGAAGGATGCTAATTCGAAAGTGCAGGAAGTATGTCTAACGCTATTACCACCTTGCACAGATCTTCATTCGCCTTCTGTAGAATCCCAATTCTGTGCTCGTTCAATTCCTAACATTTCGTGGTGACCTCACACCCATTACACTTTGCTTTCACATACTCAAACAAATGAACCCACATGTCCACACACGGAAGCACGCACAAACAAGCATTACTCAGGCCTACACAACAATGCAAACAACGTTTAAAAAAAAAACTTTTGTGCAATAATTGAGGCTATGAGTTTCATTTATATTTGGAAAAAGCAAGGGTGACCTGCTGTGCCAAAATGTGAATTTGGGAACCTCAGCATCAATAAAATTAGAAGGTTCACTCTTCTTACAACCGTACTTGCCTCTGATAGTGGAGCTAACACTTTAAAATATATAGATAACTACCATAAGCATCAGGTAATTCAATGAAATTCTTTCGTGGCATTTGTTCTCTTTAAACATATAAAAGACAGCAATTATTTTGTATGATCCACATACTATAAATGTATGTTAACAATACTTTAATTATTTTGTGAATTATGTGGAATTTTATTGTTAATGTTTTTTGCTACCCTGTCTGAATACAGGGGTGAATTATGAGATAAATAAAAACATAATTGAAATATAAATAATACTTCTGAGCAACTAAAAATTAATATTTTCTGTATGGAAGTTTAATTTGGAATGTGGTTGATTGTCAAGGGAAGCTTTATTTTGCAAGTTTTCTCCCTCTTAAGGACTGCATATTGAATTGTAAATTTCAAAGGATCTAATGGGATTCCTCGTCATTTTTAGTTATCGCCCGAGACAGCACATGCGCGGTCGCTTTCAAGTCTATTGTTCTTTTAAAAAAATCTAAAAAGGGGCTTAGAGCCTACCAATTACTTAACATTGATAGGCTTGCTCGTCAGTCTCCTTTTATTTTTATTTTCATTGGCCAGCGGCAGCTTGCACTCTTCTTTTTCTTGCTTTAATTGGTCAGCGGCAGCTGGTTTCATTTTGCCAGTCTCACTTGCTTCAGACAGTTTGTGAGGATTTTGGTTTCACTTGTTTAGATCCGATACACAGGAAACAAGCATTTAAAATGCAATAGGTCTCGCATTTACGAGAGTTAGAGCTATTGGCATTGTAAATGACAATGCCTTTTATTTATGTTTTAAAAACCAAAACATAAATAAAAGGCATTGTCATTTACAATGCCAATAGCTCAAACTCGCGTAAATGCGAGACCTATTGCATTGCAAATGCTTGTTTTCTCTCCCACCCTTGCTTGCTTGATGCAAGGTTCATGTTTTTTCACATATTTTCAATTTATTCCAGAATGTATTTAAATATAAAGCATAATTACAGACTGTGACATCATTCCCACCTTTCTTGCTATTTCACTTCAGAACTATGAGACTCTATACATTTATCGAAGCCTGCTGCTCTCAGAGGACAGGCACTTTAGGATCAATGAAAAGTCCCCATGGCTGTCCTTGTAGTCACTCCCCGAACTTTAGTGTCTCCTACAACCCTGGCTTTTCCTTTAACACTACACAACAGCACAATTATGATTTGGTTCACATTATAAAATTCCCTAACTTTGCAATCAACCAAAGTTAAAGTCAAAACCAGTAAACACCAATTTTCTTGTTAAATAAGCAGCAATTTGTCACAAGACATTGGATTACGCTTGCTATCTGTTTTTGAAATAGGAGAAATTGGACAAAATGAACACGTAAAAAGGAAAGGCTTATTTATCGCTCGTTTTCCTCCCGAAAAATTACTTATGGGTGCTGCAGCACCTCCCACAACCCTACTTCCAGCCTGGACTTACCGCATATTGTATACATGAGGAATGTCAATGAAAGAGCGCCAAATACATTAGCATGAGCACAGGAGGCTTTGTATGACATTGTGGGGAGCTAAAACAAAGCGAACACCGATCCTTAGGCGTGTCCACTCCACCCGCCCTACACTAATAGACTAACATGACAGCTAACGGTTCCGGTTACGTAGCGCCTTTCAGCTGCTTGGTTGTCTCTGGCAGTTGCAATTTACGAGCGGCGGTGTCAGAAACAGAGGAAGCAGAGGGATGGGAAAACAAGCTGTCTCCGCGTGCACATCTCCTGTCCGCGCAGCCACAGCGAGCAGGAGACAGGGAGGGACAGGAGATGTGCATGCGTAGACATGACCGTACGCGTGCACGGAGCGCGGTGTCCTTAAAGCGAGCGCCGCGCTCGAATTAAAGTAAAAAATAAGTAAACGGAGTGCAGTGTTCCTAAAGCAGGCGCCGTACTCCAAAATAAAGTAAAAATAAATAAAAAGTGTGCAGGAGAAGCCCGTAACTGCCCGAGAAGTTTGTGTGTGTGTCTCCTGTCCGAGGAGGCATGGAGCTTCGGGCTCTGAGCAGCACAATGGAAGAGGGAGGGGCCCGACGGGGGGGGGGGGAGAGAGAAAGTGAAAGCGCTGTGCTGAAACGCCGGGACCTATAGCGTGCACATCGCCTGTCTGGGCGCGTGCCCAGACAGTGAGCGTGCACATCTGCTGTCCCGGCGCCAGAGAAGACACGCAGTGAGCGTGCACATCGGCTGTCCCCCTTCGGACGCCAAACTGACAACAATAGGTCTCACCAAGGCGGGCAGCGCATGCGCTGCATCGCTAGGCGAGACCTAAAAAACAATTGGCAACCTAATAGGTCTTATCTATGTGAGATATATTGTTTTTGAATTTTTTTTTTTGCCATCCATCCTTTGCACAGGAAGGGGAACAGGGTTATCGATAATCACCACGCCTAACCTCAGCGGTGTAAGGCAGAAGCCAGTCTACAATAAAACACCCACCTAAATACATACTTAAGTTGGACGTAAACAAAAGAAATTTTAGGTGAGATTGCTTGAGCATGCGAGAGCTCATTCAACAAACATGCAGATGCTGTTCTACAGTCTGCATGCTGCACTGTTAACACGTCCTCCACCCTTTTCCTGCTGATAAGTTGTTGGACCTAATGCGTGCTGCGCAGCTCATCCTCTGTTCCAGCGCTGAGAACCTCACACACCTCTGCCGATGCACCTCATGTGTTATGTGCTGCTCATCTTCAATTCCAGTGCTGAGTCTCTTGTACAGCTTGCTGCAAATCTTCTGTTCCAGTGCTGAGACTCTCGCACAGCTCTGCCAAAACACCTCATGTGTGACGTGAAGCACAATTTCTGTTCCAGCACTGAGACTCTCACACAGCTCTGCCAATGCACCTCATGTATGAGCTGCCGCTCATCTTCTGTTCCACTGCTGAGACTCTCACACAGCTCTCCCAATAGATTTCATGTGTGATGTGCAGCACAATTTCTGTTCCAGCGCTGAGATTCTCACACAGCTCTGCTGATGCACGTCATGTGATGTACAGCTCATCACCTGTTCCAGTGGTGAAACTCACACAGTTCCAACCATGCACTTCATGTGTGATGTGCCACTCATCTTCTGTTCCAGCACAGATACTTTCACACATCTCTGCTGATGGGTGATGTGTCGCACCTGTTCTATTCCAGCACTGAGAATCTCCCACAGCTCTGCTGATGCACCTCATGTGATGTGCTCCTCATCTGTTTTAGCGCTGAACTGTCACACAGCTCTGGTGATGCACCTCGTGTTTGATGTGCAGCACATCTTCTTTTCCAGCGCTAAGACTCTCACACAGCTCAGCCGATGCACCTCGTGTGTGATGTGTTTAGGAAGCTGGCTCTCTATATAGTATACACAAGGAGATGATGGACGGAGTGCTGAAACTTTTCAAACACTCACCCCCAGTCACAGATCTGGGTTGAATCCATCATCATTCTTTAGCTCACTCTGCCACCCCAGTTCAGACACAGCTATATGCAAATCAGTCTTGACCCTGTGCCTCATGGGAACAGTCCAGACCGAACTGCCAAGCAATGTCTTCCCTGGACCGGAATCAAGCATCCTGGACCGGTTTCGGGCTAACAGCCCTCATCAGCCAGGCTAGCTTGAATCCAGTGGCAAAGTGAGCAAGGGACCCACGTCTGGGCATACCCTGACAACTTAGGGCGAACAAAGCAAACACAAGGAGATGATGGACGGAGTGCTGAAACTTTTCAAACACTCACCCCCAGTCACAGATCTGGGTTGAATCCATCATCATTCTTTAGCTCACTCTGCCACCCCAGTTCAGACACAGCTATATGCAAATCAGTCTTGACCCTGTGCCTCATGGGAACAGTCCAGACCGAACTGCCAAGCCATGTCTTCCCTGGACCGGAATCAAGCATCCTGGGACCGGTTTCGGGCTAACAGCCCTCATCAGCCAGGCAGCTTGAATCCAGTGGCAAAGTGAGCAAGGGACCCACGTCTGGGCATACCCTGTCAACTTAGGGTGAACAAAGCAAACACAAGGAGATGCCACTGGATGATGATGGATTCAACCCAGATCTGTGACTGGGGGTGAGTGTTTGAAAAGTTTCAGCGCTCCGTCCATCATCTCCTTGTGTTTGCTTTGTTCGCCCTAAGTTGGCAGGGTATGCCCAGACGTGGGTCCCTTGCTCACTTTGCCACTGGATTCAAGCTAGCCTGGCTGATGAGGGGTGTTAGCCCGAAACCGGTCCCAGGATGCTTGATTCCGGTCCAGGGAAGACATGGCTTGGCAGTTCGGTCTGGACTGTTCCCATGAGGCACAGGGTCAAGACTGATTTGCATATAGCTGTATCTGAACTGGGATGGCAAAGTGAGCTAAAGAATGATGATGGATTCAACCCAGATCTGTGACTGGGGGTGAGTGTTTGAAAAGTTTCAGCACTCCGTCCATCATCTCCTTGTGTTTTCTCTATATAGTATACCAAAAAGAGGCATGATGTGTAAAGAGCCCAGGTATCCCTTATGAGTGGACAGGGGCTTGCTCTAGCAATCCCAAGGTGCTCTATCTAGGGTAGTGTGGTCGAGCAGCCTTACGCTTATCAGAGAGGAGTGTTAGATATCTGTTGCACACAATAAATGATACACACACTCAAAAACGAGATCCACAGCAATTTAGAAAAATAACACTTCTTTTTCTATATATTTTTAACACCAAGAACTTCATAATAGGGTAAGTATTTTGTTTTGAGATATCACTGTGTTGAAAGTATACAGGAATACACTTGCATTTCGTGAGCTATCACGTTTTTTCAGTCTACAGAAATACACTGGCATTTGTATCTGTAAAGCGGTAATGTTATCGTATGGGAAAGAAATATTTACTGCATTTGGGTTCTTAGCACCAACTTATGGGACTGTCCTTTTGCATTTAAGGTAATTATAGGGCAAGGTCCAAGGCAGCACCAAGGGGTCACCTTGGTCAGCTCTGTGGCCTCCGGTTATAGAGGTGCAATACAGCGTCGGGTGCCCTGTTTAAATCAATGGGGAACAGTCCGGTTCAAAAGAGGCTGCAAGTAAGGACTGTCCGGGAAAACCTACAGGTGGGCTCAGTCCTTGACATTCTCGGGCACGCAGTGACACCGTTGGCCCACTGGAACTCGGGCTGGGGGCTGGTGTGCAGTGATGCTTTCTCCGGCATGGTCGCACTGCAGGAGGCACTTGCGATATTTGGTTGCATGCAAAAACAGGCTGCAGGCAGGGACTGGAGAACCAGTTCGGCCAAATCCATAGGTGGGTTTAGCGGTGGAGGGTCTCAGGACC
This sequence comes from Calotriton arnoldi, assembly GCA_963921515.1. Lineage (NCBI taxonomy): Eukaryota > Metazoa > Chordata > Amphibia > Caudata > Salamandridae > Calotriton > Calotriton arnoldi. Next base: position 763,934 of record CAWUFW010008984.1, on the reverse strand, counting down.
CCGTGGGTGCCATTGCTTCACTTCTCCTTGGATTGTTTGGCTCGGATGCAGTGGTGTCTTCAGGTGTCAGGTCGTGGCAGTCCAAAGGCTTGGGGTTCCTGCTTTCCTGCAGAAAGAGGCTGCAGTTGGGGATTGGGGGGCCAGTCCGGCTAAATCCAAGATGGGGCTCAGCTCTTGAGGGTCTCTCTGCCTCAGGGGCACCGTCAGTTCATGCAACTCAAGCTGGGGGGCTTGTGTGCAGTGCAGCCTTTTCCGGCGGGGTTGCGCTGCAGAGGCTCTCGTGTCAGTCCTTTTGCTGCCTGCAAACGTGCAGGGAAGCAGCTCCTTTGCTCCAAGAGAGATGTTGCTGGCCAGTTGAAGTCGTGGGTCATTCCTCCACAGCTTTGGGAGGTGACACTAGTTTCTGGATGAGCAGAGCCCATGCAATTGTCGGGGGCAACAGGCAGGCTGGCAGGGTTGGCGCCAAGTCAGTTGCTGCTCCTCAGTTCTTGCGTCTTAGACTCTTTTTTGTCCTTCTTTCTTCTTCAGGCAGACAAATCTGATTTTCTTGTGTCAGGGGCCACCTGAATACTCAATATAGGGGTGTTACCGGAAGTGAAGGGCTACTACCCCGGGGTCACTACACCCCCCTAGATGGCCATTTTCTGTGGGGAGTGGGCATCACCCTGTCCCAGAGTTCCTAATTTCACCACAACCAAGATGGTAAAATCCTAATTTTCGTGTTCACTTCAGGTAGCCAACCTTAGAGCTGTGACTAGCCTGGGAGTGCAACACGCCTCCTTACATAGCTAATTTCACGCCTGTTCTGGTGCCAAATGGGCCTCAGGGCAGGGGGTGGCATTCTCCAGATCTGGGGAGAAGCCATGCTCACATATCAAAGGCAGTGTGCTCTTTGAAGCTCCCTGCCTTAACATGCTAATTTACTAGCCTTCCTGCTGGAGGAGGTGTAAACACCTCCTGCCAGAGCAGGCATTGTTTCTGACCTCTGAGAGCGGGGCTCTCACCTCCTAGGGGGTCAGAAACTCATCTGTGGTGGCCGGCTGGCCAGGACCAGTCAGCCAGCACACTAGAGGACTAATAGGGTTCACAGGGTACCTCTAAGGTACCCTCTGGGTGCAGGTATAAGTAAATCAATCTCTGGAATCAATGTGGGTTTATTAATATGAGGTGTTCGATACCAAACACCATATGTTTCAGAGAAGCCATTATGTAGCTGGGTAACTTGTTTTGACCAGTGCCCAGTACATACCTTAAGATAACCCAGCTAATTGTGGCACTGAACCAGACGGAACAATCCCCTACGAATCTGTTTTCCTGCCTCAAGGAAGTTGCCTGCTGGATGAGTTCATCCCACCTGAAACTCAATGGCGACAAAACGGAGCTCATGCTATTGGGCAACCAAGCAAACTTCAATCCAAACATCCTGTGGCCGATCTGCATGGGCTCTGCTCCAACGCCTAACAAGCATTGGCATAGCCAATAGGTCTCGCTTTTGGGACCTTATAAGTATTTAGTTATGCAGCACAATATGCTTGGTGCAACAACATCAACTGTTGCATGGCTAAACACTTATAAGCTCCCAAAGGCGAGACCTATTGGCTATGCCAATGCTTGTTCTTATTTGGGTCTAACATTTGCTGCTACTGATTCGTGGGCCCTACAAATGGCACACCGCAGGCTAAAACTATCAAAATCTACTGGTACTTTATTTAGCCTACCACAACCCAGGGGTGGAGGTGCCTTCTTCCCAGTATTGCAAATTTATAAAGCCCTATGCTTACCCTTTTTTAATAAAATGTTACACTAATAACTTGAGAGATGCCCTGAACATGTTTTCTCAATTGGCAGATGAGAGTATTCGCTTAGGCGCTTTTTTAAAACAAGGGAAAAATATAGAATAAGAAAGACGGTCACAAAGGCAAATGCAGGGCTGGGGGTTGAGAGGGGACGGCTTCAGGAAGCACTCAACTGAACATCAAAGGTCTACTTAGGCCTCGTCAGTGATGCATAACCTGAGTTCTATGGCATAGTTAGCCCTAGAGCCACATCTAGATATTCCTGTCACACTTAGGGCGTTGCAGTGAAGAAATCAAAAAGATCACGAGTGAAATGCTTACATTAATCCCAGCCACTGGCTGATGCCCATCTGTGGTGGACAAAAAAGATGGACTGGAATGCAGCCTGGAGAAATTCGCACTGGTTGAGATTAACTCAAACATCCTCCCCTATAATTTTTTTTGTTTTCCTCATTGTGATGCCCTAAGCGCGTCCAGTATGCCCAGACGTGGGTCCCTTGCACCTTGTGCCACACAACTCAAGCTATACCTCGTCGACGAGGCCAAAACTGCTGTGGGGCTGCTTGTGTTTTCATTCCGAGGGGACCAGGCTGGGCAGTTTAGTCTGGACAGTTACTTTTGGAGCAGGACCAAGGCTGAATTTGCATATGGCTGGTTCCTGTCTGAGGTGTCACGGTGGGCAACAATGTGAGAGTAATTACCAGTGGCTGAGATTAATCCAAGCCTTCCATCCATCACCTTCTTGTTTTCCTCAGTGCAAGAAGCAGAGAAGTCTCTTACTCAACACTCAGAAACTATGTCAGTTCCTCCACGGTTGCATGAAGGACTGTAGAAATGTTTCAGTCAACACACCTTGATTCTGTTGTGCAACAGAACAGAATAGAGACAGGTGCGAACAAGGTGTGAAAAAAATAAAAAAAAGATGAACATCTGTGGTGGGGAGGCTGGAGTACTGAACAGAGACAGGACAGTGAGGGGAAACAGGCATACGTGTCGCAGGAGTGATGCGAGACAGAAGTGCAGGGAGACGGGAAACGGGATGATGGGAGACATGAGTTGGAAGAGAAGGAAGGGGTGAGGGGAGACAGGAGGAGTGAAAGAGAAATGAAGGTTGAAAAGAGACAGAAGGCGTGAAAGGGACAGGGAAAGAGACAGGAGGAAGGTGAAGATAAATGGCGGAGAAACGTGAAAAATTGGGAGACAAGGAGGAAAAGAGTCAGGAGGCGAGAGGGGATATAGGTGTCCTGAGAAGAGACATGTGGGGTGAGGATAAGTGGGAATAGACGAGGGGTGCAATGAAGGATCCGGGGAGTGACGAGAGACAAAAGTGAGGAGAGACATAAAGAGTGGCGGAAAAATTGCGGACAGACGTTGAAGGGAGACAGAAAAAAATAGACTGTAGATGTCGGGGATAAAGGTGAGGTGAGACGGGAGAGGTGATAACAGACAGGAGGAAGAACGAAAATAAAGAGGAGGGCGCCGAGTCTAAGTGAAGTAACTGGGAGATTAGGAGGGAGAGGGGAGGGAGGCGGAGGGGCGGTGAAAAATTGGGAGACAAGGAGGAAAAGAGTCAGGAGGCGAGAGGGGATATAGGTGTTCTGAGAAGAGACATGTGGGGTGAGGATAAGTGGGAATAGACGAGGGGTGCAATGAAGGATCCGGGGAGTGACGAGAGACAAAAGTGAGGAGAGACAAAGAGTGGCAGAAAAATTGCGGACAGACGTTGAAGGGAGACAGAAAAAAATAGACTGTAGATGTCGGGGATAAAGGTGAGGCGAGACGGGAGAGGTGATAACAGACAGGAGGAAGAACGAAAATGAAGAGGAGGGCGCCGAGGCTAAGGGAAGTAACTGGGAGATTAGGAGGGAGAGGGGAGGGAGGCGGAGGGGCGGTGCTGCTGCTGGCGGTGAGAGGCGCTCAGACAGGCCGGGGAGGAGAGACAGGAGGCCGGGTAGCACATGCCCCCTGTCCCCGTGAGCACCGGAGCCGCACCACCGGGAGCAGACACTGGAAGGATTAACTCAGGGAGAGAGAACTGCACCGGGAGCAGGAGCGTGGGGATCGGGAGCACCGGCAACGTGAGCACCGGGGACAAGAGCAGGCAAAAGAGAAAGGGCATTCGGCCTAAAAGAGCAAGCAATGAGAAAAATGTGTAGAGAACAAGGAAACAGATTGAGATCTCGAAAACTCCGATCACGGGAACACAAAAGCCAGATAAAAGAAAAGGACTGTCTCTTCAAAGAAAAGAAGTATTGCTACCAATGTGGATAAATATATCTACATATGAAGGCACATGCTAGCAATAGAAAAGCCAGAAAGAATAAACATCAGAAAACAAGCACGCGAGTGGTGCGTGCGTGCGCGTGTGCCCATGACGAGAGAGGAAAGCCAGATGGCGCCTCTGCTCGTAACTGTGCGCGTAACCGCACGCTCTAGGCCACACAAAAAGCTGTGGTTGGCTTTTTAAAGCCCACTCACTAAATGTCTCGCCAGAGCAGCGCTTGCGCTGGCTCAGGTGAGACCTAAAAAAGTAAGAAGCATTCATAAAAAACAACGTGGAATGTAAAGGTAAATGTTAGTCTCTTGGCTGTGGGTAGCTAGGTTCTATGTGCCAGAGGGCATCAAAACGAGCAGAAAAGGCAAAACGGAGAGCAGAGAACCGAGCAGAAACAGGCAAAACAGAGGGCATAATAACGACCAGAAAAGGCAAAACGGAGCAAGAAACGAGCAGAGGAGGCACAAACAGAGGGCAGCAAGTAGACAGGCAGCAGAGGGTAGCGGGCGGACTGCGGGTAAGCTGGACAGGAGAACTGTCGCAGGGGGAGCTGGGACGAAGACCTGCGCAAGCTATGCATGTGCACAGTGGGCAGCAACACAGGACCCCTGCTCAGTGCACTACCATAGGGTGCCCCATGCCCGCCTCTGTCCATCGACGTCTGTCTGGCTCAGCCACGGAAATGTGCTCTGCAGGGCAGCCCTAAAGCCAGTTGGCTGCAGTGTGCCAGGCAAAATCTAAAAAACGCTTTATGTGTGTTATAACCAAAGCCTCTCGGCCTACAATGAAGATAGTATGCATTAAAAGGCATACATAAAGCGCTTTCTCTGGCAAAGGGTCTATACACCAATCAACTTCAAGTAGAAGAGGGGGAGTGAAAATAGGTTGGGAGGAGAAGGCCATGAGGCGGAAAGAGGAAAGAAAAGAAGGAAACGTAGAAGCAGCAGAAGAGAGCAGCAGCTCTGGCACTATTGACAAGAAAGAAGAAGTTTGAGATGAAGAAAACTGAGGACAGGAAGAGAAGAAAATGGGGAAAGATTGTGCAGTTTAAGGAAGAGTAACCAGTAAAATTGCGAGAGGGTAGGAGGATACGAGAAGGGAAGAATGAAAGATGGTTAATGGAGAGAAAAGGAGCAGTCGAGAAAGGTGGAGAAAGAGGGTAGAAAATCAGAAATGGGAAAAAGAGAGGGTCTAGAGGCTAGGAGAAAGAAAAAGAGACTGTTCATGATAGAAGAAGTAGGAAAAAAAGAGGCAGTGGTAAGGAGGGGAGAGGAAAAATATAAAAAATTGCAATCGTAGATGTCCGTGTGGCGTCATATCGCACTGGTATGGCTACTTTTTCACTTCGGTTGAGCTGTTATAGAACGACCGCAGCCAAAAATCCCATTGTACAATGATATGATATGGCTTATCTTTAAAGACGCATCGTGTTGTGTCACTAACTGTTTCATTTACCAGCTTCTCTTGATAAAACGCAGTGAAAGCCTGCTCTCGTGTTTCCTAACATGAACGCGCAGATTTAAAAATAAAAATATTGCTCTGGCACCATCTAGCGGTTAGAAGGCGTAACATGCAAGTAATCGTATATTTTGTGTTGCTGGTGTTTTCTGCCTCAATCCCAACTGAAAATGTTGCGAGCTAATAATATACTATATTTAATTAGGATCAGATTTGCAAAAGAGGTCGTTTTCCATTCGGAAACGTCTGCATCAGTGATTGTAAGCCAATCCTCTGGCTGGGGGTTTCTTCGAGTTTGGTTTGGCACCTGCCACAGGTTTTCAGCCAAAATGTGCTGATAAATCTATTCTTTTACTGCGGGAAGTAGACTGGTGTTTTAATAAATATACAGGCCTTGCTTGATCGGACTGGTTTGGCAGTATTCCCGAAGGAATATTTACAGAGGGCAGGAAGTCCGCATTGACAATTGTCGGACTTGGGCCTGATATGGTCTCCACGGGGCAGTTTCTTCTCAGTCACTACTGCTCGGGGGATCCTAAGAGGAAACTTGCCCATCATTGCGTTGAACACGATAAAAACAAGAGGGGGCGAGCGAGCGCGGCAGCCTGGGCTTTTGAAAGCTGACCAGACGCTCGTGCATCATGGCCTTTTCCCCGCACGGCCGGCATGTGTTTCCAATTATCGCGCCCGCGTCTGGGCACGATAATTGGAAACAGATGTCTGCCGCGCGCGTAACCGCAGGAAAAAGGCCATGACGCACGAGCGTCTGGTCAGCTTTCAAAAGCCCTAACTTAAAGTCTCGCAGAGCAGCGCTTGCGCGCTACTCGAGGCTCGACCTAAAAAGGAGATAAAAAGCTTGGGCATCTGGCTCGACCACGATCTGACATTCAGAGTCCAATCTAGGAGAACGGCCGCCGCTTGCTACGGCCTGCTCAGAACCACCCGGAAAATACTTACCCTCCTACCAAGCCACTCAAGAAAGCTCCTGATCCAGGCGCTCATCCTTTCCAGGCTGGACTATGGTAACGCTCTCTATATGGGCGCTCCCAACTCAGTCATTGCCAAATTGCAAGTGGTTCAGAACTCGGCAGCTAGACTCCTTACGGGCACAAAAAAACGCTGCTCTGCAAAGCCGGCTCTCCGTTCTCTTCACTGGCTCCCAGTACAGGAGAGAATTCACTTCAAAGCTCTCTGCATTGCGCATAAAGGCTTGCAAGGCAGAGGCCCCCCTATCATTAAGCATCTGGTCAAACCATATAAGGCCACGCGCAGCCTCCGCTCTGACGCGCTCTACCTGGCGGAGGTCCCCAGAATCAAGAGAGCCAGAACAGGCGGCCGCCTCTTCTCTCACAACGCCCCTAAGCTCTGGAACTCCCTGCCGCTCCCGATCCGCAAGGAAGTCAACCATCGGACATTCCGGAGACATCTGAAAACTTGGCTATTCCCATGACTTCACCCATCCTCCTAGCCACCTCCGCAGCGCTGGGATGCCTCCGGGTAGCCATGCGCTATATAAGAGCCCGTTTCATTCATTCATTCAAGATGGCTTCCCTGTTCACTTGCAATATCTAGTAATAGAACTAGATATCACAGGGGCATATCTGCTCATGCAGATATGTCCTCACATAGAATATAATGCACACTGCCTTGGGGCACAAAGGCCTGCTGTAGGGGCTGACTTACTTATATTATATGCAGTGACTTTGGCATGGCACACAGGAATGTGCCATGCCATGTTTTCACTGCATGGTCTGCACCATGTCATGCAGCCTGTACTGGTAGTCTGTGTTGAATTTGTGCGTGGGTCCCTTAGGGTGGCATAAGATATGCTGCAGCCCTCAAGGGAACCTCTTTAGTACCCGTGCCCTAGGTACCAGGGGTACCATTTACTAGGAACTTACAGGGGTGCTAAAGTCCTTTGCCAGTTGAGTTACAATTAGACATCACCTTGTTTTAAGGAAAGAGCACTGGCAATGAGGTCTGGTTAGCAGGCTTCAGTGCACTGTCACAGTTGAAAAACCAGCATCTAGTAGCTAAATGGGGGCAAGAAGTGGGGGGACAACTGCAACAAAAACCCATCTTTGTTCCAGCGCTGCGACTCTTACACAGCTCCACCAATGCACCTCACCTGTGATGTGCCGCTCATCTTCTGTTCCCGCTCTGATTCTTTCACACATCTCTGCCGAAGGGTGATGTGCCATACATCTTTTCTACTCACACAGCTCTGCTGATGCACCTCATGTGTGATGTAGGGCTTACCTTTTTTTCCATTGCTGAGTCTCTCACATGGCTCTGCCGGGGCACCTCATGAGTGTTGTGCAGCTCATCTTCTGTTCCAGTGCTGAGACTCTCACACAGCTCCGTTGATGCACCTCATCTGTGATGTGCCACTCATCTTCTGTTCCCGCACTGATACTTTCACACATCACTGCCGATGGGTGATGTGCCGCACATCTTTTGTTCTCACACAGCTCTGCCGATGCACCTCATGTGTGATGTGGGGCTTATCTTCTTTTCCATTGCTGAGGCTCTCACACAGCTCTGCCGGGGCACCTCATGAGTGATGCACAGCTCATCTTCTGTTCCAGCGCTGAGACTCTCACACAGCTCCGCTGATGCACCTCATCTGTGATGTGCTACTCATCTGTTCCAGCGCTGATATTTTCACACATCTCTGCCCATGGGTGATGTGCCTCACATCTACTGTTCTCACACAGCTCTGCCAATGCACCTCATGTGTGATGTGCAGCACATCTTGTTTTCCAGAGCTGAAACTCTCATACAGCTCTGCCAATGCACCTCATGTGTGATGTGCCGCTCATCTTATGTTCCAGTGCTGAGACTCTCACACAGCTCCACTGATGCACCTCATCTGTGATGTTCCACTCATCTTCTGTTCCCGCACTGATACTTTCACACATCTCTGCCGATGTGTGATGTGCCGCACATCTTTTGTTCTCACACAGCTCTGCCGATGCACCTCATGTGTGATGTGCCGCTCAACTTCTGTTCCAGTGCTGAGACTGTCGCACAGCACTGCTGATGCACTGCATTTCTGATGTGCAACACTCCTGCAGTTCCAACACAGAGCCCTGCTGCAGCTGCCTCGATTCACTTCATCTCAGAAGTACAAAGTCCACAGGCATTCTAGCACTGAAACCCACAAAAGGCTCTAACACTGGACCTTGATCCTAATGGGCCTTATCTGGTGTCCTTCTGACACTGGGACTCATGCACAGCTTTGACCATACACATCATTTCTGGTATGCATCACTCTCTGCTTTGAAACAATAAGACCTGCATAGAGCTCTTCTGATGTACCTCATGTCTGATGTACAGTTCTTTCAGCTGTTTCACCACCAAGCCCCCCAAACAGCTCTTCCAATGCACCTCATTTTGACGTGCAGCACTATGTGCACTATTGAAAGAGGTGCATTGATAACACAAAGTCCCACACACAGCTCTGTCGATGCACCTCATTTCTGATGTGTAGCACTCTGTGCTAATCCAGCACTATGGTCCACAGAGAGATCTTCTGATGCACCTCACTTCCAATGTTTGGCACTGTCTGATATTACACCACTAAAAAGACCTACATTACACACAGCTTTTCTGAAGCATCTCATTTCTGATGTACAGCCCTCTGCTGTTTCAGCACTGAGACCCACACATCTCTGCAAGTGACTAGGAAACTAACCCCTACATTATTCACAGGAAGTAACAAAACAAATAGAAACTCACAAGGCTGTTCTTGTCCCATCTACTTGTGTGCGGGGAGCGTGGACAATTCCCTGTTGTGCATAGAAGGTTACAACGTTTCACTTTACACTGATTCAGTTATAAAATGTCCACCCAAAACTCAGGGGTGAGATGGTATTCAAACCTAAGTTATTCAGTGTCTGCTCTTTAATAAATTTGCTTTTATTATTTTAGAAGTTGCGGACAACAACGGGGGCTGGCGCTGGCTGCATGGGCGGCCTGTGGAGATCTGAGTGAAGTATTACAACAAGCAGTGGCAATGGCAAGAGGAATCGACTGCCTGTGAGTGCTTAGAAATGGAGTCTCTTTGTAATCGCTGCACTGTTTGAAAGGTTGGATAGTGGAAGTAGGCACACAGTCTGCAAACACTGCCCTGTTCTTGGCATGTCCTTTGACACAGAGTATGTCACTTAACACTGCAGTGTTTGTGACATGTGATTAGCATATGCAGACACAGTCTAAGACACTTGGTTATTGACAGAAAATGATTATTGCAGACATGCAGTAGGAAAGCCGATTTGTAAAAGGATTTGTGTAGGCAGATTGACTAAAACACTGTACTATTAGTAATGTGTGCATAGTCTAGACGGAATTTACAAGCACTTCGATTTTTACATGATTTCAATACTGCAGCTAGATAATTTAAAAAATGATAAGTGCCAGGGCCTTGGCCAGGAGGCCACTGCAGCTTGCACCACTCATCGCCCCTGTCATCGCTGCCAAGACAACTACTAACCATCTCTCCTGCATGTGCGACAGTTCAGATTATTTCAGGTTCCCAAAGCTAAAGGAATGGCTGGGGAGGCGGGTATTAGTTATTTTTAATGTACATTGTATTCATAAACAACCGTTGTTCTGCTAATCTCTAAATAAGATGAGCAGCGCCACCAAGTGGCAGACCGTCCTAAGTGCAGTGTGGACAATTAAGTGCCAGTGCCGAGCACCAGAAACCAATTAAGTGCCAGTGCTGAGCACTGGAAACCACCAGCTCAAATTAAGCACGGAGCTAGATACACTATAAACACTGCACTATTTGTATTATTCATTTTGTGTACGATGATAATTGTAAAACCTGCACATCAAAACTTAGCCTGGGAAATAGAAGACTGAAACAGGAGAATGTTGACCTTGGGAGCACAGCAGTAGTACCATGTCTAAGAATACTTGTTGTAAAATGTAGTTAACTCTGACTTTGCCGTGGACTGGTGAAAAAGCCCCACAATGTTCATTAGTGTGGTGACACAGGCAGAGACGGTAAACCATGCAACATCTGCATCTTGTGCTTAATGTAGACACACAACTAAATTGAGCAAACAGCACTAAATGGATGTGTAAGCATGCAGACTGTAATCACATCTATTTCTATGTTTGTACAGACACAATTGCAAACTATAAACACTGCATAGATTACTAACATGAAGGGTGCTGTTAGCTGTGAACAATGCACTGTTAGTAAGGAATGTTTACTGCAGCCAGACACATAGCCAGACTGTAAATACTGCATAGATCAGCAACATTAATGGTGCTGTTAGAAGAGGTGAACATGCACATTACTTTCTATATCCAGGTAAGTTGTTAAGGGCTGGACTATGGCTAGCGTGGGTAGTATGCAGCAGTCTATTCTTATATAAGCCTTATGTCCCCCAGAAATACTAATACCATAACCCTCAGCAGTCGGCAGCCTATTGTAGTACATACAGTCTGCATAATAACTCTCATATACAGCTTAATCCTCTTACACTCACTTATGAAGCATCTACTATGGGTCTTGCCCATCAGTCCTAACCGTGCCAGTCCATAAATCAGCCATATCCAACTGAATAGGCATGGAATAACTGACTAGTTCAGCTACATGTTGGTAGTCCAAGGACTGGAATCTAGTCTACCACTGCAGGCGCCAATTAATTAATTCATACTGCGATCGTTAATTGTCATCTCACAATGACAATCAGATGTGGGACGACAGTAACGAAGTCCATCGCAGCAGATCTCCTCACCACTTATCTCTCCAACCATGGCTGCTCATGACCAAAAACGTAAACTAGAAAAATGAAATAGACAACCGAGAGCAGTAGCCAGCTAGGTGGACTATGATCATAAGAAATGCCATAAAGGGACCTGCAGAGATGCTCAAAGCTGCCAGCGTATTGAAAACTAGCAACTACGTCTAACGCCTCTTCATCCAACACACTGCTGAGTGCTGCATCACATAACACGGTAACGGCACCTCGATGATCATTGTGCTTTTATGTTTTCTGTGGTTACCCTTCAACTATGTTGATTCATGTATTTCATTATTTTGTAGCTCAATAAACCATACTACTTTCAGAACAGTACAAGTTATTTTCCATTAAGCAGCAAATTCGCAGGCGGTAGACGTTCCAGAGGGTGATCAGTGATTTACCCGTTGCTTTAATATACCTTTGAATTTACAGTATTTAAGTGTTGAAGTCTGCATGGTCAATCATCCGAAAACGGAATGCTAGAATTGTTGCTGCTCTTTGGTACTGGAATAGTCTGATATTGCAGTTAGAGTGGGGTCTTTCAACAAGCTAGATGGGGATTGTATTAAGTATTTAAAAAAATAAGCATTGACAAAGTCAATAGGTCTGGTATTCGCTGCCAGCCATGCTTGTTTAGTCATCATTTTAGCAAAATTTTACTGTTGAGAAAGCTGCCGGCCTTCATCAATCTAAAAAAAAAAAAAATGACTACAAATAAAAAGTATTTTTTTGGTCTCAAAAAGCTCACTGCCCCATGCTGTATTCTGTAGTGGGAGAAAGAAAAATGTGATTGACACAGTAATAGACCAATGGATCAAGACAACTGACTAAAATTCCCTATAAGTACATTATACATATAATTTTGGTAAAATCAAAAGTTCTTAGATAATGCCAAACCGAAAAGGAACCTTCCAGGAAACGACCAAACACATCAGCACTCGCTTTTGGCACAATCTTGCGGGGATTAGCAGCCGCTTCAGTATCAAACAGGCAGGTTTGCTTTTAAAACCATCATTTAATTTTTCTGCACTATAGACACTGGGGCATAATGCCCCCTCTGCTTCCCCCCGCTGATGGTCCTGGCCGTATCTGCAATGAACCAGTTAAAATCCTCAGATTCAAGAAATGCTAGATTGGTGGCATGGCTTTCTCCAGTCAAGAAGTTTGGAACACTCTACTAAGAGCAATGAAGAAACTTACACACCATCTTGCATTCCAGAAAGCAATAAAAACTGTTTACACCCCTCCCCAATCCCCCACCTGCAAATACTATATTGCAATTTCTCTTGCATTATTCTACTACACCTATGCTGCAATGGAACTGACTTCACAAGAGATTAGACATTAAACATGGATCATTTGTGCTGCCCTGCACCGTAATCACACCAGAAAGGACAAAGCATTGTGAACTATTTAAACTATGACAATGCACACATGTGCTGGGATGGTCTGCCATCACTTAAAATACAGATCAAAGATCAAAGCTGAGGTGGCACCATGACACACAAGGTAACCATGCATACAAGCTTTGACTTGTGCCTAATTAAGCAAGCCTGCAAGCTTTGGCCTGCACCACATTCAATAAAGCAACCATGCTTGCTTGCTCCATCTTCCATCAATTTGGACACGTTCAAAAGAGTGCTACATTGCTTTGAAATAGAGAACTAGAGAGGTTATGTATTCAACCAAGTGCCCCACTCTATCCACCTCACTCCTCTTCCTCACAAAAGTAGGCATACAAACGTGGCGGCAAAGTAAAGAGGGAAGACTGGCGCAACTCGGAGAACCTAACCCTAAAACGCCAATGCTTTGTACCTGGGGCATACTACAACCATGTGCTCTAACCACCACACAAGCAAGCTCTGGTTTATGCCTCAGCTGTCCACACAATGAGAAAGTAAGCTGTGGTTCACTCCAAACAGGGCAAGGCAACTGCACGTGCGAGTTCCAGCTTACACCACACTGGACAAGACGCCGAGACACCCAAGCCCAGACTGCGCATTACCAAACAAGGTAACATTCATGCAAGCTGTAGCTTGAAACAGGACAACAGAAGGCTGCAGACCCAAACCAGCGGAAGAAACACTCTAATCACATACGATAGAATCAGCAACTGTGCATTGCTGCAAAACTGGGCACCTCCGCTGCTGCTAAGGGTTCAATTGTTCTGTTAAGTGCGTCAGTTAGGGCACAAATTGTGTGATAGACAGGTCTGCCAGGGAGTGCTGTAGCCTTTAGCAATTTAAATTTTTTACCTACAACAGGCCGAAAGCCCAAGTGCCTAGAGGTGACTCAGTTCAGTGTGTGCTGTCTGAAAAAATACACTGCGTCCTTTTTCATTGTACAGTGCTGTGACACCAATAGGTGTAGCAGTAAGTAAAACCGCAATATTGAATTTGATTTTATTTATAATTTATAAAGCGCAAACGAATGCCCGAAGGCGTCTTGGTGCTGCTCAGAACAGGTAGGTGATAAGCAGGGAAATGGAGAACACTAATCGTGCACGAAAACGGGGTTTCACATTTTTTCCTGAACTTTAATAGAGAGGGGGCCGTTTTCAACTCCAGAGGCCGACCAACCAACTAGGCTCCTGCCTCCCCAAGGTAGCCAAGCTTTAGATAGAAACTACCAAATCTCTTGCTAGACTGGAGTGAAGATTCCTGCCTGGAAGATACCATCTGAATCTGTCTTTTAGATATGGTGGCCAAGGCCATGGAGTGCTTTGTAGGCTGTACACAGGCCCTTAAAGACTATCCGTTTCCTTACAGGTAGCCAATGCAGTTTAATGATGGCTTGGGAGGCCGAACTGAATCTGGGGATCTTTATCAGTGTATGAGCTGCAGAGTTTTGTAGAACTTGAAGTTTGCTTAAGGATTTTTTGGGCACATTTTGATATAGGCCATTGCAATAGTCTATTCTACATAGAACTAGAGCAATAATAATGTTCTTTAGTATATCAAGACGTATGAACTGAGCAATTTTCTTAACCGAACGCAGTGCAAGAAATGAGCCAGAAGTGACTATATTCACTTGTGCTTTGTATGATAATCGGTTGTCAATCATGACACCTAGATTTTTGCCTTCTGGACTGGCAATGGAAGGGTGCCCAGTTCCTCAGGCCACCAGTCAGAGGACCAAAAGGTTGGCTTGTTGCCAAACAAAATGACTTCAGTCTTTGATTGATTAAGTTTTAAGCAGTCTTGGTCCATCCAACGTTCTACTGCACTCATACAGCTACAAAAGGTCTTGCCCATTACTGGGCCATTATCAGATCAGGAAATCACTATTTGGGTGTCATCAGCATAAGAAACTAACGACAACCTGAAAGATTTAATTAATGCTGCCAGGAGGGTAACATACAGATTGAATAAAGTTGGGCTCAAGGACGAGCCCAGTGGGACCCCACAAGGCAGCATAAAGGGTTCCGATAAGAAACCCTTAAAAGAAACTAATTGAGTACAGTGGGTCAGGAACAATCTCAAAAGGTTAAGGGCAGCACCCTGAATCCCTCGGCTCTGTAGCCAAGAAATCAAAATGTCATGGTTGACCGTATCAAAGGAAGCAGATAGATCTAGCAGGATGAGGGCGGCTTTGCCCCCCCACCCCCATCCACTGCGGCCCTGATCTCTTCGGTTGCAACCAGTTGCAAAAAGTTGAATTGTATTAAAGTTTCGCAAATTGATCACAATTTTATCAATAACAATACAATAGAGGATGAACATTAAATGATTTTAGCAAAACTATTCAAGCATTGAAATCAGTGGTTACATAATAGTCTCACAGGTCTTGCTTTCTGTGCTCTCTGTGTGCTTACAAATCTAAAAATATTGCCAAAAACGAAATCCCAATTTTTTATATTGCCTTCTCTACCTTAAAACACAGTAAAGCGAATGAATTTAAACCTAGACGGCAATGTTGGTGCAAGCTTAAGAAAGATGATGTCATTCTTCCTGAGGCCAAACCACGAGAATGTTCAAGATCACATTTATCACTAAAAAACAACAAATGCTAGGCTTAAATATCACAAGACCCTTCTAAATTTCACTGTTTCCATTTTTTTCTGGGTGTTGTTGCGAATCATAACATGTGCCTTTTCTGAAGCCAGCAAAATTGGAATCCACAAGGACACGCCTTTACTACATACTGTAGGTAAACCATATTGGCTGACGACAGGAGCTGCTTCCTTGGGGATTTCTGGTATTTTGTTTAGGAAATGCTTCGGATGGTACCAGTATTGAGACAAGCTGATGCCTCAACAGTCCCTCCAACCAAAATCTACTCACATCAGCAGGATAATTTGCAACAACAAAGAAGGATGAGGCTTAGCAATTCGAGTACCCACGCTATGGAACACACTCGCCCAAGACGTTTTCATCCGTTCAAACATTGAACAACCTTAAGCTTCTTAAAACAAGATTACACAATGGACTTCATTTAGGATTCCAAGTCCAGGCTTATGAAAAACTACTGCTTGTTCTGAATAGGGTATTTCGTCTACTACTATACCTCTGCGATAAGGACCCTACTTCCCCAGCACTTAGATGCCTGTACGGGGTACTGGTGTACCAAAGGGTTGACTTTAAGGCACTATGTGTGGCACATTGGGCCTATTATAAAACTGAACCAGACTTTTTGATCAATAAATTCCAGCATTAGGTTTCTGCTCTGGCTTTATGCTTGGCTGATAACTTGCCGTTCCAAGTCCCTGTGTCTTAAAATTACACAGCAGGGGCTATGCAGGAAGTGCTCATTTAAAATGTCCCCAAAATTAAACTTGAGCAACTGGAAATTATATACATTCTTATGAATAAAATGGCCTGACTATTCCCAAAATCAACCGCTTAACCGCTTAGGATATGCTCTACATACAATTGCCTTCTAAAAAAAATTTCTGTCAATAGTTCCAAGACTCCATTCCCCTTTATCTTGCAATCAAGAAGTGCTAATATCATAACATTCAACTCATACGGTCAGAGCATAGGAGGAACCTCAACTGTCAATTTCACAAGGCTTCACCAATATAGATGGATCTGCTGTGCTGTGGTAGGGGGGGGGTCACCACCTACCTCCAGGTCACCACAACACCATGATTCCAGTCCTGGCATTTCATTTGACAACCTAATGTGTTGCTGGAGTTGTGGTCTTGGCTTGCTTCCACTGAACCAACTGAATTGACTTAACCCTTAACAATGACTCGGAACAGAAAATCCCACGGCTGGAAAGAGGTGTCCCGACAACATTGAGCTGCGCGCCAACTCTAACCTGGGCTTTTCATACATCGATCTTAACAGGATTCAAAACTACCCCAACACTTTCCAAAACTTAACCTGAAAACCATACCCCTTGACTTACTGCTTTTGAGGTAGCGCTGAGGGTGGGCATTTCCAGGACAGGCTTCGTCATGTGCAGGGGTGGCAGGGTAAACCGCTGCCCAGTGTCCGGAGGAGAGGAGAAGGAGCGCAGCCTGGCTTCTAGCCTTTCGGGTTCATGCTTGTACGATTCCAGGGGGAACGTAGGCTGTTTGGTCACTTGCGTTGGAGTAGACGGTGACGAGGCGAGTCCTGAGGCTGCAATGAAAAAGCACAATTAATTATTATTTGTCGTACCAAGCCCGGAGGACTGCAGCCCAGAAAAGGAACTCATTAACTGGTCAGTGAGACAGACTGCCATGAAATAAAGCAACCACCAACAAAGTATACACTTCAAACAAAGTTTTACTGCCTCTTTACAACCCTTTACAATATTTCTCCACATTTAAAAACACAGTAGAAACTGGAAAAAAAGATGTTTTCAATGTTCTGCTTTATTTAAGTGAACATTCTGCTCGCTATAATGAATTATGCAGAGATATGCTCGCCCACAATGGAAATTTACTGGGGTGTATCTTAAATGACTGTTTCTTTAGACAGGTAGATGTGGTCTATAAGTTGAATACGATTAAGAATTTCGTTTTATATTTTTTGATCCCAGTTAATGATTTTACTCATGTTATCAGGAGATTGTGCAAGATGGCACTACACTGGAAAGACGCCATGCCCCTACCAGCTCAGCAAAATAATTAGCAGTTGTAAATTTAGATCCAATTAGTTGTTCTTTGTGATATGTTGCAGCATAAGCGTACCCTACAGCTTTCTGCACAACACACCACAGATTGAAATGTCTTTCCGCCTCCTTGTAAATAATTAGTCTCGGAAGCATTAGCAATCTGAGGCTGGCTGCACGCGCTCCTCCCCCTGGTGAGCAGATCCGCACTCGGCCAATTCCCAGAACAAGCAAGATCTCAAAAAGTCACCATCTATGGAGTCTGTGAGACTCAATCACAAACAAAAACACTGCGAACATTCTTTGGCATTTGACCTTTAGGTCCATCAGCCTTGTTCAATAACATGTATTTTAACAAAAGTCTTTGGGTTGTCTTTAGCACAATGAGTCGGCAGAGGCAATTGCAAGTATGGATTTTCTTTTAATTGTTTTCTCCCAAGACGTGGTTAAAGGAATATCAGTCCTTGAGCACAAGAGGTCAATAAAATGACGCCCACTTTTTTACAACTCTGTCATACTTGTATTGAAAGGACCATGCTCCAATGAGATGGAAATTAACTATTCTCTGGTTCGCGAGGTCATCATCTTGAGACCCAGTCTGGCGTAAACATTTTGGGGCTTAAGAGATCCCCTCGCTGAGGTAGTTTCACAAATAAATGATACAAGCAGTGATCCACCTCTAAATCAGCAGGTTAGCCGGCCTGGAGACTTTAATGCAACTGGCCTGCCAGGAATTTACCCACAGGGATAAGGTCCAATGTGCCCCTGCCCAGAGTGCATACGTTTCCTTGTTAGCCTTTAGAGGAATATAAAGGAGGCAGGGCTTTGCCTCTGTCCTGCATACTTATTGATCAGTTGCTTGTCCTAGATCAAGTGCAATGACCTTCTAGAACCAGCAGTTCTTTGTTCCTGCAGATGCTAACATCACATTAATGGGAACATATCTTAATGGACCCTTTCTCATGATTTAAAGGTTTTTGTGTTTACTGATTTCTCCCTTTCCAAAGGAGGGGCTATACAACCTCTTCTTGAAGTTTATTTCTTGAAAGAGTGGAAACAGCTTCTACCAAGCAGAGGCTCACATGGACCTTGGATACAAGCGGGGTGGAGCGGTGTCCATGAGTGAGATACCGCTCCTCCCCATTACAACGGGCCCAGTGTTTCCGCACCCGGATTTCTGGCATGCACGAATATTGGTCCCTATTTTACCACAGAGGAAATCCAAACAGTACAATTAAATAGGGATCAGGCTGCGAGCAGAACCAGGCACCGGCCTCTACCCCACCTCCAAATAATGGACGGCGGAGTATGGAACACTCATACCTGCCTGGCACCACCCCCTCTGCGTCCTGACGCCGTCCGCCCCCACCCCACACAGTTGTCCCTGCTCTCAGGGAAGGTGGTGAATGGGAGCAGATTTGTATCGATTACTGGGCCTCTGCATGCAAATATGAACCCAATAATTTTGCATTTACATGCTATTCCCATTCTTAGAACAGATACTTGGCATAGCTGGATTTAGATGCAGGGATACTAGCCAGAACATTACATTAATTCTAGCTGGCCAGTATCCACACACCTAAATCTGACTGACTTATTATCGAAGGCCTTGATGTACACAGTAAATGTGAGTATTGCAACTAAAAGAGCTGGTTCATGTGGCTTAAAATGACACAAAAGTCACATGTATTAGACAATATATAACTACGTTTTATACAAAGTTTAATACGCTGTATAAAACATAGTTATATATTGTGCAACGGTATAGCGTTGAAAGTTGACAATATACCATAGTACATGGGGCTTAGAACTGGTGATGTGATTGGTTGATGGCTGTGTTTAACAAAGGTAGAAATCAGCCATATAGTTTTTATGACAATTTTGCATTATTGTACGGTCAGCGTTACGCTGACTTCTGGGTTAAAGAGTTACTTATAGTTAATTATTAAGTTTTATTATTGTTAACAACCTATTACCTCTTTTATGAAGTAGTAATAAGTTAAGGTTTTTGTTTTGAAAATTCTATATATTATCGACCTATGGATTTTCAAAACTTTTATACCGTAATGAAGTTGCACCTGTTTGAGGAACGTCTGCACATTTCTTCCACTGGTTTAATTGGGGTGTCGCTAAACATGCTTAAATCGAATATATTCAATATACACCTTTAAAATTTGTGTTGCGTGAAAAGTGGGAGTCATATTTTGTTTACATTTGGCAGAATTACATATTATGGTGCGCACATGTTTATTTTGTGGAGTGCAGGTAAGGTATGTAATTAATGTATAGGTTTTAATGTGCTAAAAAAATTGTAATATTTATTATTGCTGTATTTTTGTTAAATATGGGGGTATTTCGCTATAGTCCCATGGCATATAGTTATCACAAATTATAAGCTGATTAGGTAATCATTGGCTTTACAAAAGTTAAAGGCAGAGATGTAGTTTTTAAGTACACTTTCCCCGTGTAGTGAGTTACGCCTTCCGATGTAGGTAAGTGTTAGGTTTGATATTTTTGCCCTAACTATTACCACTTTAGTAAAGTGGTAATAGGTAGAGCAAATAATTATAACTTTCTATATATTTTTTTCAAAAACTACGGAGTAGTGCAGGAGTACTGCGGCACCCTAAAAATGTTTTCCAAGGTTAAAATTTTTGTTTATCATTTTTTCTACATTGCTATATCACTGTACCACAGAGTGTTTGTTTTAAGTAGTGCAGTAAATTTTCGTAATTACTGCGCTACTCTGTACGCTTTTGCATATTTAAATATGTAAAAAAGTGAAAAACACTTTAGAACATTATATATATATATAAACTTATAAATATTTTTCTCTACCTATTACCACTTTAATAAAGTGGTAATAAGTATGGGAAAATACCAAACCTGATACTTACCTACATTCAATAGCATAACGCAGAACACAGGGAAAACCGAGGTATAAACAAGATGGCTGCCTTTCACTTTTGTAAAGGCAGTCATTAGCCAATCAGTTAATAACTTGTCATCGCTATATACCTCAGGAGTACCATGGTACTGCCGGGGCCACAGATATGGCTAAATTAAAAACACTTAAAACACATAAAATAATTACCCTACTTACCTGCAGTACTCCAAAGAATCATCTGCGCACCATAATATATTATCCTTCCACATTTTGTGAAAATTCGACTGATGGTTTTCGCGCTACACGAAATACAAAAGTCTATATAAACTGCATTGGATTTTACACCCGTTTTGAAAGCCCCATTTTTCTTTGCACCCCCTTGACGACACACCACAAAACGTTCAGGACCACCCACAAAACTTTCAGGACTCCAAGAATCAAGTGGGGGCAGCAGGTCTGCAAAGCTTTGCAGACATTCGTCAAATGGGTGCAAAGTTATCAAGGGAAAAATATACCGATCTGGTCACCCTAACTAAAATTACAGCATTGCTACTGCCACCCTGAAATATAAATTATATTTATGTATATAAAATATTTATATATATATATATATATATATATATATATATATATATATATATATATATATAAATAATGAACGTGAGCAGTTCTGGACAATCCAAAAAGAAACACAGCGGCACGCCTGAGGACAGCACAATATCCTTTATTGTGCACACAACAAACGACGTGTTTCAGCGAAGCCTTTCTCAAATGAAAAACCAGTGCTCTATCGCATTTAGAAATACAAATTCAGGTTCATGGACAGTAAAAACATACTGTAATGATGAAATGGCAAATTTGCACAACTTTATAATGCAAGTAAATATGTAACATATAGCATTATATTTCATTCTGTCCAAATACATAGATAGATTCCTCTATTAGAATTACAAGTCATCATTCATGGACAGTGAAGAAATACTATGATGTTGCCCAACTTAATGGGTTTCAATAAATTCAATCAATCTCATAATTGTGTCGATAGGAATATCCTAAAATATTGTACTGTATCAAATGCAATTAAAGTTCATAGTAAGCGTTATATAATAGATAATCGACCGCCATAACTGTCACATATGGATTGGTAATGTACCAGTGACTACGTATTACAGAATCCAGATACATAATTGAGCTTAACACAAAAATTCCTAATGGGTTCAACAGAGGAGAAGAATTGGCAACACACATAGGACAGGGGTAACCCTGTCCGTTGCAGATTATTGCCTTCCTTTCAGAATTAGCATGCAATGTACTTACAGCTAGAGGCTGTTTTAATTCACATTCACTTTTAATAGGGGAGACTTACCGTCAGCAGCCATGATTCTTCTATTAGGATCAGCTAATATATGATCCCATATGATATTGATTAACTGTCGAATTTGACATGACAACCTAATAAATGTGGAAGCAGTGTCATTTCTACTGACATCTTGGTTTTAGTTAGTGATAGGACAATGGGTGATTATTGTTTAGCTTCCCTCTGTATAAACTAATTAACTTTCACCTGCTCGGTATAACCCCCTCCTATCACGGTATATTTTTCCGTGAGCACATACACGTGATTATGTCTCTAATTTGCCGAATGATGATAATATGGTTCATATCAGGACAGTGACTCCCTCACTATGAATAGAAACTTCACAGGCACTTGGGGGCGCAGTTGCAACTAGGTACAGATAATGTACATAGTGCATAAGTGTATTCTTTTTTTCATCGGACAGTCGGTACATTACCTTCTGTTCTCGGATACACTGGTACATTACCAATCTATATGCGATATTTTATCACTGGACAGTCGGTACATTACACTCTGTTCTTTGATATACTGGTACTTTACCAATCCATATGTGACAGTTATGGCAGTCGATTATCTATTATATAAAGCTTACTATGAACTTTAATTGCATTTGATACGGTATAAATATCTTAGGATATTCCTGTCGACACAATTATGAGATTGATTGAATTTATTGAAACCCATTAAGTTGGGCAACATCGTAGTATTTCTTCACTGACCATGAATGATGAATTGTAATTCTAATAGAGGAATCTATCTATGTATTTGGACAGAATGAAATATAATGCTATATGTTATATATTTACTTGCATTATAAAGTTGTGCAAATTTGCCATTTTGTCATTACAGTATGTTTTCACTGTCCATGAACCTGAATTTGTATTTCTAAAGGCGATAGAGCACTGGTTTTTCACTTGAGAAAGGCTTCGCCGAAACTCTTCATTTGTTGTGTGCACAATAAAGGATATTGTGCTGTCCTCAGGTGTGCCGCTGTGTTTTCTTCTGGATTGTCCAGAACTGCTTACGTTCATGAAATATTGACGGCAGCTGCCGCCGTCGCAGCCACCGGTATCGTTGGAAGTGGATCGGCACAGCGCAGCAATAGTTAGGATATATATATATATATATATATATATATATATATATATATATATATATACATATGTACTATATATACACATATGATTACAAACATGGGCATGCACAGGGGCACGCATTCTACCATCTATCTTTACTGAAGCCCTCTGACAAAAGCTTTTCTTCAATCAACCCAGGACTACAGGGAGTATTACAGAGAAAGTACTTAACAGCCAGGGCTGGACCGGGCACCAAAAACAGCCTTGCCAAATTTTGTCATACGAGCCCTCATACTCTGTGTAGCACACAAGGGCAGCAATCGAGCCTGACCACTCTAAGGAGGGTTGCGGCAGTTGGGGTGGAGTGTTTCTCATCTTAAAACATTTTTTAAAATAACATGCAAAATGGTGCATTTCATTATAGAACCTTGTACAATCATTGAATGGATGGTTGGAGATTGTAGACATGGCTGCACGGTTCAATGAGTGAATACACAGTATGATGGGTGAGGAGTGGGGAGTAGGAGGGAATCAATTCAACAATGGATGACAATGAATAAAGACTTTTAGATATGCAGAGCAAATTGTGTCAATGCACTGACCAAGGGCAGGTGCTCTTTTTTTTTTTTTTTTAATTTTATTTTATTGATTTTTTCTGTTAAACAATGAACAAACAACAGAGTTATATATCTATCATATACGAATCATAGATCATTGCACACATTGATTGTATCAAAGACGTTGACGTTCTCTCCTGCGAGCCAGTCCACAGTGTATGTGTAATTCCCATATATTTATAGAACATATTAACCGTCATTTACATCATTTAATGCATAACATCAGGGTACTGAGAAATGAATAGTGATATGGACCACAGTAACCAATCGTGTTACAGCAGATAAGTTGGTGGTAGGGCAGGTGCTCTGATTTTGATTTTAGCTTCTGCATTAAAACATCACCCTCCCCCAAACACTCCCACCACACCAATCCTTGTGAAACATGCATAGTCCAGATGTATTTAATACAGTGAGCTGATTTAGTGCCTCAAAGAATTAAACACAGCGCATTCATCGTTAATCTAAAACAGCAAAGAGAAAGTGGCAACCATGAAATCTTGCATTAATTCCGGCTTCCACTTGACCACATTGTGTGATCCTAGGCAATTACTTTTTTTCATAATACCGCATTTTCCTTCATCATTATATGAGAGCACCTATAAATACACCAGTTCAGGGAGTGCGCCGCACAAAAACACAAAAGACTATAATGTCACTCCAGCTATACTAACACTCTAGGCCACATACGGGGGGCAAAAGACAACTGACTTTCCTCTCAATTCACTATTAGTATTGTCATCAGGACAGTGGAGGTGGGCACCAGTGTCTCTAAGTTCATGATTAGGATCACTTCTAACAATTGCCATTCAATGCACCGGTATAATTGTATATACTAAACTGAAATGCGTTGCAGTGGTCACATTATAAAAAAATTATACCGCTCTGAATTTTGAAGAGTCTTTATCGTGTATGTATTGGACTCTATGAGCCAAACCACACCAGACTCCTCACACTCTGGATTTCAAGGTTAAAAGAAGGTTATGGAACTTTCTGAAAGGTGTTTAAGAATGGTTTTGCACATATCATAAATGCCTCTTGGCCACTTAAATAGCCCTCTTTGTTCAAGATGTAGTCTTATTAGCAGTTTTAACAGATCTCCCAGTATTTAGCCTGCCCTGAAGTGGCTAGGGCACAAAACAACAAGGTAAAGGGAGCAAGTCCCAAGCTGGGCAAGAATGCCCCTTAGAATAAAGCCTCGAGGTAGGACTAACTGGCTGACCGCAGTTAGTCCTACCTAGAGGTTCATTCCAGTAGCGGTCCGTGGTAGGAGTGCCGGCCGGGCGGTGACGTGGGGTGGGGGAGGGGCTGGGTGGGGGCTAGTAAACCACGGATTACGGCCGAATACAGGTAAGTAAACATTTAAATAAATAAAACGAATTTCGTTGTGAGCGCTGCATCGCCAAATGCAATACAGTGCGCGCAACGAAATTCGTTGTATTTATTTAAATGTTTACTTACCTGTATTCGGCCGTAATCCGTGGTTTACTACCCCCCACCCTGCCCCTCCCCCGCCCCCGTCACCGCCCGGCCGGCACTCCTACCACGGACCGCTACTGGTTCATTCCATTCGCTCCGAAGGACACAACAGCCCAAGCACTTGTTATCTTTCTATCCTGAAGGATAGCTCTGCTAATTATGGTATGAGGTGGAAGCATCTGGGAACGTTTCAGTTGTCCCATCTTGCAGCTTCCAAGAAGAACCTCAATTGTTAAGTGTGAGAATCTGGTTGGAGTGGAAAGGTTGTCTAAATGGAAGGACGTGGAATGTGCCAGGATGTCTAAGCAACAGAAGAGGAAGGTGGAAGGGTACACAAATGCTACAGAACACTATAAAAAATGATAAGATTCCAATTCAAACTGAATTGCCAGATTATTTTAACTTAATTTAAAAGCTGTGACTTTCCCAAAAAATTCTAAGGAAATTTTACAGAAAAATTTGAAAATTTGGTGCTCTGGTTTCAAATTGTTATGGATCCTCAGCCTTTTGTCAGACTTGCTGGAGATATATTTTCTTTGGAACTTTATACAGCGCTTCGCTTTGCCTGATGATTAGTTTAGAGTACAGTACCACTATCACCGAATAGGAATATTTCATTTGTGCCCCTGCAGAACTTCCTATAAAACGTGTTGCTTTATAAAAAAACGTATTTGCTAAATGTATGTAATGTGATGTAAGGTACACTTGTATAGAGCAGCTGCCACCCCAAGGGTATCCTGGCGCTTAAGTTACCAATCATCCATTGCGCGTAGCTAAACTAAGATAGGCAGGAATCAGTTTCTAGGAAACAGTCTGGTTTTCAGTTCCTTCCTGAAGCGTGACAAGGTGTTCAGTTGTCTGATTTCCGGAGGCAAAGCGTTCCAAAGTCTAGATGCTGTAAAGCTAAAAGATCTGCCACCCATTCGCACTTTACTAACATGGGGAACGCAAACCAGATTAGCAGAAGAAGAGCGCAAGCATCTAACAGGAGAATACCATACAAATTTCTTTTGCAGCAGTTTAGGTCCAGTTTTATGTATTGCCCTATATACAATACGAAGTGCCTTAAATTGGACTCTTTGCACGATGGGCAACCAATGTAGGTCCTTTAACGCCAATGAGGCCGAGGCCCTACGCGGTCGATTTAATGCCAACTTAGCCGCCATGATCTGGACTCTTTGCAATTTTATTATCAGGGATGCTGGAGCACCTAAAAGGAGTGCATTACAATAATCCAGTCTGCTTAAAACTATACTCCGCACCACTTGAGGTCTAGCAAGGGTAGGTAAAAACGGGAGGATATTCCGAAGAGCTCGGAGCAGAGAAAGACAAGTGTTCACCGTTTTATTCACCTGAGAATCTAATTGTAAATTGCTATCCAGCATCACTCCTAAATTGCGCACTGAACTAGCGGGCAATACGGAGTTGTTGGCCGGACCAGGCCAGAAATCTACTGGGAATGGTCGCTGAATTTTGCCTGCAGTACACCACAAGATTTCAGTTTTTTCACCATTAAATTGCAGTGAGTTCTCTTTCAACCATTCCGCTGTTCTATGCATACATTTATGAAATTTTTCTAGGGGCACTGCTTTGTTGCCCTCAATAGAAAAGACGAGCTGAGTGTCGTCCACATAGTTTATGACATCAATGCCAAATGATTTAATTAAAATAATAAGTGGTCGAAGATAGAGATTAAACAGAATCGGGCTAATAGCCGAGCCCTGCGGGACCCCATGTTTAACATCTCTATTCTGAGAGGTAAATGACGACAAAGTCACTGCCTGCTGCCTATTAGAAAGAAAAGAATGCAGCCAGTCCCGAGCCCTACCCATAACACCCATCTCCACTACTCTCTTAATCAGGATTCGATGGTTAACCGTATCGAATGCGGCCGACATGTCAAGCAGCACTAAAAAGGCTGTCTGACCACTGTCGGCCCTCATTCGCAGGTCATCCAAGACTGCCACCAAGGCAGTCTCGGTTCCATGTGCGGGGCGAAATCCAAATTGGACTTCGTCCAGCAACTCATTATCCTCCACAAATTTTGAGAGAGATTTACTCACTACCTTCTCCAAGATCTTAATCGGATACGGTAGCAGAGAGATGGGTCTGTAACTGGAAGGGCATTGGGGATCCAGTGTAGCCTTTTTTAACAGTGGAGAAACCACCGCCTTTTTCCAACAATCCGGTACTACTCCATTAGTTAGGGATTGGCAACAAATTTGATACAGATGTGGAAAAAGTTCATTACCAAACAGTTTCCAGAACTTATGTGGGAGTGGGTCCATAGGGGAGCCGGAAGAAATGCCGGCTGCAATTACACTAAATTCCTCTTGTGAGGGAATTTGGAATTGATCCAAGAATGTCATATGTTCTTTTCCACTTATGTCACAGTTTGTTAAAGTGTCATTATCAGTAGCCTGGAGCACATCATCATCCATAGAGGACTGAAATCCATTTAAAATTTTATTGATTTTTTCCTCAAAAAAGACAGCCAATTCATCACATAGTTCTTGCGATGCTGGAATTTTAGGTTTTGCACAATCTGGATTGGACAAACCTCTTACTAAGCTAAATAAGGTTTGAGATTTATTAGCTGAATGTAAGATGGTCTCCTCAAGGTATTTGGCCTTTGCTTTGCCTATCGATTCTTTATAGGTGTAGAGCCTATTTTTTAAGGCTACTTTATCTATCTCTAAGTAATTCTTCCTCCATTTCCTTTCCGCTTGTTTACAGCTAGTTTTCATCAATCTTAGCTCTTCATTATACCAAGGGGCAGAGGGTTTTTACGATTTTTAGCTTTCCTCAAAGGGGCTAACTGATCTAACGTATTAGTGATTTGGTGACATAGATTCAGGTAGTTCAGCTCTACTGAGTCATAAATAGCAACTCTGTCATCAACCAACCGGGGAAGATCCGCCAGTTTTAGTATTTTAGACCATTCTCTACTCGTTCGAGTAACGGTCATATAAGCAGCTTGTTTTAGGCAATTAGCTATTTTTAAGGAGAAAACCACCAAGAAATGGTCTGTCCAACATAGCGGAAGTATGTCCTTTATAGTTGTGTCTTTTTCACCAGAAAAGACAAGATCAAGCACATGGCCCTTCTGATGAGTAGGATGTAATATCAACTGTTGAAGGTTAACATTCTCACAAGCCTGGCAGAGCTCTTTAAACGCTGTATCAAGGGTACCATTCTCCCAGAGATTAAAATCTTCAAGGATCAATAGTTTAGAGTGAGAGTGTGATAAATCATATATCGCATCAATCAACTCTTGATAACCATGGGCAGCTCCACCAGGTGGTCTATAACATAGTAAGCCAGTGCATAAAGTACCACTGGTATTCTTAAGTGAGAACCCCAGTGATTCTATCCCTGGAATATCCTCCACACAAAATGGGGTGAGGTTCCAGCTATCTTTGTAAATAAATCCTACTCCTCCTCCTCCTCTCCCATCCATTCTAGGTTTATGGCAAATTTTATAACCTGGGGGGCAAGCTAAGCCTAGTTCAACTTCTCTATCTACTCGTGTCCAAGTTTCTGTAAGAAACAGGACATCCAAATTATAATCTTCTAATAATGTATAGATCTCTAGATGATGTTTAGCCAGGGATCTAACATTAATCAATCCACAGTTGAGCGTTTCAGATATAGCTTTCTTTAAAAAACTCTTACCGTCAGTGCCATTTTCATTCAACATGTTCCTGTCTCTCCGAGTATCAAGTCGGATAAGCTCATCTCTAGAATAGATCAAACGGGAGGCCCTTGAAGCAGCATGGCTGACGCTGAGCGCATCCAGAGCGCGGACGGGCGCAGACGGGCTTGCCTTTGGCGCGCCTTAGGCGCGCCCGCTGCGCGCGCGCGCTGCGCGCTTGCATCTCATTTATTAAATAGGGAGAGTGCAAATAAACAACTAGAGCGCTACCCAAGATGGCGTCGCTTCCGGTGACTCGCTCTGACATACGAGTACACCAGCACATCAAGGGAGCGTTGAATAAAGTGACTAAAGTGACTAAATGTAGCAGGAGCAAAGAATATAGCAGCAGTAAGAAGCAGTAAAAAGTTCCGTTTAAAAAAATATAATTTCTAAAATAACACGATGCCAATAGAGACAGCAATTACATATATTGTAAAAGTCACAGCAGTTTAAAATCCCAGCATATACGTGCAGCGAGAAAACTAATAACTAACCACGCGCTTGCATCTCATCCATTAAATAGGGAGAGTGCAAATAAACAACTAGAGCGCTACCCAAGATGGCGTCGCTTCCGGTGACTCGCTCTGACATACGAGTACACCAGCACATCAAGGGAGCGTTGAATAAAGTGACTAAAGTGACTAAATGTAGCAGGAGCAAAGAATATAGCAGCAGTAAGAAGCAGTAAAAAGTTCCGTTTAAAAAAATATAATTTCTAAAATAACACGATGCCAATAGAGACAGCAATTACATATATTGTAAAAGTCACAGCAGTTTAAAATCCCAGCATATACGTGCAGCGAGAAAACTAATAACTAACCACGCGCTTGCATCTCATCCATTAAATAGGGAGAGTGCAAATAAACAACTAGAGCGCTACCCAAGATGGCGTCGCTTCCGGTGACTCGCTCTGACATACGAGTACACCAGCACATCAAGGGAGCGTTGAATAAAGTGACTAAAGTGACTAAATGTAGCAGGAGCAAAGAATATAGCAGCAGTAAGAAGCAGTAAAAAGTTCCGTTTTTAAAAATATAATTTCTAAAATAACACGATGCCAATAGAGACAGCAATTACATATATTGTAAAAGTCACAGCAGTTTAAAATCCCAGCATATACGTGCAGCGAGAAAACTAATAACTAAATGTACTGTGAAATGTACCATATAGCCAGATCGTGTTCTTCGGTTTATTTTGGGGGGTTGGGGGGAGTACTCCCTAACCCTCAAACTCTTTGGGGGAAGTCAAACCTGCTCACTTCACTTGGTGCCACTCGGATGGGTATTTGCCCCCCAACAAGTTCACCAACTGTAACTGATTGATTACTATATATCACTGAAAATGATAGAAACCTCTATTATTTTTCTAATGTTTGCTTGCACATAGAAAGAGAGATATCTAGTTTTCCTGCCCTTGCCAGGTATACAAAGATTTGTACGAACAGCATCACATTATCTAAGCGTAGGAAACTAGGGGGAGCAAATGGGTTAACGACACAAAGCTGTGCTGCTTTGTTCAGAACAATTTAACATCCATCCATGGTTCAAGGAACTTAAGAACATGTTCAACTTCAGACCCTGGGGGATGAGAAAAACACTTTCACACTTGAAAATGAAAATGCTCTCAGTCAATCCAAGCAGAACAAATGATGTTATCGATAAAAAGGGCTTAAATGAGAAACCGCAGTAAAAATTAACCTTCAATTTAAGAAGAAGCTGAACCTCCTGTCCTTAGAGACACGACAATAAATCAAGGTATAAAAACACATGCTGTGTATATACAACGCCTAGAGGTGCCTGAGGGAGGTTCTGCGAGGGGATGCTGTTTCATTGACCCTTTGCTGGCTAAAAGAAGAATCGTGCCAACCTCTCTCCCACAGTGTCTCTGAGCTGGGCACCATGCCAGGAGAAAGCGGTGAGCCGCACAGAGCAGCACTGTTACTGACACAGCACAGCTTTTGAAATGGTATTTTATAAAATCTGGCACTCACTGAGTGGCTAAAAATGCAAAATTATTTCTATGCACCTTTACTACATGCATTCTGATTTGCTTTGGTTGCCGATTTTTTTGTCTTTCTGCTTTTTTGCAGCTTCCTGTGTCCTCGTGACACTACTGCTGCCCAAGGTGTACATGTGCTGTGTGCGCTAGTGAAGTTTGGTTTGAATTTTTTTTTTTAAATATGATATCTTGCTATTCTACTTGCCCGAGGTCAGATATGCAATGTCAGCCATACATTTCTTCTTGCATATGATACTTTGCATTCTGGTACATGTAGTCCAACATTATTAAAGGCTGACACAAAAATGACAGTACAGATGCATTGTTTTTTGATAACCAACTTTATTGCTTTATATCAGAGAAAGTAAGACAAAATATAACAATTTGTTCCAGTCGCGTTAGTCAAGACAGACCAGACATATCCATTGTACAATAACACATCACCTAATCAGATAGCGAGAGCAGCCAAATCAAGTCTGTTGTAATCCTACCATTTGCCCCAGATCTTGTCATGCTTCTGGGGGCAGTCCCTGGCTGTGTAAATTGATTGCTCTTGTTGGGCGTACCAGTCCATTCCCCTTCGCCACTTTGACAAAAAGGGGGGGACGTGGGTCTTTCCAGGCATGCGCGATGTCTCTCTTTGCAACTAGGGTAGCTATGCCTACCACTGTTCTCTCTCCTTGGGTGCCTCCCAGTCCCTCAATGATTCCCAACAATGCAATCTTGGATATCAGAGCAATCAACCTCTTTAGGACCCGGAGCAAGGTGCCTTCGATCAGGCGCCAGTATCTCTCTATCACAGGACACTGCCAGACCATATGAAAGAAGTCAGCTTCTGGACAGTCGCAGCGAAAGCTCGTGGAGATTGTGGACTGGCCAGCATGCTACAGGTGACAGGGATTGAAGAACGTTGTATGTACATAGTGTATTTGGATCAGCTGGAGGCGTGAGAATATAGCCAGTTCCTATGGGGCTATGTAGACGTCTTGCCAGTCAATATCTTTGAGGGGATACACCAACCCTTCCCATTTCCACTTGACGGGTGTGAGACACTCAGGGGTGTTAACTTTAAGCACCATCATGTGATAGACTTGGGATATTCTCCTTTTCCGAGGCTTTCCATGAGGAGTTTAGCTTCGCGGAGGTCATGGTAAGGGAAGATCGACAAACACTGTTTTGTACTTGGAAAGAGAGTTGTACGTATTCATGGAGCTGAGTCTGGGAAAGCTGGTACATAGTTGGCTACTCTCCCAGACATCCCCCAGGGTTGTGTGAGAAGGTGGGGCCCGAGGGTGGCGTGGAAATTAAGGTAATATACAGGGTGGAAGCCATCTGGTCCCGGGTCTTCCCGGAATTCAGCGCCAGAATTGCTTACTCTATTTCCTCGGTGGTGATAGGTGCCTCGAGGGCCCTCTTAGAAGCTCCGAAGAGCAAGGGAAGAGGAATCCCCATCAGCAAAGGCTTGCAGCATCTGTATGGTGGGCAAGGGTGGTGATCATAGCTTCCGGTAATAATCAGCAAAAATGATGGCTATCTCTGAAGAGCAGTACACCATGCATCCTATAGGATCTTGGAATGCTTTAACCACTCTAGAGGGCAGTTGTTGGTGGCCAACCAGTGGAGCAATTGCCCGTTTTTGTCCCAGTGCTCGTAGACCTCTTGTGTCGGGGCCCTCCAGCACTGTCGGGCCTCTTTGAGAACTACTGGTCGCAGGGTGGTCAGAGCAAGCTGAAGTCGACGGTTGATTCTTTTTGACTCATATGCCTGGCTACGTCACTGTAAGTGGAGTATTTGGGCCTCAATGGTAGCGATATGTAGGATTTCACAATACCTCTCATGGTGGCCTTACCCACCGCCCAGAGTGTAGCGGGGAAGGTAACGGAGCCCAGGTTTGTGAGAAAGTTGGTCTGGAGCTCAGTAAATAACAAGCATTTGCAATGCAATAGGTCTCGCATTTACGCGAGTGTAACCTATTGCCATTGTAAATGACAATGTCTTTTTATTTATGTTTTAAAATCCAAAAACAAAATAAAAGGCTTAGCCATTTATAATGGCAATAGCTCAAACTTGCGTAACTGCAAGTTTGAGGATTAGGTGAGGATTATTCTACCTGAGTTAAATAAAAGTTCATCTTTTTATTGCCGCCTCCGTGGGTGATGTAACACCGGATTGTCCAAATTTATTTCATTAATGTTGCAGGATTTGAGTCTTAAAGCTTGTTCTCAGCTTTGGAGCAGAAACAGTCCTAAATGTACACAATGACATATAATCAGAGTTGGATTACGAGATCAGACTGCACGCAAGGCATGATGCATCAGATAAATAAACAACAGCTATGGCTTCGTAGATGCATGAGATGAGGGTATGCAGCGCGATGGACAGAAGTGTGTAGGGGACGTGAAAGAAAGGGGTATGTAGACGAGAGAGTGGAGCGAAGAGGGAGACAGGGAAGAGACGGACAGAGAAGAGAACAGTGAAGGGAGGATAGATATGAAACGGGCGCGCAGCTTTAAAGAGTGGAAAAGTGAGGGTTGTAAAGGAGAAAGCGAGAGATAACTGGAGGAGGGGGAGATAGGCAACGAGGGACGGGGGAGGGAGACAGGAGGATGCCGAGATGGGTATAAGGACGAGGGACATCGAGGACAGGAGTGTGCCAGTAAGTTCTTTTGATGTAGCAGCAGGTAGCGCGGCTCTCTGCACCCATGTGCCAGCGGCCGCGTGCGCCCCAGTGTTGGCACTCAGGCGCGTTCAGCATCACGCCGGTGCCCGTGGTTGCGTGTGCCCAGTGTTGCAATTCAGGCGGGTTCCAAGGAGCAGGTGAGCAGAGACTGTAATACACGTCTATATGAAACTCCAGGTAGGGATTGACACAAACTGAGCAGCGGCCCTTCGCACGCATACGGCAGATTTACAGACCGAACAATAACTTTTTATTAAAGAGGCATGCAATACTATATCCGGAGCGCGTAGGTGCTTTATGCCACGCAGTGATATAAGTAATGTCATCCGTATTACGTGGCTCTTACTACATCGAACTTGGAAAAAGGAATCACTGACTCACAGCCCCCTGCAGCTCATAAACATCTCGGCAGCAGGCGCATAAACACTCTGAAATGTCGTAATACCTACCTGTTGTTTCACAGAGATAAACAAAGCATTCCAACCAACAGAGTAGGCAGTGTGTCACGTGCACCAGTGCAAAGAAGGAAATGGACTCCTTAGTTGCTGTTTTCCGCTGCAACTCTTTGGGTACTGTGCACAAACATGTAAAGAAAACATGGAGAGGGGGAGAGGTTGTGTGGTGACTTTGGAGCTGAGGAACCGGGTTGGAGCCTGAGCGTCGGCTCAGCACCCTGTGATAATGGGCAAATAACTTAATCTCCCTGTGCCTACCAAAAATAAATGTGTCCCTCTGTAACGAAACTGGTGCTCAAGTAGAGGGCGCCAATACCTAGGGTCAGTTTGCGCGATATAAATATGCCCAAAAAACCCCAGCATTTGTCAGATTTTTGAGAAAGAATTCAATTAAATACATACGCCTGATAACACTACACTGGAGAGACGGACACTTTGCTGCACACCAGCCCGCCACGGCACAGGCAAGAGCCACTGATCCTGTACGATATACCACCGTAGAAGGGAGATACTGAGTACGTGCTCTCAGCAGCACTTCAAGGGAGACGCCGAGTCAGTGTTTCACCACCATGCACATCAGTCCCGAGACAAAGCCTTCACTCGCTCTGGGGGCTTTTTGTTTCAGTTTCGTAGCGCTTTCCACTTTAGTAACATTACACAGTAACATGTTCGTATTTTTTGTAGACACAGGGAGATTAATCGGCATCTCTGTTAAAGACATTTAAGTAATGCCCTGAGCTGCCGATTAATCTTCCTGTGTCTACAAAAAATATCAAACTGTAATTGTGTAATGTTACCGGTGCTCGTAGAAAGCGCTACTGTAGTGAAACAAAAAGCCCGAGAGCGAGCTGCTGCTAATGCGAGCAGCCTGCAGCGGAGAGGACGTGGCTCAGCAGCGGGATCTGCAGACTTCAGCGCTGGGGATCCATGTTCGAGCCTCAGCGTCGGTCGAACATCTTGTGAATAATTGTGGGAAATGTTCGCCCTAATTTTAAAATTTTAAAATAAAAATCATTCATCGATATCGGAGGAGTGGTGGGAGCCCACACAATCACTATTGTAGGAGGGGTGGGGGTGGAGACAACAGGGATAATCGCAGGAGGTGTGTGAGATGGCAAAACAAAACAAAGGTGCAGCCGCCATAGGTGAAGATACGGCTGGGCATGCCTGCGCTGTACTAAAAACAAGGCGAGGAGGGAGGGGGGGGGGGGCCCACGCCCCCAACCACGACCGGCGGCTTACATTTGTCGGCAGGGTCTGTCTGACACGTCCGTCAGGGAGGGGTAAAAAACATATGGCACACTGCAGGCAATTAAGTGCCAGCAAAGCGGAGGAAAACTGTAGTTAGGCGCCGCTGCCTCGGGACTACAAGGAAGTTACCATAGGATCAACAGCCAACAGAAAGCAAGAAAACCACAGCAATGCCAGACTTAAACCAATCGCAAGGGGCAGGAGAAATTACACGGAGTTGAAGCCAATATACAGATTACTTTAAGTCTCGCTGAGACAGCGCATGCAGTGCATGCGCTGCCAAGGCGAGACCTAAAAATGACACACATTGAGGCGCCAAAGTGGTATGGGGCTAGGGTTCAGTGACCCAAAATGGACAATTAAGGAGGAGTGATGCAAAATATCTCTTGGAAGAATGGTGGTAGTCCTAACCTAGAGGGCATCTGGCACGGGGAGCAGGAGATCTATGCAGGACAGCGTTTTGTGGGCTGCGAAGGTGCTTGCATTTTCTGTGTCCCAGGGGTGCCAGACCCTCCAGATATCACATAGGCCTAACAAGTTAATCCAGGTCTTGAGTTATTTGGCTCGCTGTCAAGAGGACACCGTGAGGGGACCTGAGTCATCTGTGTCACGATCAGAGGGGGCATTAAAGTCACCACTGATTATGCTTGTACCTTGGGGAAGGCCTACGAGGTCGCTGTGGGTGGAGGGGTTCACCCGGTGTGGGACGTAGACACTTAGGGAATTACCTTGCCTTCCCCCCAAGAGGCCCTACACTCTGACAAATCTACACTGGGGGTCTGTGTATTAGTTTTGCGCATAACACACTACTGGACCCCACATTTTGGAGGTTGTGTGCCAGAATATCGTATCAGACAGACCATGTCCTTGAATGGTGTTTACAAAAATAATGTCCCATCATGTTTAGATGTTCTATTATTATCTCCAATGGGCAATAAAACTGTTTTCATAAAATCAAATTCCAAAGACATATATTTCATTTTCATATAGCTATCACTATGTGTCTGAAACCATTTAATACAGCCACTACTGATCCATTAGATATTCTGCCTGAAAAACAGCAGTGTATAGGCACATGAGAAAACTGACAAACAAACGGTGTCCTACGATGCTGGGAACGACAGTAAATACAAGCATTGAAAATGCAATAGGTCTCGCCTTTGATTAAGTTAAAGCCATTTGCTTTGCTAATGGTATTGTATAGCAAAGCAAATGGCTTTAACTTAATGAAAGGCGAGACCTATTGCATTTTTAATGCTTGTTTTTTCTAGGAACCGGGAGATTAAGTGATTTGCCCAGAATCACAGGATGTTGAGCCAATGTAAACCCCCGATGTCAACATACCAGTTTAACTAAACCTGCTGCCGCTGAGAGGGAGGGGGGAGCCGACCCCGTCGAAGAGACCCTGGCTGTGAGCCAGGCAGGGTCACTTTTAATATCCGTTCCGAGAATTTTTCCTGCGAGCCCATTCGGGGCTTGAATCCATCCAGGGCCCCTAAGGCAGGAGCCGGGAAGAGTGCACGGCGAAACCCTATGGCTGGACTCCGGTACCTCCAGCCACGGCGCACCTCGCAAGCTGAGCAGAGGCTCCAGAATCGCCGGACGCAGGTGAACAGTGACGTTGCCTCCTGCGCCCCAACCCTGAGAGGTGTCACTACAGCCCCCACGAGAGCGAGAACGTGCACCAGACGACCCTACAGCTGACCCCCCCAGACCAGCGAAGGAAACTGCACCAGAGAAAGCCCGTGGAACCAAGCTGCAGTTCCTCCCTTCATCACTAGAGGGCCGAGCCGGAGCCGGGAATCATTAGTAAGGTGAGTCTGCGTCCCCGTTTTCGATCGAGACGGCGGCTAGCGGCAGACGCCATAGAGCCAAGGATTCCCCTTTTCAATCACAGGGCAGGAAGCCTTTATTTCACTTTCACCGCAAAACTACCTGCGCAACTCGGTGGGAACATTCACAAACCCCCGAGTGCAGCGTGGCGAAGGGAAAGGTGCCAACAGAGAGATACGGCATTTTTCCCTTTTTTCCGCCATTCCTTTGCTGAGACCTTTGTCACCGCGGTCTCCGCCCCCACATAACTTTTACAAACTCTCCTCGACGGAGCTTCGGTTCATTCCTGACTTAACAAGCTTTCGCCATTGCGGCGGAAGCGCTGCTCCAGGGCATCGGTGGCTGACCTGCTGCACTGCCGGAGGACTTGGCTGCACACGCGGGACACAGCGGTGAGTGTGCGGCGGCCTGGGCAGGGTGAGGGCGGACCGTGTTACGAGACTGCCTGAAGGTCCTGTGTTGCGCTGATGCCGTGCCCGAGCAAAATCTCCAGTCAGGGTGGGCGGGTCCTAAGGGAGACAGGGCGGACACCAACCCTGCTTCCAAAGAAGCCGGATACAAAACCAACGACAATAGATCTCGCCAAGGCGAAACAGCGCATGCGCGCTGCAATGCAGGCGAGACCTAAAAAGAGCAATGCTAAGGAAGTGTGGAAAGACAGGGCAACCAGCTGGTGGACTGCTATGCATTTCTTTCATAGATACTATTGGAAAGCCCTGTAGAGGAGGCGATCTATCTACCACACGAAATGTATGGCTAATGTAGGAAATAATTTGGGGAAATCGTTCATAAAAACCTCTGGCACCATTCTACCAGGGAGCCTAAACTGAAACACCCTGAATGCATGTAATTCTGTGGAGTAGTTTTTATACCGAACCAAAATTCTAAATATTATATGGAAAATCAAGCAGACTCAACGAAGAGCTGCAATGTGTAGTTCAATGCTTTGACCCACTTATCAAACTTCGTCAACTGAACCACAGTGCCTTCGACGGATCAGCAGTCCACCCCCCAGTGCCTTGAGACCCTGACGGGTGAGTAGTCGCGCTTAACAAGACACCTGATTGATTGATTGAGTCTGGATCGGTATCAGTTCGCTGTATGAAGTAAAGCGTGAGTGGATGCTGTATGTGAATTGATGTCTGTGGGCTTGGGCTGTCCTCTTTCTTTGGTACATGCTGCCTACATTAAACACATTGAAATCGTGTAGACATACAATCCAGTCAAGAACACAGTACTAACTGTCATAAGGCTCTTCTTGTGGGTCAAATGCAATACGCAAGATGGGTCTCTTTTCTTTTCTGCATGACTCTGAAAAGTTGGATCACCTGAAGCGTATCCCTCTCCACATCTAGTTCGATGTCAAAGTGAGACCACCAGCTGATTCACCAAGTTCTGCAATATATATCAACTGTATGCAGACCATCCACAACTATGTGTCAATGTCAGTGTGGATTGCTCAGGTGGTGACGTATCACTTTGCAAGTATCCTACAAAAATAAAAAAAAGTCTCATTCGTATTTATAGATAGATGCAATCATATTATCTGGCACAACCACTGAAAATGTCAATTGTTCACCTAAACCACCGGCTAACCAGTGGCGGTTCCTCTGCTAAGGCGGGGGAGCGTCGCCCCACTGCCAGGAGCAGCAAAGAAAGGAAAAAATAAAATGCAGGGGAGGAGTGGTAGAACTCCTGTGCGCAATGACTGTTTGGTCGGCCCTTTTGGGCCGCCCAAAACAGTCATGCGCACTCCCCTACAGCCTGCAAGGAGAACATGCCCACTCCTGTAGCCCCTGACTGAGCGCCGTGTCACGACGCTTAGACCAATCACAACGCTCCATTGGAGCGTTGTGATTGGCTTAGGGGTGGGAGCCTGGCTGCCTGCTTCCTGTTCCGACCTGGAGTCGGACAAAGGCGAGCAGGAGAGAAGACGCAGGACCTGGTGGCGGCAAAGTAAGTATTTTTTTATAGCAGCCTGCGACTCCTCCTCCCCCCTGTGCCCCCCCACCTGTGAGCCGTGCCGGCCATCCCTGCGGCTAACTGCAGTCAGTTGGCGTCACTAAGTTTTGTAGCAAGATCAACTTAATGAAGCAACCAATCAACGACAACTGCCAAAATCCTTGCTCCTTCCCTCAGAGCAAAAAGAAGTAAAACAGGCTACAAAACTGGTTCTGGAGAGAACCAAGCCAAGAGGCCTCGGCCCTCGGGCGCGAACATGACTCAGCAAGCTTTGTGTGGCCCTAGAGCAATTTGCCGGTTAGCCCAGTCCTGGATGGTCATTCTAGGCCCCTAATCATGAGGAGGGCCAAATAAATTGGCGGATCACCTGTTGCACTGTGCGCAGGTGAGTGCTGTTGCATATCCGGAAATAGAAACAGATAAACTCACAATTCACTTTTAAGCACCCATATAGTCCCTCACAACACATGCAGTCAGTCATCACAAAAGCAAGTTTACATGCATGGCCAGAGTTACATACAGCCAGATGGACGGTTTTGTAGATGCAGCTTTCATCTTAAGCTTTACCTCTCTTGTGCAGCAAGTATATTTTAGCAAAAAAAGAAAGTATAAATAATATGAAAATATTAAATGAAGTAAAGGGGTACAGTAAATAAGAACCGTTGCAAGTGAGAAAAAAAGGAGAATAGGGAAGAGTTAAAAGGGGGTATGGGAGTCTCCAAAGTGAATTACATAACTTAAGTTAGTCATATATTTAAAAAATCTTGGATATTGTAAAAAGGCAAATGCATATTTGGAGATGAAACAACAATGCCATCGACAAGCCATATCGAACTTAACATCAGAATAAGCCATTTTTTAAATCCTATGTTAATGGAACTACACTTTTACAAAGTTGTCTACTGAGTGATAAAAAAAACTAGGGGGGGGGTATTAAATTAAATGAGAGATATTGTGAATGTTATATGCAGGGTAATGTGACATTTCTGGACTGTTCACATTTTTAGAGACTTAAATTGATTACCATGCCTGTTGTTTAAGAAATATAAAGTTGAGCATTTGTCTATAGCTGTTGTTTTGTTGGATGAAATGCAGTTTTGTGATGTAGCATTTGAGTTTGTGAAATATTTATTACATTTAAAGAAAAGTTTTCTTGAGCAATACATTTGAATATTTTAGGGGTTTACTGGATCTCGTTTCTGGTAATTCAAGTTTTTTTTATCTTCTGAACCATAGGGGCTCAGACACTGGAATTAGTATTTTTCTCAATATTATTTTTACTGATGCAAATAAATATTGGTTGATTTAAAAAAAACAAAAAACATAGGGACACAAAATTATTTATCCCAATATTAATATCCTGAGCTTAATCCCAAAGTAAATAATAGTTCAGAGATAAACACGTGGAACCCAGTCAATCACGATTGCTTAGTGCTGGAACACACATCTGGCGTGCGCAGATTAACATTACTTAGTGACTGGCATAGTGTGGGAGGCCTCCAAACGAGGAGTGAGCAACTCAATGAGCACTCATAGCGGCATGGTTGCCGCTTTCAAATCTTCATCCAAAAAACGATAAGCCATGTTATATGGTTATTATATTCCTTTATTTTGTCTTTGCAGCTTGATTTCATACTCCATTTTTCAAAATTTGGTTCATACGATTCTTCTCATATGCATACCAATAGTGAGGTAAATTATCTCATTACACAGATGCCCCAATGCATTTGGCGTCGGCCCTTCGTCAGGGGATCGGTCCTACGAAAAATGTATAATGTGATTTACTAATCCAGGAACACATATGTGCATTGCTTTAATACAATGTTCAAAACATCAATTCTATGCGTGTTGTGTCTAAAACTAACGAAAAGATGTGAGTACTGCAAAGTGAACAGAACCTCGTGTCTCATGCGATAAATTTCACCCAGTAATAACTCGGTAAACACCGCGTGACAATACTACTTTGTTAAACTGCGTGCGCCAGTAAAAAACATCTTCAAGTGCGTTATTCAGAAAACGCAATATACAAGAAGTGACAAATCCATTTAACCGGTGCATAAAGTCACTGACATCAGTCCCATTATAACCGCTCCAAACACGCGTGCATCGTTCGTATACCAAAAGTGTCAACCGGTCGGCCACTACACTCTTAAAAATACCTGTTGTAATGTCGATATTCTCTCCCTCTATCCTCTGCTCGTTAAGCTTTCATAACTAAACGTCTCTTCCCGAATTAAATGTAAAGAAAACCGAAGTAACAATGATCATAGAAAAAAGACTGACAGCAATCCAACAAACGGCAAACTCTTATGAGTAAAATTGTTCAAAATTGAATATAACTGCAACTGAGATCAAGGTGTTAATGGTACTTCACGATAATAGCTCCTAATAAATTTAATAATGTCCTGAA
Organism: Calotriton arnoldi; assembly: GCA_963921515.1. NCBI lineage: Eukaryota > Metazoa > Chordata > Amphibia > Caudata > Salamandridae > Calotriton > Calotriton arnoldi. The sequence continues at coordinate 722,902 of CAWUFW010008984.1, read as the reverse complement.
ACAATCCCAGATCTTCATAGCACGAACGCTAACCATGGTCTCAATAAAGCGCGTAGCGGAAAAAACCGTAGCAGTAAAAACAGGGTCACCATGGTGACAGGCACCAACCTATCGACTGACGAAACTAATCTTAAAGGTACACAACTGTGCAAGATATAAGAACACGAATGGATCTAATTTGTGTTCGAACTTGAAACAGACACTGAAAAATAATGTGTACACGTAAAATATACAAAATCCCTAAAACCAACTCTGGTGCAGTGTAGTGTGATGTGATTAAACATTGTGTGCATTCAAACCTCTCAAATCGAAAGGTACACAAAATACACATGTGGTTGTAAATACATGACAGCCGCAAATTATTACAGAAAACAACTAAATTCTACACGATCGTTCAACCCTTTGGGGTGTATTGAGTTCAATTTTGAAATCCAGTACAGTTCACGTTGTAAAAGATATTGTCTATTGTCCCTTCCTTCTTCAATGTTTACCTGTTCCAATACCATGTATCTCAGTTGGCTGATGTTGTGATTCATTTGCAAAAATGTGTTGCCACAGTGGATTTAAGATTTTTGTACGGATGTTACTTTTGTGTGCCATGAGACGGGTTTTTACTTTTCGTTCCGTTTTCCCGATGTATGGTAGTCCGCATGGACACTTTATAAGGCACACTACATTGGTAGTGTCACACGTGGCTGTGACTCTCAATTTGATGGGGGTGCCCTGAGTAGGGTGCGTGATGGTAGTGCCCTTAATAATGCGGACTACCATACATCGGGAAAACGGAACGAAAAGTAAAAACCCGTCTCATGGAACACAAAAGTAACATCCGTACAAAAATCTTAAATCCACTGTGGCAACACATTTTTTGCAAATGAATCACAACATCAGCCAACTGAGATACATGGTATTGGAACAGGTAAACATTGAAGAAGGAAGGGACAATAGACAATATCTTTACAACGTGAACTGTACTGGATTTCAAAATTGAACTCAATACACCCCAAAGGGTTGAACGATTGTGTAGAATTTAGTTGTTTTCTGTAATAATTTGCGGCTGTCATGTATTTACAACCACATGTGTATTTTGTGTACCTTTCGATTTGAGAGGTTTGAATGCACACAATGTTTAATCACATCACACTACACTGCACCAGAGTTGGTTTTAGGGATTTTGTATATTTTTTACGTGTACACATTATTTTTCAGTGTCTGTTTCAAGTTCGAACACAAATTAGATCCGTTCGTGTTCTTATATCTTGCACAGTTGTGTACCTTTAAGATTCGTTTCGTCAGTCGATAGGTTGGTGCCTGTCACCATGGTGACCCTGTTTTTACTGCTACGGTTTTTTCCGCTACGCGCTTTATGGAGACCATGGTTAGCGTTCGTACTTATGAAGATCTGGGATTGTTTCCAGGATATTATTAAATTTATTAGGAGCTATTATCGTGAAGTACCATTAACACCTTGATCTCAGTTGCAGTTATATTCAATTTTGAACAATTTTACTCATAAGAGTTTACCGTTTGTTGGATTGCCGTCACAGTCTTTTTTCTATGATCATTGTTACTTCCGGTTTTCTTTTTACATTTAATTCCGGGAAGAGACGTTTAGTTATGAAAGCTTAACGAGCAGAGGATAGAGGGAGAGAACATCGACATTACAACAGGTATTTTTAAGAGTGTAGTGGCCGGCCGGTTGACACTTTTGGTATACGAACGATGCACGCGTGTTTGGAGCGGTTATAATGGGACTGATGTCAGTGACTTTATGCACCGGTTAAATGGATTTGTCACTTCTTGTATATTGCGTTTTCTGAATAACGCACTTGAAGATGTTTTTTTACTGGCGCACGCAGTTTAACAAAGTAGTATTGTCACGGGTGTTTACCGAGTTATTACTGGGTGAAATTTATCGCATGAGACACGAGGTTCTGTTCACTTTGCAGTACTCACATCTTTTTCGTTAGTTTTAGACACAACACGCATAGAATTGATGTTTTGAACATTGTATTAAAGCATTGCACATATGTGTTCCTGGATTAGTAAATCACATTATACATTTTTCGTAGGAACGATCCCCCTGACGAAGGGCCGACGCCCGAAATGCATTGGGGCACCTGTGTAATGAGATAATTTACCTCACTATTGGTATGCATATGAGAAGAATCGTATGAACCAAATTTTGAAAAATGGAGTATGAAATCAAGATGCAAAGACAAAATAAAGGAATATAATAACCATATAACATGGCTTATCGTTTGTTGGATGAAGATTTGAAAGCGGCAACCATGCCGCTATGAGTGCTCATTGAGTTCGCTCACTCCTCGTTTGGAGGGCGCCATTTTTTCAATTGTACCCAACACCTCAAGGATCAGGAGGTGATACTCACGAGCACCTAAGAGGATTACACTGAATAACTTCTTTTCATTAAAAAATTTAGAATTAGGGTGTGCAACCGTTTTATAGACATTTTTCGTATAGTGTGGGAGGCCACATCTTCACTAGAAGTGTAACCCTAAAAGTCGATTGGCGCAATACGGAACAGTACATGGCAAGCCCGAGAGTAATACTGGAACTTGTTTGCATAAAAAGGATGGACTATACGGATTACAATTCCCATTTGTCATAGTAGAAAAAGGAGTGCATTAAATTATTTAACAAGCATTGGCAAAGAGCCAATAGGTCTGGCGTGGGCTGCCATTTTTTGATTTTGTTAATTTTTCATGGGTTTTGAGCAACTTTATTTTTGAATAGCTACTGGGCCCTCACCAATATAAAAAATAAACGTTGGCCAAAAGCAAAAATTTATTTTTGGCCTCACACAGAACACTTTGCCATAGTAATCCATAGTACGGAATGGAACTACTTTGTGTGGATGTGCTTCTTGTGAAATGGTAGAATGCAATGACTCACACTGAAGTTATCCAATGGCTGAAATGAACTGACACATGCCGTATGGTGTGGTGGATGGAAGAAAAATATGAATGACACAACAACAGACCAGTAGACCAAGAGGGCTGGTTGAAAGCCCCAATAAGTAAGTATATTACATATATATCTTTTGGTAACGTCAGACCAAAAAACCTTTTTGAAAACATAGGAAGAACGTTACTGAAAAAAAGGGTAAAACTTGAGACTATGAAGGCCATGAACCAGTTAATAATAGTTAATAATACAATATAGTATTCATGCATATTTCACCGGTAGCCTCCTTGAATATGCTGCATTCTCAATATCTCTTCTCCTCTTGGCCTCATTTCATGCTCATTACACTCCTGACCTCTTTGCTGTCACATTTATATTGCACTGTAATTCTGTGCCTACATCTACATACCACTGACTTTTTTCACAATTTATGGGTGCTAGATTGCTCCATGCACACGGAACAACATGCATTCAGCCCTGGGCCTTTCTTTTACAAATTAGTTTCAGAAAGTGTGTTAGTCTAGCTGGGTCAAATGAGGCAAACAATAACTACACTCACAGAATACAGTAAGTTTGTTACATTCATACCCAGGACTTGAAATATGGTGGTTTGAATATTTTGGGTACAGTTGCCAATCATATCTGCACACTGTAGATTGCATGCATTAACTATAGAAAGTTTTATATATATTTTACATTCAACATACATTTATTATGGTATTTGAACTGCGTGGCCTTTTTCACCTCTACTTGCTAAGCCGTTTCAAAAAACTAAATGTTTTGGGATTTTATAACAAAGCTGATTAACCTCAAAATCTGTTAAATTTGATGTGCAAGCAAACAGTCTTATTAACCTGTGTTTATTTATTTCCATAGCAGTCTCCAGGTTGCGTGAAATAATTCTTCATAATGAGACATGAAGGATGGCAGAGAGATTCGAAATACATAACTTGTTACTATGGTCTGACAAGTGCATTGATGTGCATTCAAGACAGAACTTTGCTACTACAATATCAGACCAATGAAAACAGCAGGTGTCACATAAAGAATACGGTGCAAGGGCTAAACTCCAGTCGAAAGAACAGTGGCTCCATCACTTGTTCGTTCATCCAATCACAGAACAAGCAATTGCACCTGGCATGCTATAGTCTATATTACAACCATTAGGCTTTGGCGTATGAATGATACAAGTAGCATTAGTTGAGCCAAACTTAAAAATGATACATTTCTGGGTGAAAATGGAGAAGCTGGGGGTGGGAGAGGTGTTCATCAAATTGGTAAAGTCCTATATGAAGAGCCCACTGCACGAGTTCGCGTGAACGGTCTGCTCTCTGCCCCAATAACAATTACTAGAGGCACCAGACAAGGATGCCCACTCTCTCCCCTTTTATATGCATTGACAGCGGGACCATTGGCTTGTGCCCTGCGAGAATACCATGGGCATCGCGGAATAAGATTCCCGCAGTATAAATTAATAATAACCACATATGCTGACGATACTCTATTATATATACGCACCCCAGAGCAGAACCTAACGCCAATGTTGCAAGAAGTGGAACGGTTCAGACACCACTCGGGCCTTCGTATAAATTGGAATGAGTCACTTATATTTCCACTAACCGCAAATACTATCCCTCACCAAATGGATTATCCCATAACATGGACCATGGGTCCAACAAGCTATTTAGAGATTCAAATACACACTGATCCTGAAGTAATAGTCCGGAAAAATTACGGCTGTGCTGTACAGAAGCTCTCAGATGCCACTGAGAAGTGGATCCGCCTGCCTCTATCGCTTGTAGGGCATATTTCACTCATGAAAATGATAGTTCTCCCACGCTTCCTATTTTATTTCCTATACATACCAATCCCTTTACCAAAAATACTCTTTTGCACACTACGCTCCCTCATGATCAGACTTGCCTGGGCCGGGAAGCAGCCATGTGTACAATGAGAGACGTTGACTAAACCATATTCAGCAGGCGGACTCAACGCTCCAGACCTTGAACTATATTACTGTGCAGCACAACAAATGCATGCATATCATTGGCTTCATGGTCCACACGAGACCCCACACTTTGACATAGAGAGAGATGAAGTGTACCCATTAACCCTACCGCAATATCTTATTAGTAAGTCACAGAGACGATATCACGTTATAGACCCGGAAGGGGATAAAAGATACTAAGTACAAAAAGCAGCCAACCTACATAAGATTACTCTCCTCTACTCCCCGAAACTGCCTGTTGAAGGGTGCGATTGGCTTTCACCTCAAAAGGAAAAGGCATTCATACACGCCATGCACGCACTAAACATAAGAAACATGGGTGACTACTTTTCGGAGGGGGTGGTCAAGACGTGGGATCAGTTGCAGGCACAAACACCAGAGACATCACTGCTCACAAGGTTTCATTATCATCGAGCAAGACAGTCACTACGTGCGGTGTTAGGAGAAGGCATGATGGAACCGCAAGAATATACTTCACTAACATATCCACTGCAAGCCCAGTCCCCGCAGCGCGCAATTTCAATACTATATACACTCACAAGGACAGGAACAAACTTTACACATACAAAGGCATTGCAGGAGTGGCGCGACGAACTAGGCATAGATATAACCGAGGAGCAATGGCTATACTATTGCTCAAGCACGGAATCTATCTCACAGAATGGAAGATACCGACAAATACACTTTAAATACATAAACAAAATGTATTACACTCTGGCTCAACTATATAAATATGGACTAAGAGAAGATGATAAATGTGCAAGATGCAGGGCTACGGAGGCAAATTTCACACATCTTGCTTGGGACTGCCCTGGGATCCGTAGGTACTGGACTGCGGTGTTCATGGCACTGCAGGACATGGCTGGGACACCTGTGCCCAAGACACCATTCGTAGCCTTCCTGGGATACGTCAAAGACTTACCAAAGGGAACCCGTAAATTGGTATCGCTTGGCATATTATAGGCAAAAAGGAGATTAGCTATGCGCTGGATGAAGGGCCCCACATCTACCTTCTCAGAATGGTGCACTGACCTGTCATATTGCAACATACAATCAGATAATTATACGCTGCAGGCCAAAGAACATTTGGGGACCATACCGGGCATACCTCACTCAAAGAGCTGCGGAGGAAGAGAATATAGCATGTTACAACGCTTGCATTCACAACGCGGTAGTTTACAACGCGGTCGTTTCCCACGACCGCGTTGTTACCACGTGTGTCATTACATCGCAAGTCATAACAACGACTTGCTGTAGGGGGCGCGCTGGACTTAGGAATAGTATTAATTACTATTCCTACTCCAGTTTGTGCAACAGCAGGGAAGGTGTTGGATTTAAAATCCAACACTTTCCCTGGTGTTGCACGCCCCCTATCGCAAGTCGTTGTTACGACTTGCGATGTAATGACACGCATGGTAACAACGCGGTCATTGTAACGACCGCGTTGTAAACTACCCCGTTGTGTTTACAGCGTTGTAAACGCTGTTTCCCGGAGGAAGAGGAGACAGAGGGGCATAACAGATAGGGGATTTGGTAGGCATAAGTCATCATCAATAGACACACAGGATATAGGAAACCAAAAGTGAAATATTGTTGACCTAAAGTATATAGCATGCAGGCACTGTATTGAAGACACTAACTCATTGGTAATAAAGCCGCCTTACCTAGTACGGCAAATTGCAATTGTCAAATGCACGTTACTGATATATATCCCACCCAATTGCTCAACGAGTCTGTGTAAACACTTTTCTTTTTTTCTTTTTTGTTTCTAACATGTAACGATGCTTACTCCTGTTGGAAAATATCAAATTCATGGAAATGGCTATTGAAAGGTTTGTTTGCATATAAAAGAAAAATAAAGTTTAAAAAAAATGGAGAAGTTGCATCAGTGGTTCTAGAACAATTTTCAGAGTCGGGTGCTATCATCAATGTCACATCACTAAATTCATAGGGATTCTGAAAAAATACAAGCATCACACAAAGAATAAGTCTCACAAATGAACAAATGCCCAATCACCAGGCGAGTGGTAAGGGTGTAGTATGTAGCTGGTGTTGCAGTTAGAAGCATACTCTCACAAATATATTGCTAAAGCATAGTGTGGTTGCAAACTGTCATTTACAGACAGCACATTTTCCATTGAAATGATCTCTAAATTTGCACAGGCAGTTTTACTGATAAAACTACATGGCGCACAAACGATAATGTGTGGAAATTGGGTTTCAGAGAATATTATTTGCGCATCATCAAGTAAAAAGTCTTGATCTGTTTTCATCCTACTAAAATCATTGCTTTCGTTACTCTTCAGAAATAGAAATAAAACGCTTAATTTGTGCTTTCCTAGCTGTTTATTTATTTTGAAATATTTGTACAGTTCATTTATAGGTATTTAAATTTTGTGGTGTTAGGAGAAAACGACATCCTACAGCCTTTACTTTCACAGCAGCAAGATTTTCACATTGTTATCTTTACAAAATCCTCACACTTTGCAGTAAAGACAAAAAGAAAATTAAACACCAGTCTCTGTGTTAAAAGAATAAGCAGCAAGCAATTTGTCAGAAGTCATAGCCTGACATTTGACCTCTGTCTTTGATCTCACAGCAAATGTGATAAGATAAAAAAAAAAAGTAAACTCATCATAAATACTCATCAACCTTTGGAACTCCAGCATGATTATTTTGGAGGTCAGCACAACCCTCCCCTCCCACCAACACCCCTACTTCCAGCACCTATGAGAAGCATATTAAACACTAATAATGTTAGGTGGTTCAGGGTTTTAAGTGTACAATTCATATGATCATTCTACTTGGGTTTCACCAGTGCTTAATTTGTAAAACAATAAATGCTAGGGCTCTCGTCAGGAAGCCACTGCAGCTTGCACCACATATTGACCCTTCCAGTGCTGCCAATGATAGTAACAACACAACTACTAACCATCAAACTCCTACAAGTGTGACAATTCTGACTATTTCAAGCCCCCAAAGCTATAAGAATGGCTATTAGTCATTTTTAATGTATATTGAATTAACAATTAACTGTTGTTATGGTCATCTCTAAATCAGCCAGACAGCGCCACCTGGTGGTAGACTGTCACAAACGCTGGTGTTGACAATTAAATGCCGGTGCTGAGCACCGGAAATCACTGGCACAAATTAAGCACTGGGTTTCACATCACTAAGCCAAGCACTTTCACCCTCCTCTTTAGGTCGGACATATATGGCATTAGAACCACTGGTCAAACGTATTGCTTTTATTTTTTTTACTTTAAGGGACTTCAGGTCAGCCTCCTTCAGCAATTGTCACTTTTTGTTTGAATCCTTCCTTCACTGACTTCAGACATTGTCAATCTCATCTTAAATCAGCCCACAGGAGTATTTTCATCTCACCATGTTTCTATTGGCTCGCTTGATGTGTCCTTCTGTCTCAATTTAATGCACAAAGGACTATTTTGCACAAGAAAACAGTTGGTGAATGGCACAGCGCACTAGGAAGCAATCACTGGCAAATGATTTTGAAAAATGGATGCTACGGTAACATGTCCAAAGCCCCTCCACCTAATTCCAGTGGGTTTTAGATGGTTTATTATATGGTTGAAATATATGTGAGCAAAAACATTATTTTAGGTGGGATTTACATACCTTCAAATACCTAATGTTTCTCTGAATTACCTTTTATTATTGTTTGTATATCAGTTAAGCAATGGAATTACATAAATATAGCCTGGAGACCGCATTAGATTGGTACTGTTGACATTACATTGGTTAACAGTTAATGCAAGAGCTGTCTTTAAGCTCAAGAGATTCTCCCATAGCATTTTGGTAAAAAAAATATCACAATCCTTCCCAAGTAGGGGTATTCCTTACGCATGCATTCATAAATCAGACACATCTCTATTTCTCTAGCATTAAATCCATGAAATGGCAACCAGGCCCTTCTAGAAGTAGGATTTCAGGATTCCTCTTTATCTAGAAAACATAGTTGTCTTCACTTCCTGGAATGAGAGCAGCTGCTCGTTAAGTCTAATTTGTTCTGGCAGCTTGTTCCATTCAGGGTTCTGCCTCAGAATATTATAATCAGAAATATTGTCTGACATAAATATTGTGTCCTAAATTTTGTTTAGAAAAATGGCGTCCTAATTAGTATAGATTTTCTATTGTCCCAATGAGTGTGGATGTTCTATATCGCCCCACTGAGTGTAGATGTTCTACATCATCCCACTGAGTGTGGATTTTCTAATGACCCCACTGAGTGTGGATGTTCTTTATCACTCCACTGAGTGTGGATGTTCTCTATCGCCCCACTGAGTGTAGATTTTTCTAATCGCCCCACTGAGTGTGGATGTTCTTTATTGCCCCACTGAGTGTGAATGTTCTATATCGCCCCACTGAGTGTGGATGTTCTATATCGCCCCACTGAGTGTGGATGTTCTATATCGCCCCACTGAGTGTGGATGTTCTATATCGCCCCACTGAGTGAGGATTTTCTAATCGCCCCACTGAGTGTGGATGTTCTTTATCGCCCCACTGAGTGTGGATGTTCAATATCACCCCACTGAGTGTGGATGTTCTATGTTGCCCCACTGAGTATGGATGTTCTATGTCACCCCACTGAGTGTGAATGTTCTATATCGCTCCACTGAGTGTCGATGTTCTATATCGCTCCACTGAGTGTGGATGTTCTATATCGCCCCACTGAGTGTGGATGTTCTATATCGCCCCATTGAGTGTGGATGTTCTATATCGCCCCACTGAGTGTGGATGTTCTATATCGCCCCACTGAGTGTGGATTTGCTAATCGCCCCACTGAGTGTGGATGTTCTTTATCGCCCCACTGAGTGTCGATATTCCATATCGCTCCACTGAGTGTGGATGTTCTATATCGCCCCACTGAGTGTGCATGTTCTATGTCGCCCCACTGAGTGTAGATGTTCTATATCGCCCCACTGAGTGTGGATGTTCAATATCACCCCACTGAGTGTGGATGTTCTATGTCGCCCCACTGAGTATGGATGTTCTATGTCACCCCACTGAGTGTGAATGTTCTATATCGCTCCACTGAGTGTTGATGTTCTATATCGCTCCACTGAGTGTGGATGTTCTATATCGCCCCACTGAGTGTGGATGTTCTATATCGCCCCACTGAGTGTGGATGTTCTATATCGCCCCACTGAGTGTGGATGTTCTATGTCGCCCCACTGAGTGTGGATGTTCTATGTCGCCCCACTGAGTGTGGATGTTCTATGTCACCCCACTGAATGTCGATGTTCTATATCGCTCCACTGAGTGTGGATGTTCTATATCACCCCACTGAGTGTGGATGTTCTATATCGCCCCACTGAGTGTCGATATTCCATATCGCTCCACTGAGTGTGGATGTTCTATATCGCCCCACTGAGTGTAGATGTTCTATATCGCCCCACTGAGTGTGCATGTTCTATGTCGCCCCACTGAGTGTAGATGTTCTATATCGCCCCACTGAGTGTGGATGTTCAATATCACCCCACTGAGTGTGGATGTTCTATGTCGCCCCACTGAGTATGGATGTTCTATGTCACCCCACTGAGTGTGAATGTTCTATATCGCTCCACTGAGTGTTGATGTTCTATATCGCTCCACTGAGTGTGGATGTTCTATATCGCCCCACTGAGTGTGGATGTTCTATATCGCCCCACTGAGTGTGGATGTTCTATATTGCCCCACTGAGTGTGGATGTTCTATATCGCCCCACTGAGTGTGGATGTTCTATGTCGCCCCACTGAGTGTGGATGTTCTATGTCGCCCCACTGAGTGAGGATGTTCTATGTCACCCCACTGAATGTCGATGTTCTATATCGCTCCACTGAGTGTGGATGTTCTATATCACCCCACTGAGTGTGGATGTTCTATATCGCCCCACTGAGTGTCGATATTCCATATCGCTCCACTGAGTGTGGATGTTCTATATCGCCCCACTGAGTGTAGATGTTCTATATCGCCCCACTGAGTGTGCATGTTCTATGTCGCCCCACTGAGTGTAGATGTTCTATATCGCCCCACTGAGTGTGGATGTTCAATATCACCCCACTGAGTGTGGATGTTCTATGTCGCCCCACTGAGTATGGATGTTCTATGTCACCCCACTGAGTGTGTATGTTCTATATCGCTCCACTGAGTGTTGATGTTCTATATCGCTCCACTGAGTGTGGATGTTCTATATCGCCCCACTGAGTGTGGATGTTCTATATCGCCCCACTGAGTGTGGATGTTCTATATCGCCCCACTGAGTGTGGATTTTCTAATCGCCCCACTGAGTGTGGATGTTCTTTATCACCCCACTGAGTGTGGATGTTCAATATCACCCCACTGAGTGTGGATGTACTATGTCGCCCCACTGAGTATGGATGTTCTATGTCACCCCACTGAGTGTGAATGTTCTATATCGCTCCACTGAGTGTCGATGTTCTATATCGCTCCACTGAGTGTGGATGTTCTATATCGCCCCACTGAGTGTGGATGTTCTATATCGCCCCACTGAGTGTGGATGTTCTATATTGCCCCACTGAGTGTGGATGTTCTATGTCACCCCACTGAGTGTGGATGTTCTATATCGCCCCACTGAGTGTGGATGTTCTATGTCGCCCCACTGAGTGTGGATGTTCTATGTCGCCCCACTGAATGTGGATGTTCTATGTCACCCCACTGAATGTCGATGTTCTATATCACTCCACTGAGTGTGGATGTTCTATATCACCCCACTGAGAGTCGATGTTCTATATCGCTCCACTGAGTGTGGATGTTCTATATCACCCCACTGAGTGTCGATGTTGTATATCGCTCCACTGAGTGTGGATGTTCTATATCACCCCACTGAGTGTCGATGTTCTATATCGCTCCACTGAGTGTGGATGTTCTATGTCACCCCACTGTGTGTATATGTTCGATATCGCTCCACTGAGTGTAGATGTTCTATATCACCCCACTGAGTCCAATGGGATGAGATTTTTGTAAATGATATTTGGGCCACAATGCTTACGTCAGAATATATTCTGACAAGGAAAACCTAGTACCATTCCCTATTAGGAGCATGCATGAGTGGAAGAGGCATGGCCACCAGTTGTAACCCTCTTTACTGTGGCCTTAGGTGGGGTTACGAGTTCCTGATATTAGATCCAAGCCGTTCCTCTGGGCAGAAGGTTCGTAGTCTGCTCTTGAGATTTTCCAGGGCCTGACTCCAATACTGGTGCATGGGGTATGGTAAGACTTTTAATTCCTCTCTCCTCCTTAAAATTATAAGCTTCTCATAAATTCTCTTGAGCAGCTTCACTGCTTTTATGTTCCTTGACAACCAATGCTATCTATAATTTGTTAATCTGTGATTATCTTGGAAAATGGCCTGACCTTGTCTTTGAAGCACATTAGACCATAATAGTGCTCGCTGAGGCCCCACACAGAACTTCACAATAATCATAACTGATAACTGCAATGAGTGAATCAAGCATAGCTTCCAGCAAGCCTTTAAGGCTGTCCTCCTTTCGAAAGATGGCTACATGCCAAGCCAGATCGCACATTATAATTCTGCTTGTCACAGTTGCTGAAAAGAGGCATTAAACCACCCATGCAGAATGTTAGAAAATGCAAAATATGTTCCAGAAAAATTGTTTATAAATCAAAAACATCAGTCTATTACGTCGGGTAATCACCAAAATAGTATCCGTTTAGCTCACTTAGAAATTCTGCTGTCTGCCTTGCATAGCAACGTTAGGGTTGTGTTTTCCTGCATCTTTTAAGAGCTATAACCATGATGCTTCTGTCCACTTGGAAGGTGTGGACACCTGTGGAATGAAAAGTCTCCCAGCTATAGCTCACCCCTACTCCCTCTTCAAAGGTGAAGGGACAGGTAAATATAACTAATAGGGTGCCGTTGGTTGAAATGTCCAGAGAGGATGTAGAGGCGTTCTTCTAGCTGCATGGAAATCTATCTGGCCTACACTGCATCGCTCAAATAGTGTATCATGATTTTTAACTCCTGGACATGCCCAGACTCTTCTCAAGGTCTCCTTGTGCTCAGCAGGGCCGGACTAAGAACCCAAAGCAGCCCTGGTAATTTTCTCAGACCAGCCCCCGGGGAAGCACTGCCTGGCCCCGGGTGGCTGGAAACGCTTGGTTGCCGCTTTTGTCACTGGGGGCCAATATTGCAGCCCCGCGCAAAACCGGCCCCCAGTAAAAAAACAGGCTCCCACCGCTGCAAAACCAGCCCCCACCTTTCCAGCCTTCCGGGGAAATGCACGATGCCTGGTCCGGCCAGTCCGGCCATGTTGCGTGGTCGTCCCCCACTTTTGCTACTTCTCTGCCCCAAAAAGTAACCGTGTGCCGGTCAGAGACCTACAATCATCTATTTACAATGCACCGCTGCTCTGTACAGTACGATATTAGCTTTTTGGGGAAGACAACAAGGCTTCTCATAGCCTTCCCTGTATTGTGGCCCTTCCTTTACTTTCTTATGATCCCTCTTTTTCATCTCAATTACCGCCCCCTCAGAAGCTTTTAGGATTCATGTGATATCACTCACACAACTACTCATTACTCTCTGAGGCCCTATTGAATTTAGCACAGCCACATAGCTGCAGTATCATTGTCTGCAATACCATTGTAAAGCTAGCTATTCCACGGGCCTAGCTATCATTAGCGTAACAGGTACAGTGGCGCCAGGGCTAGGAGCGTAAAGATCCCACTGCATCCCAATCATGGCTATCTTTCACCACCGAAACAGGTGCCAAGGGGTCCCATTTTCAGGCTTGCATTAGGGCCCATTGCACGCTTGCTACGCCACTGAGCTAACCCACCCCTGTTCACACACACTTACATCTCTCAGCTGAATCAATAACTATGATTAAGTGTTGTTTGTTATCCATTCAACAAGAAGTTATATCATTACTGAAACACAGTGGACCCCCCCTTTAATGAGGCATTAGAAATACTGATATTCACTTATGTATATCCAGTTGTGTGAATTAGGCTATACTTTGGACTCAAGGCTGCAGAGTGAGCCTCCAGAATTAGGTTTAAATTTCCAGTACTTTTGGTTCCTCTCCAGGGACAGATCCTTCCTTGGTCTAAACTAGCAGTTCTTAACCTGTTTGACGCCTACTCAGGGGGTCTTTGGCTGTTTAGAAAATTAAACAGAGAAGTCAAAAGATTAAGAACCATTGCTCTCGACAGCATTAAAGTGAGGGGTTACAAGAGCTTTAGTTAATCAGAGCCACTGGTGGCTGCTGTCTGTCTACCCATAACCGGCCGCAGACCACCCCTCTATGTGAGACTGTGTGGCGAAGTAGATTTCACTGTACACATCAGGAGAGGTTTAGAGAGCACCAGGTTCAGCTGCAGGGTACAAGTATATAGCTATAGTTCACCTGACAGGAACCATGGTACTTCCCTGCTCACCGTCAGGGCCAAATTCACAAAACTGCCACACCAAGTCACACAGCAGCACTCCATGCCGCACCGCACTCATGGAGGGCAGGGACTCAAGGGAGAGAAGGGACTCATGGGGGGCAGGGACTCATGGGAGGCAGGGACTCACGGGGTCAGTGACTCATGGGAGGCAGAGACTCATGGGGGCAGGGACTCATGGGGGCAGGGACTCATGGGGGCAGGGACTCATGGGGGCAGGGACTCACGGGGGTCAGGGACTCATGGGAGGCAGAGACTCATGGGGGCAGAGACTCATGGGGGCAGGGACAAAACAAATACAGGCAAAGATGTGCAAAAATAATGTATTTCTCCCATTGACTTCTATTGAAGCAGAATTAATTTGAAGTGGGAGACAACCAAAATAAAGCCATTTTATACTTAAAAAATCAGGAGTCTCTAACGTGAATCGGGTCTTTTGGCATGTATGAATCAATCAGGGATGTGGAAGGCAGGCCTCTGCAGCACCTATGGCACAGTGGGGCCACTACCCTTCTGGGGGTCCCCTTTCAAACAAAGTCTATGGGCCAGATGTACGACCCGGTTTTGCATGCGCAAAACGGGTTTGCAACCCGTTTGCGCATGCAAAAACCTCAAGGGCCATGTACAAAGCCTATTTAGCAAGTCGCAATTTATTTGCGACTTGCTAAATAGGTTTTGCAACTCGCTATTAGGAAGGGGCGTCCCCTTCCTAATAGTGACTGCAAAGCCATGTACCAATGTTTTGCAACCGCAATTGCGGTCGCAAAACACTCGCAAATTACCACCCTCTTCAAGAGGGTGGTATAGGAGTCGCAAATGGGAAGGGGTCCCCAGGGGACCCCTTCCCCTTTGTGACTGGCCCAGAAAATATTTTTTAAGGGCAGGCAGTGGTCCCAGGGACCACTACCTGCCCTTAAAAAATGAAACGAAAACGTTTCATTTTCTTTTTTTTAAATGCATCCCGTTTTCCTTTAAGGAAAATGGTCTGCATTCAAAAAAACAAAACTGCTTTATTTAAAAACAGTCCCAGGCATGGTGGTCTGCTGAGCCCAGCAGGCCACCATACCTGGGAGGGCCTGCCATTCCCAATGGGGTCGCAAATTGCGAGTGGCTCATTAATATTCATTAGCCTCACATTTTGCGACCCCATTTGGAATCGCTAACAGTGTCTCTGACACTGTTGTACATCCCAATTTGCGACTCGCAATTGCGACGCAATTTGCGAGTCGCAAACTGGGTGGTCGTACATCTGGCCCTATATCTGTGAGAAATGGGAGTCTCGGGGGCTCCTCGCCACATTTGGCAGGTGGACCATTCATGTTTTGTTACATCACTAGTTGAGGTCGTGCAGCGCCTACCGCTTGAAGTAACATGCCATAAGTAGGTGCACATGCGACAGGACGAAGACACAAGAGTCAGCAGCGTTCAGGCGAGCGGTGCTCAGAGGAAAGCCAGATAGCGAGGTAGGCAAAGGCACAAGGAAAGGGCTGGTACGTACATTAAACATGGTGCACGCTGTCACGTGTAGTGACCGGCTGGTCACTGTTCTAGTGTTTCTTGTATCAGCCACTCCCCGAGGGCTGGCTTATACTATCACCCCACACCCATCCATCACAGGTGTCACAAGACATGTGACCCTGCCAATAAAAGGGGCCAGGTGCACGTGCCCTGGGCCAGTTCCAGATACCATGATATGGTGTCATGTGACACTATTACAAGTGTATGGGGGCCTAGGGCCCCACCCTTTACATTGGTGATGAGTGGGTAGAGCACTGTGTTTGGCTTGTCGGACATTCGATGATTTGTCATGGGGAGGAGTAGGCAGCCCATGAATAAGGCTACCCCATGCATGCGGCTGGCAAGAAGGTGATGGAGGTAACGCAAAGTGAGAAGAACGCAGTCATCGCCCGATGAGGCCTTGCAGCTGCCTGCACGCCGATGCCCCAGCATGATGAGGCCCCAGGTAGAAGAAGTATAAACCGGCCTTGCAGTATCAGGTGAGAGGGCACCTCAACTATAGTGGCAGCGTGAGAAGAGAGCATGCCGTCCGAGAGTAGGCAGTCTACAGAGGAGCCCAATCTCCCCGTTGTGCACATCTGATGAGCCCCAAAGAACTGGCATGAAGGGGTAGTGCAATTGGGTGAGGAGGAGAGCCAGTCGCCGACACTGGGACCCTCGATGCGTGGTGGAGAGGCAGTGTATGACAGCCCCAGTGGGGCTGGAGTTGTGACTACAGCACCGTAGGGTGCTTGGAGGAGGCGTGGTGATTTGGCAAGAGGCGCTCATGCCTGTGGCTGTCTGCAGCTCCTCACCAGTAGAAACAGGAGGCGCGGCCAGCAGAATCAAAGAGACTGCCAGGGAGGTGCGGCAGCCGCGACATGAAAGCTGCTGTGAAGTGGCCTGGTACTCGGCTGGTGATAGTGAGGCAACCAGCGAAGGGTAGGCATGCCTGTTCCTGTGCCCGTGTGAGGCGATGCCCTGCCAAGGCTGTTCCCACCACTAAACATAATATGCCACCCCCTGCAGCCCGCAGTGAAAAGGACAGCAAGAAATAAGGCTGCCGGTCGTGATGTGGAGAAGTGCCGCGCCGTGACTTACCTGGTTCCTGAGTCGCCGGGAGTAAGCAGGAGGGGCCCCTGCAGATCACAGTGCAGCGCGGGGGCCCCGTCCGTAGAGATAAACATTGCTGAATGAGTGAGGCTGCATGAGAGGAACTGCCAGGGCATGGAAGAAAAGTTGGCTGCGGTGCTGCAACTTCCTCCGCGGTGCTGGTGAGAGCAAAGGCCTGCAGAGTATGAAAGCTGCCGGGACACACAATTATTGCAGAAGAGCCCCCCAGTGGTCATTTGGTGGTACTGCCCAATATAAGAGAATAAAGAGCAGACTGGTTAACTGCGAGTGTCCTTGGGAATGTGAACTGCGGCTCAAAAGGGAAAGTTGGTGAGGAGCCTGCTGTGCATGAGCCTGCTGCCAGCAGCAGCAGAACTGCACAAGTAACTGAGTTTGCTGCCATGTGGTCCCCTATGCTCTCAATGTTGAGGGGAGACTGATGCAATGAACCCCACAAGATGTGTACCTGTGAAGGGCAGCATAATGTGAGGGCTGTCATGGGCAGAGGAGCGACTGTATGGCCCCTGGCAGTGTCTGGACAAGAGGACCCCTGCGGTCGTATACCACCACCGCATCCAGGAAGAAAGTGCTGACTGCGCCCCCAGTGGCAAAAGGACGCCACCACAAAGGGAGGAACCGGGTGAGCAAGGCGCCAGCAGAAGGAGCACTCACAAGTGAAGGACCGAAGGCGCAAAAGTCAGAAGTGCGCCGAAGACCTTGTCAGATGAACTGACGGTACCGGCATGAACCCGAGAGTGAGAGCCCTGTGAGGAAGAGGGCCCATGTTGTCACAGGGTGTGACAGACCCTGCGAAGCCTGCCTGAATGGAGGCAGAAGCGTGCCACATCGGCGTAGCCTTGAGCAGCAAGAAGTGCGTCCTCAAGAGAAGAGATCTGCGAGAGGTCGAAGAGGAGACCTGCGAGAGGTCAGAGAAGAGACCTGCGAGAGGTTGGAGAAGAGACCTGTGAGAGGTTGGAGAAGAGACCTGCGAGAGGTCGGGGAAGATGACCTGTAAGAGGTCGGAGAAGATGACATATGAGAGGTCAGAGAAGATGACCTGTGAGAGGTCGAAGAAGATGACCTGTGAGAGGTCAGAGAAGATGACCTGTGAGAGGTCGAAGAAGATGACCTGTGAGAGGTCGAAGAAGATGACCTGGGAGAGGTTGGTGAGGAAGACCTGTAAGAGGTCGGTGAGAAGATTTGTGAGAAGTCAAAGGAAGAAGACCTAGGAGAGGTTGTGAAATGAAGAAAGGCATGACGAGAGGTCTGGTCAGTGGACGAGGAGAAGGTTCAGTCCTAGGGGTAGGACATGGCCAGGGAGACTCATGTGAAAAGCATGTCACATGGAGAGGCCTGGTCAAGAGAAAAAGTGTTAGGCGAGACGGGACCAGACCACGTCGTGAATAGGAAGAAGATGAAGTGTAGAAGTGGCATGAGGCCACAAGTTTAAATCAGAGGAAGAATTGAAGAAATAAAGAAGAGGATGGTGTGGAGTAGACACCTGACACATCAAATACTGTGAGTGTTGATGAGTTCAAGTGCATCTCCAAAAGCAACTCGGGAGCTGTTGGACATCTTGAGTGAAGAACTACACCTATGTAACACCCAGCGGTCAGTGAGGCATCCATGGCACCATGAGAGGCTGGCTGTCTAGAAGTCTTCGGTTACACCAAACAAAACTGAAGCTTGCGGAACAGAGCACGCTGAACCATTTGTACAATCCACCTTTGGGTCCACACGTGAGACTGGATTGTGGTCCTGCTCGGACGTCCTGAGATGACCTTGGTCGTGGGGCCTAAAAGAGGATCCAACCAATCCACACTGGACCGTGGTGATCCAGGGGCAGGGGCCTCAGGGATCACCAGTGAGAGTGGAATCCCGACACGAGAGACGCATCTGCAGCAGCTTCCTCGCGGGTCCCAGGAAGCACAAAGATCACTTGTCGGCAGCTAGTTACCCCAAAGACTGTCCTGTCAATGCCGGTGCACCAGAGTCAGGAGGGCAGGAGTACATTGACCTGGAAACAGCTACCCTCTATGCGGAGCGAGTGACTTGAAGGTGGGACTCGTAGCGATTCCTCCATGAGCCTATAGTACGTCATTGAAGCGACATGGCGAAGTCCACACTGTCCTGTGGAAGCCTGGTTAAGAGGACCTTAGGGGACACCCATGAGTGGGGAATCCTGGTAAGAGGGGAACCCTTGTGAGAGAAGGATGTCAGAGTTGACTCCACCATCATGCAGTTGGAAGCACTTCTGCATCTGAGGAAGACTCGTCAACAATAAACAGGATGTCATCCGTCGTAGGAGGCGTGATGTTCATGGAGCCAGGACGTCTTTTGAAAATGTAACATCCACAGATTTCACAATCGCTCGACATGCACCTTCACAGTAAACCATGTATATAGACATTGGGTATAGACTTCCATGCATTGAGTTCAGGTAGGACAGGATCCACAGTGCATTGCTGAGCTGTGCCAATTCGAACTGGTGAGCGAGAAATCCAGAGTTAAACTAAACTGCCACTAGTGCCCAGGGCAGTCTGGTTCAAATGGCGGAGGCATGCCATGATGCCTGGTGATCCCAGCTGCACATCTACACTCATCCTGTCCAGAAAGCAGCCTAATAGACTGTGGAGTTTTGTGTTGTTATTTTGTTCTCTCCCACGGGGTTGGACTTGTTCCATTTTCAATAAAGTTTGGGAGGGATGTAGTGACCGGCTGGTCACTGTTCTAGTGTTTTTTGTACCAGCCACTCCCTGAGGACTGGCTTATACCATCACCCCACACCCATCCATCACTGGTGTCACAAGACATGTGACCCTGCCAATAAAAGGGGCCGGGCGCAGTACCCTGGGCCAGCTCCAGATACCATAATATGGTGTCATGTGTCATTATTACAAGTGTATGGGGCATAGGGCACCGAGCCTTTACATCACGGACGTTCTGCGCTTGAGTGAATAACATTCAGAGGAACAGATTTACTGACGGAGTGGACAGTGAGGAACGCTCTGTGTTTGATTTGTAGCCTTCAGTTCACGAGTTTCTGAAGCTCTGGAATTATCTGCTGCGAAATTTCCATCCGAGCAAGGTTTTAGCGTTGTTGGATTAAGAATGTTTGCCGCTGGTGCCTGCGATGAATGGATTTCACTGTGCGCAAGAAACATTTCAAACAAGATTTCACATGCTCCACTAGCGTTATGTAATGACTGGCTAATAAACTATTTAAAACGCTCTATTGAACTCTGAAGAGAAAAGCTGAGTGGAGGCTTTTTCCGAATTTTCCTTTTAAACCTCAAGGTATTTTAGACATTACCTGCATTCCTGTGGTGGCGCTGGAACAAGGAGCGGCCTCTGATTGGTGGAATGAGCGGTTGCCAGGGACGCTCGTACGTGCTCTGCCTGGAGCCTGGCATTCGCTCAAATATAGACACATTCCGCAAATTCAGATCTGTGTCCACTTTAGCAGAAAAGCAAACTGAATGTATATTCTGAAAGGCAGACATAGCTTCTTCAAGAGTTAGTGCCAGCTCGCTGTTAACAGTCTTGGACAAGTTTCAGGACTTCATGTACAAAGTTTCGCTTTGAAAAAAGTTAATAAAAAGATAGACCTGCTGTTTTTAGGCCTGACCTAAAGCACAGATGTAAAACGACCCATTTTTGCATTTCTTTAAACTATAAATAAAGCAGACTATGGCTCCTCCCAAAGAAATAATGCCATCTCACCCCATGTCGTCATGTTTGGTGTGCCATTCCGCCTACATGGGGTACTTGCTTTCCAATGCATGACAGACTATTTTACATCCCAAAAGTAGCATCACACATTACATGACCTGTCTCATACATTATTCTATACAGAATGCAATATTCTTTTGCTTTGTTTTTTTCAGTACTGCAGGCTTTTTATTGTATTAGTTTAGACTTGCAATGGAAGCCAGGCATCATGGCTTTGCCGGTGCTTGTTCCCATTTGCAAACAACTGCGCTGTTTTCATTTGCAAGCAGCTGTGTTTGTGCATTTGCCAGTGCTTGTTTTCATTTGCAAACAATTGTGCTGTACAAGACCCACCGGGGGTCCGGGGGATTTTCAATAACAATGTTTATTATTCCAACAACTGAACAGAAAGAGACGTTCAGCAGCAAATAGTTTAATTGTTGTTGGGCTGTCCATTCAATAGGTAAGCACAGCGCTTCACGTTCTATTGTTAGTTCTAATTTAGCACGCCAGATAGATAAGTATCACTTTCAACGCTTAAACTGAGTATTTGCGGTTACAGTGTGCACAGTCACTTGCTCACGATCACACAGAGTCCAACAGTAAACTGGGTTAATCTGAGTAGCAACTATCACCTGACTCCTGTTTCTTATCTGTGTCTACTCACAGACTTCTACATGAGCTTGGAAGTTAAGTCCACGTCATTGGTTTACCAATGAAGCTTAATCAGTGGCCCTAGTGAACTCCTGGTTGTTTTTCTGTCCACTATTCTTCTTTAGATTTAGGAACACCTTGTCAGCCAGTGCTTAATTTGTGTCGGTGTTTGCAGTTGCTGGGTATCTGCACTCATATTTGGGGACAAGGACTTACTTTTCATCGTTACATTTTGTCCCAGAGCAAATTGCTGGTGGGAGGACGGGACGGGAGGCAGCTGGGAGGGCGTGCAACACAGAAGGTGTAGATGCCACCTGCCCCCCCACCCACAAACGATAAAAAGTGCTATGATGCTGCCAGCAAAGCCCACATCATAGTGCTTTTAAAAAAAAAAACTTGCAGCCATGCTGCACAGCAGCTACTCAACTCTGCATCATGGCTAAAAACGTTGACAAAGCGAATAGGTTGCATAGGCGAGATCTATTGGCTTTGTCAATGCTTGTTTTTTCTGGCAGAACGGGGGGGCATGCAACAACACAGGAAAGGGTGGGAGGGGTAAGCAACAATGCAAGATGGGGCAGGAGGATGGGGGGGCAAACAACAACACAAGAGGGATGGGAGGTGTGAGGGGGAAAGCAACATGGAGAGGGTACGGAGGGTAGGAGGGGGCAAGCAACCACACAGAGAGGAACAGGAGGGTGGGAAGGGGCAGCCAACAACACGGAGAGGGACGAGAGGATGGTAGGGGCAAGCAACAACACACAGAGGGAAACCAACAACACGGAGAGGGACAGGAGGGTGGGAGGGGCAAGCAACAACATGGAGAGGGATGGGAGGGAGCAAGCATCAACACAAGGAGGGGTGGGAGTGGGCCAGCAACAACACAGAGTCGGACAGGTGGGTGGGAGAGGGTAAGCAACATCACAGAGAGGGGCAAGGTAGAAGCTTATGAGGGAGTTGGCTTGCAAACACATGCACTCTTATGAAGTGCTTCAACTAAAAGCAAAAAGTAGCTTAGAAAGCTAACAAAATGTGTTGCAAACATCAGTGCATGTGCTGTCTAAGGCGAGACCTAAAGAGCAGACATAAAAAAGAACCTGCAAAAATGAGATAAAGAAACCAGAAATGTAGGGTGGTGGGAGAAAAAGGCATGAAGTGGAATCAGAATGAGATAGCCGTGGTATTTGGCAACGGTGACATTGTCAGAATATCATCTGGCATAAATACTGTGTCTTAAATATTGTTCACAAAAATATCACCCCATTGGAGTTGACAATAGAAAATCTACACCAATTGGGACAATGGTTTTGTACACAATATAAAGGATGCAATGCTTATGTCAGTCCATATTTCTGACAACAGAATTCAGATATACAACCATCTATGAGCTGGCCTGAACCTGAGTTCTAGTAAAATCAGACTTTCAGTCCATCCCAGATGTCCGGCCTGAAAATTGAAAAAAATCATCATGCCTACTCATGCTAAAAGCATCCCATGGAAACCTGCAGTTGGTCAGTGTTTGTGAACCAATCCATAAAAGGGGATCTCGTATTGAAATAAAAGAACATTAAGGGGCCGAATACGATGTCATTTGGAAACTCTTCTGACCGAATCGGTTTCGTAATCATTCCGACCGAATCAGGTTCTACGAGTCCGACCGACCGATTACGATGCTTCCGAACATCGTTCGATCGGACTCGCATTGACTTCAATGGGAGCCTGTGTTCCAAACGAGAATACAGGCTCCCATTGAAAAAAGGAGTGGTTGGGGAAAACCTTGCACCCTGTAGCAGGCACCCCATGGTGCCTGCCACACTGTGCATGGTTGTAAAGAGGGGTCCCATGGGTACCCCCATGGGCCCCAACCGTAGGCCTCCAGGTGAAGGAGGGCCTGCTATGGGCCCCCAAAGTAAGATTCCAACAGCTGTTTCGTGTCAGACAAACTGATTCGGAACGGTTGTCAGATTCGGACATCGTAATCGCTTGTTCGGAAACAGTGTACATAGAGCTGTACGATTCGGCTCCGAATGACTCGGTCTGTCCGAATGCCGGTTGGAACCGATTCGGACAGCTCGAACAGTTTCTTGCATTGTAAGCGGTCGTTCGGACATGTATCCGATTCGGTCGGAAAAATCCAAATCCCGTTCAGAGCCTTTCCGAACACCATCGTAATTGACCCCTAAGTGATTGAGCTTCCACCCAGGTGGACTTCTCGTGCATGTGGCACTATGGTTTTCTCTCCCAATAAGTGGGTATTTACAGGAAAGGTCACTGGCCAGAATGGTGACGGGAAAGTTATCCCTTATATACCTGCTACTTTCATGATTTTGGCATGTTTGAAGAACTGTTCTGTCAAAATCCAAAAATGTACCTTTCATTCCTTACAAGGTACATGGCTTATAGCCGTTCACCAGTGAACCCATAGAAACACACCCTCTGCTCCCCAATAGTTTTTCCATACGAAATGAGAGTAGACAATAATTCATCAATCCTGTCTCTATTTCAGTGGCTTCATTCCTGCATTGCATTATGATTTGTATCATGCCTGATGTATAATAAGCTTTGAAGTTGCCACCATCAGTCCATTCCTTTTGTATGGTAGTTTTGGGGTTTTGCGCACTACTCTACTCTTAGAGTTTATTCACAATAATCTCACCCATTATATGTCTACTCTGTTAAAAAAGGTCACTTCAATAGATATGATTAGGATTTGAAATATTTAAAATATTAGCATTATCAATTTACTAAACACAATCCTGATCATATGGGACAGCAGAAGTTAAATACAGAAGTCGGTGGATATAGGTATCCCAGTATGATGTAAGTTGTATTCACAGAGATAATCCTCCTTCTCATACATCTGTACACCACGATAGCTAAATAATGTTCTTTAACACTTAAGTGGGCTTCCGTTCATTAGCCCCGACACCACTATTACTTTAAACTTTTATTCAGGGCATAGCTTCAGGGGGAGTGTTTGGGGTGTTACACCCCCTAATAAATGGATTTTTTAATAAACAGTTGGGTGCAGGAGCTTTTAGTCGGGTATGGCAAGGTGTCTTTTGGATTTCACCTGGGATTTTAAATACTCTCTCAGACAAAAACACACACAAACTTGTCTTGGTTTTGAAGGTCTTAAAACATGGTTAATTACAAAATTCCGTGTTTTAATTATCCCTCGCAATCCGTTTCCACTTGCCCTTAGGCCCCCCTCATGCACTACTTCTCATATAATGAATAACATGATATTACAGCATGATTGTCGGAAAATCTGAAGCTCAGACCCCCCCAGTCTTACTGACCAAGCTACACCCCTGCTTTTATTTTTTAGTTAAGTTGGGGTCCCTGATGCAAATTAGCATTGCATCTCATTCTGATAAAGTGACACACAAGTTGGCTACCAGTGTTAACCCATTGTCTAAACATACAGAGTAATACGTAAACAACTGTGGGTTTCCCTGACTCTTTCGCTCGCTTTTGGGAACGAGGCTAAAACCCCACTACCTACGCTGACCAGCAGTTCGGTATAGCATCCTTATTTGCCTCATTATGCAGTGGTCGGAATTCATCTATTTTAATGTTATAAAAATGTATTGCTACCAAAGGGAACTGACTGCTTACGCTTGTGCCAGTTCCTCTTCCAACCTGTGTTTCATTGAAGACATTGAACATCTTCCTTTAAATTGTGTGAGCTACTTCTTCCAGGGTGGAGAATCTTATGATCTTCTGAACCTTAAGCAAATGCCTGCAACACCTCACTGTAACACCCACAACTATGAAAGAAACATCAGCTGGACACTACCTCCTGCCATATCAAGATCAGCAATGACCGTCACTATGAATGAGCACAATCACTATATTTTAATTTTCAGAGAAGTCCGATTCAACACTGCTTCAAAAACCATTATGAGACTTATT
Organism: Calotriton arnoldi; assembly: GCA_963921515.1. Classification (NCBI taxonomy): domain Eukaryota; kingdom Metazoa; phylum Chordata; class Amphibia; order Caudata; family Salamandridae; genus Calotriton; species Calotriton arnoldi. The sequence goes on along the minus strand of CAWUFW010008984.1, from coordinate 697,644 downwards.
CTTCAAGGTTTTTCTGTTATTTGGCCCTATTTTGAAGACATGATGGGAACTACTTTATCCCCAAACTAATCTGCAAGGTTTTCAATGGTTACATTCCTAGAAATCATGAACTGTTAAATAGACATGTGCCAAACTGCAGAGTTACCTGTGTTCATTTCATACATTTTGGATGCAATGTTATGGAATTTGTATTTTTTTAAATTGAGGGAGGGATATACAAAAAGTAGGCTGCCAGACTAAAACCTATAAATTTAAATTCCATTGATTTCCCAGCAAAATAGTTTAAAAAACATTCAAGTTGACTCTTTGAGGGAAACATCCCCAAAAACATGAAAAAATGTCAGTTAAGTAATTGAAAAAAAATCACAAATTCCCAATTTGATGAAATCTTAAGATGTCACATTTTGTCCAGCTAAACTAGGTGAATTATAATCTTGCACACTCCTAGAGTTAATCATCTATGAGCATCTGAGAAAGATCAAACAATTAAATGAACAATACATAGACGTTATCACCACACAGATGATGGAGGTGATCAATAACAATTTTCTCAGTGTCTTAAATGACGGGATAGCTCACACCCAACAGAATCCAACTTTATGTTTTGACTTAGATACAAATAATCTTTTACTACGTTGACCCAAACCAGCAAACACAAAGAATCAATTCTAGAAATCATTAACCCTATGACCAATAGTCTTCAAGCTAAGCTGTTCAATTTAAATTTGAGTGAAAGCCACCAGCTAACCATAATCATGGACAATGTCTATAATAGCTTTAGGCTTGATGTAAATTCTCTCACCACCTCTTACCTTTATCGGCGCCCGGTATAATGGAAAGTTAATCTCTGGGGAAGAGGGCAAGTCAAATTTGATTGAAAAGGTTTAAGACAATGACATCAAAGCTCCAGCAAAGTTCTTTTTAATTGTCTGTGAGCCAGAAGAAGTAAAGTGTCACTTCTTATTTGAAAGCCTCTTCCTTAACGTAACCAATAGTCACTAGAAGGCATCGTCCCAAAAGCTCCTTAAAGTAGTAGCATAGACTTCAAATCCCATTTGAGCTTGCACAAGTTAGACCCAACCACATCTGAAACTCTCTTAGAAACTACAGTTTCTTCATCAACTTCATTAACATCTCATGGAACAAAGGAAATGTAATAACTTCCTAAAAACTGGGCAAGTTGCTTTGCTAATAAAAAACCCAAGACAGACCCCCAAGATCTTAGCTATTACTGTTTAATTACAGGCCTCAAATTCATTCTCATCTACTTAAATCCGTACCCTCACACCTAATGACAGAGATCGCGGAGAGCCATCAGTTAGGCAAATATCAATTAACATTCAGATCAGGTGGCAGCACCCAAACATGAGTGATTGCCAATGCTATTAAAACTCTTAAATGATAAGTTTAACTCCTCAATCTTTTTTAACTTTCAGTTGTGTTAGGTAAAGCCCCACCTCAGCCCCATCACCATTATGTAATGATGTTCAGGTAGTGATGCTAAAGCCATAAAATGGTTTAGCTCCTTCTTCTTCTTCAAGTATCCGGTCATTGGTGTCAGGTTCTCCATTTTCTGGAAGCGTACTGTGGGTATAAGGCAAACCTATTGGTGCAAGTCATTGTCCAGGAAGTAGAACCCTAAGTAGTGACATCAAAAGAAATGACACATTATCATGAATGTGTTAGAACTATTTTCATGGATGACAGATGGAACATTTTAAAGACAACGACACGGATTCTCAAAACTGCTCTTGCACATTTACAATCAGGGCTGTTAATACTAATCTCAATTAGCAAATGAGGCTGGTGTGTAGGGGGGCTTGGAGCACCGTGCCAGTACGGTGAGGCCCAGCCCTTCGCGCACACTACAGCAAAGGGTGCCTTGACTACTTTCATATGCTTTGGTCCGCAAAAGCCATGTCAATGAGAAACAGAGGCAGCTGATGCCCGTAGGACCCTGGCCCTTCTCCTACATGGTTGTGGGAACACATTTGCTTGAACACAGCTTAAAAGGCCACCCAGGTAAAACAGTCTAATTTAATTTCTATCCATTTGTGTAGGATTGGAATGAAACAATGTGCACTAGCGATCATGCTCTCCATGACTGCTGGTGCAATTGGCTGGACAATGCACTCAAAGAGCATAGTCCCCTCTTTACATCAGGGCTTTAGTGGAGCAAGACTAGCACTATGTTCAGACTCGTGATGAGCAAGGAAAGATGAGGGGTTGAGCAGAGCTCGGTATGTCCTTGTGCAAGTAAAGAATGTTTCTTGTGCTGTACCTGAGAAAGGTGTTGGTTCTCTCCTATCATCCTTCACTCATTTCTTACTTCTCAACTCTTTCCTTCTTTCTGCTTTCTCGTATCCTTTTCCTTTAGCTTTTATTCACTCTCTTTTTTTCTCTAGTCTACTTCTTACCTCTTTCCCTGCTTCAACCCATTTTTGGCACTCTGATCTCATGGTTTTATTTTTCCACACAATTTCTAGCTCCCATTGATATCCTCTCCCCCTCTAGCTTCCTCACTTTCCACCCTGTCCTCTTGCCTCTGCTTTCCCACTCTTGTTCCTTCACATTATCTCTCATTTTGCTTTACTAAGGATATGAGAACACAGCCTTGTTTTTTGGCAGGAGACTTGACACCAAATTGAATCCGAGCGCCTGCCTCCACCATTGAGCCATGCTATGTAAAGCTCAATGGAGCAGCATTTTTCTTGCATATACTGGCCTCCAATTGAGCGGGTCTAGGTGTGCTCTGGAAGGCCCGTTTCTACTGAGTTTTTAGGGGGGTGCCAATCCAGAAGAAATGAGAGACGGTGCCCTTGATTTTATTCAAAGGGTTAAGGTGGAAGACATAAAAACACCTCTCTGATGACTTATACAAAGTGCCCAAGGCAGAATCCTTTGCCCTTTGCTCTTTTACAATTGCCTCGAGGGAGCCTTTGGCAGAGGTAATGAGTGACATGTGTCTAAGCATTCACAAATATGCTTATAATGCCCAACTCTATTCAAACGTAACAGTGTAAGAGATAATAGTAGCCCTGGAGAGTGCCTGAAAAATCCAAGTCAACATGGCACCGCTTCATCTGAAGCTAAATGAACAAAACAAGCATTGCCTCCTCCCCCTTCGTTCAACCTCACAAACCCAACCTCTTTTTTTAAATTCAAAACAAACCGTTAGCAGTAATGCCATACTTATTTACTGATTTCAACGAGGACAACATTATTCAAGTCGACATGGAAACCACAATGTCAAACACGTTGAGCGATTAATATTTAAAAATTACATAGAATGTTGTAATAAAGATGTTCTAACAGAGTTTTGACACAAAACACGTAAATAAATAAGCAATCAAAGCATAAAGGAAGTGTAATCCTTACACGTAGTGCCTTTATTAATCGCAAGAAGTTGCAAATACATTTGCATTTTTAGGTCTCGCCTAGCGTTGCAGCGCGTATGCGCTGCTCGCTCTGCCAGACATATTGTTGATGAGGAGATTTGAGAAGGGGACTTGAAGACCGCCCCTCTTTTTCATTGGCGGCGTCATCGTTTATGTAAAACAGTGGCCTCCCATTGAAACTGAGGCTTTTTGGTTGCCGCCCTTTCCCCTTTTCGTCCGGCCCATCCGGACTGGATCGTCTGCCTTTTGGCTGTCGTGAAGCACTTTATTATCTTTAGGAGGCGTGTACTGCCGGCTCATGTTTCCCACAGCTTGTTTTTTAATTGCGCAATGGCGACAGCTTGTTTTGTATTTATAGCGCGCTTTGCGCGCTTTCACGTTTACAATGCGGCCACACGCAGCGCCCGATCATTAGCAGTGCCGCTCATGTTTCCCACAGCTTGTTTTTTAATCGCGCAATGGCGACAGCTTGTTTTGTATTCATAGCGCGCTATGCGCGCTTTCACGTTTACAATGCGGCCACACGCAGCGCCCGATCATTAGCAGTGCGGCGTGCCGCAGGATTTATTTTTAATTATTGTTGACAGCGGGCCATGCCCGCTTTCACTTTTATAATAGCGTGCACACCACGCCGCCCTTTTGTTTTCTTATGTGCAGCTTGTTTTTGGTGAGCTCTTGCTACGCTGCCCACAAGGCGTGTTCAGCAGCTCGTCAGGGACTGGAGGCGGCAACGGTGCTCAGGGGCCCGGCACTCTTCCTCACTTCCGCCACCGGGGACTGGAGCGCCACGTCGTTGCAGCTGGCTGGAAAAAAATAAACTCCGCTGACACTGCTGTGAACAGAACCTCGTAGTCCCCCGCAGCGCCGCCTCCCATGCACACAGGCGAACACTTGCGGCTGCTGCAAGGATGACGTTGGTACGGGGCCTTGTAATTTCCGTGATGCCGCACTTCAACCCAGCAGGTCCTCGGCGACAAACGAAATCCCTCGTGGAGCTCAGGGGACTTCTTGTGCTGCCCCACACAGCGACCCAACTTCAAAGTGGAACCGGCTTGCGGAGGCACCACGGCTGTAGGCGACGATTCGGTAAGGGAAACCACTTCTTACTTTCAAAAATTGTAAAGGCGCCTCCGGTGAGCACATCATAGTATTGCTCACTCAAGAACATGAAATTTGTCTCGCGTTGATTTCAAGAGTTGGTCGTGATGCTCTTGAAAGGCAGGTGGTGTCAGCACTGGAGCCTGAAGTTCTCCACAACAACGACAGCTTCTCAGACTACTGAATAGCGTGCATCAAGCTGCTGCAGCAAATACGGAAGCTCAAGCTGCATGGTCATTTACTCCTGTGGCACCAAATCAACAAGAGGCACTCTTACCAATAAAGAAAGGGAACCACATACATTGCAGTTCACTTCCTTGGAGTTCTCACCAATAATAAGCAGAGAGCGCCATACCAGAGCAGAACCAATAGCATAACAGCTAGTGGACCCACCAAATCCATCACAAATTTCATCTATGCTCTCCCCAAGCGAGACAGATGCTCACTTTGAATAGAGGGGTCTTCCTGGTTTATAGTCTTCTTTGCATTCTAACCACTCAAACAGGTGTTCTGACCTCCATGGTACCTTGCCGGGATGGATGCAATGGGGTGTCAAAATTTGCATACGTAACATACCATAGCAGTCTACATACAGCAGTGGCAAATCTGTGCCAGGTATGACTTTGTGCACTGGTAAAACCAGGTGCAGGCCACAGCACCAGTAGAACATGAGCAGTACAGGTCATGTGTGGATGCGCAAAGTTTCGTAGACAGTGTTGTTGTCCTAAAAGAGTATGTACAAATGTACAGGAAGTGGTGTCATTTTGCAAAGCATTGGTGGGTTGCATCGTTCTTTCAAACAGGATATTGTGGGAAAAACCACACACCCTTTTTTTTTTTTTTTACTTTAATAAGCGCGGCGCCGTCTTCACGGACACCGCGCTATGGAATGCAATAGGTATTGCTTTTGGTATTGTAAATAACAATGCCTTTTAATTTTTTAAAGGCATTGCCATTTACAAAGTCAATAGCTCAAAATAATGTCATTGCGAGACCTATTGCATTGTAAATGCTTGTTTGTTTACCTTCTGGGGTTTGGTGGATAAAGACAGCACGGATAAGACTTAAGAAAAGATGTTGTTAAAAAGTGAGTGTGGCAGTATCTACATTTATGAATGACCCAAATTGTTTTCTCATTTGTAAACTCCCCACCCTTCATCCAGACACATAACAGATTTAAGATTTATGATTTATTGACTTACTACTACTGATCAATCAGTTTATCAATAGTTGGCTCTAGATCCCTCATGTTGAACATAACCATCAAAACGGTCCGATTCTTCCCTTATTGTTTTAGTTTTTTTACTGTTTTTTTGTGGTTTTTTTTTTAGAAAAGCGTTGCAGCTGTATCTATTTTTAGGCACTTCTTTTGGCTTTCCTTTTTTATTTTCATTTCAAACTATGGTTTTACTTTCCCCTTTACTTCGGGAGTAGCTCATCGCCCCTCAACTCTTCAGGGAGAGAGTATGTGTTATAAAAACGTAAATGTAAAATGAATAAAGCAATCACCAATAAGCCATTGATTCTTCTATGAAATATTAAGACATGCAACTTCCAAGCCACGCCTCTCCATCCGTCCCTCTAACCAGATTCTAGAAACAGAACTACCGCTAAAGGAAGCTCTAGGCCTTTCCTAAAAAAAACTATAATAAACCTCCCATTTTCCAGTGTATTATAGCACAGACCCTACATTATTTTGTGGTTCAACATGTTCTATGCTTGGAAAGTAATAAAAAACGTGAAAGCTCTCATCAAATCTGAAGTCTACGATTCGCTTTTTATGACCCTTTTGTGTTCGGTGACAGATGTCAGCACCCCCTGTGACGCACAGCACGCAGCAGACACTGCACAGCTGTAAAACTTCCACTTTGGGTGGCACTCTCCATGAGCTCGCTTCGAATTCCATCCTTCTCGTGCCTCGCGCCCGACTGATAATCACACGCCTGTCACCTGCGCGTCGTGAGTGATGATGCACGTGCACATGGCTCTGCTGTGTTATGGTGCGTGCCTGCCAGCGTCGCCACGACGACCGAGACGCCCACACTTGACCTCGCGCGAGTCCCGTGAGCATGAATGAGGCCTGCCGTCACATGGCGGGGAGCAGTGTCCTGGTTCCCAATGCGGCCTGACTAGAGCTGGGACAAACGACGCCGCTCCTCATAACACTGTCGTAATCCCTGACACTCGCCACCTGCTACTGAAACTCTGTCTGCGCCCTGTTTGGTCAGCAGCGCAGCCTTTAACAGGATTATATTTTAATAGGTCCAAGATACAATGCATACAAGACATTCAAAACGAGCTTCTGCGTAGGCCAAGGGATAGTGGCCAATGTACATAATCTCCCTTCCATTCCTATCAGAGTTCTTTTCATAAAGTAAGGGGGGGGGGAGGAGGGGGGGGGGGTGCACCATAATAGGCGGATGAAAATACAGATCTTTTAATATTTATTTTTGCAAAAAAGTAGATAGCAAGCAGCTTACGGAGGGCACCACGGAGGGCCTTTGGAGGGTTGGGGGCGGGGGGGGACAAGAGGCAGTAAGCTGACCTGGGAGGGCAGCAGGGAGGTGTAGTATCCGGCTGGATACATTCTAGTGTTTCTGCTGTAACACACACTAAACACCCACCCACCACAGGCGTCACCAGTCAGGTGACCCTGACAATAAAAGGGGCCGAGCGCACGGCTCTGGGCCAGTTACTGCACCAATATACTATGTGTCTGTGTCCTTCCTTTATCTGGATGTAGGCCTGAGGCCCAAACACTACAATGGCGACGAGGGGGCTGTGCCCGTGCGTGCAGCAGCCCAGCAGCGGTGGAAAAGGGGGAGAGAGCAGCCCGTGTTGAGGGCACCCCCAGAAGCCGGCGCGAAACGCGCCAGAAAACCGCAGGGTGAAGACGAGGTGACCGGGAGCCCACCCCGCACCTCGTGGGCCTGCAGCAAATCCGCCTCCGTGCAGAGGCGCCCGATAGCCCGCGGGGCGTGTGCGAAAGCCTGCATGAAGGGAAGGCGAGGTGACCGGGAGCCCACCCCGCACCTGGTGTGCCTGCACCCCCTGTGAAGAGGCGCCGGACGCGACCGATAGCCAACGGGGCGTGCGACGAGCCCCGGGGGTGAAAGTGCCGAGCGGGAGCCCACCCCGCATCCGATGACCCTGCCATGCTGTGAGGTGAGCTCTGGAGTGCGGCGTGAATGAAGCCGGCGATCGGACGGGCCCCAGAGTAGCAACACCAAGGGCCTCTCTGCTGAGACCGCGAGGGCGGCACGGCCTACTGCACCGGAGCTGAGTAAGCACATAGGCAGGCCCAACTCAGGAGCCCACCCCGCATCTGAGGAAAGAAGGTGAGCCCAGACGACAAGGGTCAGTGAGGCTGGCCTAAGGCGGGAGGACAGGAAGCGGAGCAGCTACCCGCTTCCCCGCCTCGCACGGAAGAATAACCACAGGCCCAAAGGGTTTGGAAAGTGTAAGAGACTCCGACACCAGTCCCAGCCCCCCCGCGCAGCGTGTGAAGTGAGTGAGGCTGCGGCGGCGGGGTGGAGGAAAGGGGAGAGCAGACGGGAGAGTGAGTGCCCCGCCGGAGGAGAGACTGAGCAGGCCAGCCGGAAGGCGCCAGAGTGAAAGGCCCGCAGCGCATGCAGAGCTGCCGAGGCCTGGCAAACCAATGCCGAGAGAGTATCGGCCCAGGCGGCCCTCAATGACCTGGACTGCCAGGCATAACCCACTACAGCGGAACTGGTGCCCTGTGTGGTTTCGCCCCCCCTCTCAGCACAGCTCGAAACACAGTTGCCCCAAAGACACAGAGGAAAATAAACTTACCCGGAGTAGGGAGGAGGTGCTGCTGGTCAAAGAGGAGCCTCCAACAGCGTGTGCGCTGCAGAGCAGCCGGAGATAGGGCGCGCGTGGCACGAACAGGGAAGGAGGTGCCGGTGTGCTGAGAGGCCCGAGCGCCGAAGGGGCGGCGAGACTGCAGGAGAGCGGCAGGAGCGGCCGCGAGAACGAAGTGGCAGCAAAAGCAAGAAGTGGACTCAAGCGGTAGGCGGAACCTGTAGGATTCAGCCGGTGTGTCCCTCAGGGAGGCAGGGCAGGAATCCCAGCAATCCTGCTAGAAAGGCCGGGAGCAAAGCAGCAAGGTCCCGGAAAGGAAGCACGAAGCCGGTTGCATGTGGAAAGCTGCCGAGGTTTTGGAAAAGAATGCGGCACTGCCACCTAGTGGCCATCTAGCAGTAACACACCCGCTGCACCAATAACGTGCAACAGAGCAGGGACAGAGTAACGGGAGAGCACTGAGGTTGCTCAGAGACAGGTCCAGGCTGCCGGGACCCACAGAGAGGAGTTGGCTGAAGGAGAGCTGACCGGACGGCAAGTAGGGGCATCAACAAAAATAAACCAGTGCCAGGAAGAAAGAAAGCATCAATCAGCAAGTGAAACAGGATAGACCTGGGACACGGAGAGGCTGAACTGCTGGGTGCAGGGTGAAAGCAGAGGTTCAACAATCCTGCCTAGAAGGAGAAGCTCCAACAAGCCACGTCAGGTGTAAGCGCGCAGCAGACGCGGCATGTGGCGAGACGAAGCCACCACAAGTGAGAGCGAGCAGAGCGCGCACGGAGCGACGCTGCGCAGGAGAAGTACCCCATAGCAAGTGAGCCAGGGTGAGAGAGAGGCTTATACCCCAAGCAGCAAGTATCCGAAGGGGCCGAAGGAAATGCGCAGCAAGTGCGTCCAATGAGGCAAACGAAGGGCGCAGTCCAAAGCGCGCCGAAGCGATGCAACCAGAGAGAGGACGGAGAAGTGGTTGCATAGACCAGCCAGATGGTCGCAAGGAGGAAGAAGCCGACCAGCCAGACGGTCGCAAGGAAGAAGCCGACCAGCCAGATGGTCGCAAGGAAGAAGCCGACCAGCCAGACGGTCGCAAGGAGGAAGAAGCCGACCAGCCAGACGGCCGCAAGGAAGAAGCCGACCAGCCAGACGGTCGCATGGAGGAAGAAGCCGACCAGCCAGACGGCCGCAAGGATGAAGAAGCCGACCAGCCAGATGGTCGCAAGGATGACGCTGACCGACAAGAGGTCAGAGAGCAAAGTGACCTGCGAAGAAGTCAGAAAGAGAGAAGAGATCCGACAAGAGGTCCAACCAGTGGAATGGAGAAGAGGTCCGTGAAGAGAACGACCGAGGAGACGTCCGTGAAGAGGACCCTAGGAGACGTCCGCGAAGAGGACCAGACAGAGACGGACAACAAGTCTAACGATATGAACTAGAAGTCAGAAGTAATCGAACGCAAGAAGGTCGCAACGACAGGTCCAGTCACAGAGTGAAGTGAAGGCAGTGTCCTAGTGTGTGGACAAGACCAGGGGGAAACGTGTGGAGTGCACGCTACACGGAGAAGCCTGGTTAGGGAGAACAGTCATGAGAGAAGACCAGACCGCGTCGCGAAGGAAAGAATGAGAAGACAGATCTTGAGTGGCAATATGCCATGACGAAGGAAGAAAGAAGATGAGAAGAGGAAAGAGGTGTGTGCGATAGGTCAACTCACGCACCAGAAGGGAAACACCCGAAGGGAAAAGTGCGAAGGTGCACGAACATCCAAACACAGCACCTGGAGAACATCAACATCACGGAGAGTACACATCTACTTGCGAATCCCAAGATCACCCGGGGACGACAGAGGCGAGCAAATCGGTCCGTTGGTAACAACCACCTCTGGGATGGAACGGACACAGGACCGTGGATATATAAGGGGCAGAGGCCTCTGGGACACCGGTGGCAGCGGGTCCCGACACGGGAGATGGACTGTTGAAGCTCGCTCTGGAAGTCCTGGGAGGACAAAGGTAGCATGCAACGGAGCAAGTGCTAACAACACCCTTTCAGGTGGAACTTAGGACACGCAGAGGTGACCCGTAGCGACTCCTCCAACCCGGTTGGAGCGACAAGGCGGCAGTCCACCGGTCCAGTGGAACCCTGGCAGCAAAGGGCCTCCGGGTCGTCCGGTGAGAGGGGACACCCACGAGAGAGGGGCATCCGTGAGAGGGACGTCCTACAACTGCATGTCCCGTTGGAGATAGTGAATCACCAGATGAAGAATATACTTCAACCAGGACTGTACAGTGGAAGGTAACACACAGCTAATCCACCATCATTCCATCGGCACTTTCACTGAATGTGGAACCGGACGAGAGAGAGACGGTAGAGCACACTTCCACGCTGTGCGTCCAAAAGAGGTTACATCCCCAGGGCACCCCGACATCGTGACAAGGAGAACTAGTGGCCCCGGCTGCAAGGATACCTTCGTTGGCGGATTGACCAGCAGCGGAAGAGACTACGTGGAAGTCGTTATTATTGTTATGTTTGTTTTCAAAGTATATTCTCTCCCACAGGTCTGGACTTCATTTTGTTTTGACCTTCATTAAAGTTTGGGAGGGATGTAGTATCCGGCTGGATACATTCTAGTGTTTCTGCTGTAACACACACTAAACACCCACCCACCACAGGCGTCACCAGTCAGGTGACCCTGACAATAAAAGGGGCCGAGCGCACGTGCTCTGGGCCAGTTATCTACCCCAACTATCTGTGTCTGTGTATTCCCTTATCACGAGTATGTGGGCCTAGCGCCCGCCAACTCTACAGGAGGTAGAGAGACAGTACAACGGAGCATAGAGGACAGGCGGAAGGGGCCAGGGGTAGCAGACAGACCACTGAGTGCAGGCTCGGGCAGCGAGGGGCAGCAAGCTGACCTGGAGGGCAGCGGGGGCAGCACAACAGAGCATGGTGGGCAGGCAAAGGGGGTACCAGGGGTAGCAGATAGCCCATGGAGGGCAGGCTGGGGGTTCAGCGGCAACAAGATGACTCGGAAAGACAGCACAACGGGGCATGGAGGGCAGGTGAAAGGGCAAGGGCCAGCATCCTGACCGCGGAGGGAAGGCTTTGGGGCCAAGGTGAGCAAGGTGACCTTGGAGGGCAGCAAGGAGGGGCAGAGACAGCACGATGGAGCAAGGAGGGCAGGCTGGTAGGCCAGGGCAGCAAGCTGACCTGGGATGGCAGCAGAGAGGGGCAGGGACAGCACAACTGAGCATGGGGGCAGGTGGGCGGAGCTAGGGGCAGCAGATTGTCATGGAGGACAGCTGGGAGGGAAGGGGAAACAAGCTGACAACGGAGGGATGCAGAGAGGCGCAGGGGCAGGATAACGGAGCACAGAGGGCAGGCAGGAGGGTCTAGGGGCAGCATATAGACCACAAAGGGCTGGCTTGGGAGCCAGAGGCAGCAAGCTGACCTGGGAGAACAACAGGGAGGAGAAGGAGCAGCACAAAGGGGCACGGAGGACAGGCGCGAGGGCCAGGGCAGCAGCCCGATTACAGAAGGCAGGTTTTGATACCAAGGGCAGCAAGGTGACCTCAGAGGGCAGCAAGGAGGGGCAGGGGCAACATGATGGAGCACAGAGGGCAGGCAGAATGGGCCTGGGGCAGCAGAAGTGCATGGGGGGCAGGCCCCGGAGGTCCAGCGGCACCAAGCTGACCTTGGAGGGCTGCAGCGTGAGACAGGGGCAGCACAATAGAGCATGGTGGGCAGGCAGGAGGGGCCAGGGGAAGGCAGGCCGGGGGCCTGGGGCAGTATGCTGACCTCAGATGGTAGCAGAGAGGGACATGGACAGGACAACGGAGCAGGGAGGAGGGGCCAAAAGCAGACAGAGACAACGAAGGGTGGGGAGAAGCACTAGCCAATGATAAGGTATGCACAACCAGGCCCTATGGACAACTCTCTGTAATGTATAAAAGTTCCCTACACATATTCCTGAAACGAGGAGAATGGTGTACACCATTAAAATAATCACTTACAATCACACTGCAACTTAAACCGTCCGTAAATGAGTCACATATACATTATAAATTCTCAAACAATAGGTTACGTTTCAAAATTTCCACTGAACTTCTATAAATAAATATCTGCACAATATAAATCTCCAATTTATACAGAAATTGTTTATAGCACTACATGGCAACTCTTTAAAGTCATCATGTGCACAGAAATTCACAATCAATAATGTTTTGTAAGGAGCAGCTTTAGTTTGTCTCACACATTTTGGCAACAGACCTTTGATTTAAGCCATAACCTATTAGAAACGCATGTCTGCAACTCATCCTACTTTCTCTTAGTCGCAAACGTGTTTAAATCAAGTACTACTTGCTCTTGAAACTTCACTGGTAGCTAAAGTGTGCACCATGTAACATTTACTATACCGAATCACTTGTCTCTAGGACTACACTATTTCTATTTTGAACACACATATGTACATACAGTCAATCTACACTCTATATTATTGTGGGCCCTATGATACCTACAATTATCTAGCAGTTTTTAGAGTAATTTGAGGAGCAATGGTTTGGATGACATTATCAGTGATGTCATCAGGGATGTCTTCAATGATGTTATCAATGAAATAATCAACAATGTCATTTAACGTTACGAATAATGTAATATGTGAGGTCATAAGCAGTGCATGATGTGGGTGAAAGTTATAGTTAGCTCAGGAAACTATATTTGGTGAATTTCAGTGTTTTTTTGTTTTTAGATGTTAGTTTTTTAAAATTATTTTAACACCAAACTATAACGTAACTTTAAGCTTTGTTTTTTAGTGAACTTAAACATATACATCACGCACACACACACACATGGTTATGTACATATATAACTATATATATATATATATATATATATAACTATATATATATATATACAATTGAAATTATATAATGTCAATTGTTACAAACCATAATGTATTGTGAAATACTGTGTTGAAAAACAATGCACTGTAAACAACAACTTGTTGTAAAAATTCTGGAAAACTCATGCATTGCACACAGCATACATTGTAACAACTGATACTCCCCACTGCAACGCATGTGGTGAGAGAATTCAGTGCTGCACCATCAATTCAGAAGTCTCCAATGACCATGATGCCCCTCCCCCCACCCGCCGCCTCTGATCAGCCTGGTGAATCCTGCTCCTCTTTACCACTTACTCAAAATGGGAAACAGCATTTACAACGCGGTGCGAACCATGAGCTGCCGTTACAACGCAGGCGTTACAATGACTGCATCTTTACCATGCATTCCTTTACCACGCATATCTTTATGACATGGCTTAGGGAAATCAGTAGTTTACAGACTGGAGTTGGAATTGTAAATTATACCACTCCAAAGTCCAGCGCTTTGCCTAAGGCACATCCTTGTAACGATATGCCTGATAAAGGAATGCGTGGTAAAGACGCTTCCGTTGTAAAAACTGCAGAGTAACAGCATGCGTGGTAAAGGCATGCATTGTTCCGACATACAACAGTTCAAAGCAGGTGATAAAAGGGAGTGGAAAATATTTTGTTATTCAGCTTGTAATAGGGATCTCTGTGTGCATTGATGAGTTTGTAAAACCAGATTGACATGTTATTTCCCATTCTGGGTCAAATAACTCATAATTGCTGCATTTAGGTGCAGTGATACTGAGCAGAGACTGTCCGGTCACCAGGATTCCCTGCACCTAAAGCCAGCCAATTAGTAACCAGTCTCTTAGTTTCATTGAAAGCACAATCTGAACTTCATTCATCTGTTCTTGTGCAAATGACATGACCGCTAATCATTTTTCCTAACAAATGCTTTAGTGAAGTGTGACAATTTGTTGTAGCGCGCATAACATCTATTGAGCATACTTTAGCAAAAAGACATTGACTGCCCTTAATTCTGAAAGCATGACAAAAGCCCTTGAGGTAAACATAATGTTCAGCAATAAACTGAAAAAGTTCTCTACTTGCTCCTTAATAATGACGGCTGATAAAAAAAATATAATGATGTCCAAGTGAGTGGAGTTGTAGGTAGACTGCAGTGCTTGATTCCAAAGGGCTAAAATAGTCCTTTTTGGAACTGTCCGCCAAGGGCAGGAGAAGCAAGGGAGACTTTGCGTGGAGATATAGCACCAAAGTTTCCGTAGTTGCACAAATTAACTTGAAATAAGAATGGCTCCCAAAGATTAATTTTAGTAGCTTGGCTCTCCAACTTGCCAACAGAATCACCTCCATGGGGTTCAACAAAGATACCAACCTTAGTTTCAGGAAGAACATTTTGAAGCAATGATCTTGCTTCACATAGTGAAGCCCTTCTTTACAAAAGCGGAATATCCATCTAAGGATGTTAGAGCCTGCTGATCGACGTTCCCACTTGACACCACTGAAGAACATCCTGCATACAGTCACCTGTCTCTTCAAAGACTTTCAAAAGTTTGACAGAATCACATCTATGGTCAGAGACCTCCACAAACTGCACTATCCACCCACATCGCGTTCAAAAGCTGGTGCATCATATACAAGCAGTGCTTAGTTTGCAAAAGAATAAGTGCGGGCCCAAATTTTTGCTCAGAAGTCAGCACTATTGAATGTCAGAGCCAAATACCAAGGCTGTGTAGTCTTGATTCCACCTCATGCTTCTCTAATTCACCCTCCTGCTCCTTTATAGCACTCTTATGGGTTCTTTTTCACCCTTGTTTTTCCCTTTTCATGTTTTTTCCACAGTTATCTTCCTCCTTCTTTTCCCCTTGAGTGTTTTTCTCTCCGTTGCTGTGGGTCAATACCGGATAAGGAAAAATAAGTATCCCGTCTCCAAAAATGAGCGCCGATGGGCCCCACCTGTAACCACCGGCAGAAATTACACACTGTATATAAGACTGGTCAACTACAGCACCCCACCGTACATTAACATTTAGATAAAAAATTCTGCAGTCCTGCCAATTACCACGCATCAGGTGTTAGACTAACGCATTTCAGTGGGGTGGTCCACATCACTGCACTGAAATGCGAAGTCACGTATATAGCGCCTCCTCAGCTGTGTCTGTCTGGAAGCCAGGAGAGGGCTGGCTGTAATTAAGAACACCATTTCGCAGGAGTTGAGTGGCAGGCAGAGCACGGTGCATGTGCGGCAGGGTATGGCTGAGCTCCTCAGGTTTGCAACAGTGTAACAAAACACTTTGGAGTCAGTCCGTCCGAGTGCCGCCCGTAGCGCGCACGCGCGAGAGCCACTGTAATTCACATATTAGTGTCTGCTGCCAGCAATAAGCTTGTAGCGTAATTAAATCAGCCCCGCGACCGGACCGATATGTGTTGTTGCTATTCTGTTTTTTCAGCCACACAGGCCTCCCTCCTCCTGCAAAAATCTTAAGCAGAGGGCAGTGTATCTTTAACCCTCTTTTAAAACCCCTCTCAGATCAGCCGGAGATGGCTGCAGTTACATGTTTTCTTCTCAGAATGAGAAGCACAGGAGTGCCAGAAACCGAACTGATGCCGAAATGCGGGGCCGATGCTCGTCTGGGAGGAGTATTTTGACCAACTGAAGCAGACCAAGAGGAATGCCAAAGGTCACGAGGAAATGGCTAAAACAATTTAAATTGACAGGGCAGCATCGCCTTAAAGAGGAAATTAAAATCACAAACATGACGTTTTAAAACAGGTAAGACGATTTCATACATTTTTTGCAAGTGCTGTGTCTGCGCCCATATGACACTGAATACAAAATATGAAAAAGAGTGGGTGTTAGACCTGGTACCATTGGCGTGGGTCTCCCTTCCATTTTTTCGCTATGCCTCCTCTGTTGTTGACATGTTTTTGCTGGTTTAGATGCTTTGGGCACTTTGCCACTGCTAATCAGTGCCAAAGTGCAAGTGCTCCCTATGATAAATTGATGTATGGATTAGTGACTCCATGATTGGCTTATTTGATTTACTGTCAGACACTAGTAAAGTGCACCGCGTGTGCCCAGGGCCTGTAAATCAAATGCTGCTGGTGGGCTTGCAGCACTGGTTCTGCCATCCACCGGAGCAGCTTGGAAAGTGTGTCTCAGGCCTGCCATTGCAGAGCCTGTGTGCAGTCTGGTACTGCCATGTCGACATGGTAAGTGTACCCACTTACCAGTCCCCAAACCTTCCCTTTTCTGCATGTTAGTCAACCCTAAAGTAGGCCTGCGGGCAGGGTGCATTGTATGTAAGAGGTAGGACATGCCCTGATGTGTGTGGCATGTCCTGATAGTGAATTACAGCCAATTTCGTTTTTCACTATTGCAAGGCTACCTGTCCCCATAGGCCAGAATGGGCAGTTTGATTAGAACATCTTAAAATCCTAACTGACCCAGGGAACATGGTAGAAAAACAAATTTAGTATGCCTGAACTCAGAATGATAAAATACATCTTTTAGTGAAGTTGGTTTTAACATTCTGTGTTTGAAAATACCACTTTTAGAAAGTAGGTATTTTCTTGCCTAAACCATCCAGCCTGCCTCTGCTAGCTTGTGTATTGTATGTCTGGGTTTGTGAGTGACAGGGGCTGGGGGACTCCAGGAGACAGGGTGAGTCAGCACTAGGCTGAATAGACCTATCTGCATGATGAGTGGTGGGAGGAGTACACCTGGGCCTGAATAGGGTTGTGCCTGCCTTCCACAATGCTGGCTCCACCTCCTGTGGTGTGTCTGATGACCCTGGCCCACACTGACAACGGAAGAAGTTGTGCACTGGCAGAATGCACCCAGAACTGGTTTGGACTAGGTACAGGACCCTCTGCCTTCAGAGGACAAAGGATTTGCTAGTATAAATATTGGGGCCCAGACCCCAAGACTTTAGATCACTTCTGGGAATCAAGATGAACCTTTGCTGAGGAGAAGAAGCAGGAAGCTGAAGGAGGAGACTACCCCTATGCTGCGTGTTGTTGGGGTTGGCCTGCAGTGGTTACTTTATTGCCAAAGAAAGGAGAAAAGGACTGAGTGTGCTTTCATCATCTTGAAGAAGATCTCCAAGGGCTTGAACATTGAGCTTGCCTCCTGCCTGAAGTCTCAGGGATACAAGACTTCACCCCCAGCTCCCCTCCTGAATTCCCTTGCTGGGAATTGAAGTGCCTATTGCTGTTGGGCCTTCTGAGAGACTGCGTGTCGCTGGGAGCTGGAAGCGCGACTCAACGAAGAGGAAGCATGTCGCCGCCGCAGCAGTGTTGTCGCATTGCAGAGTAAGCGTGCCGCCGCTGCAGCTGTTGCATCACCGAAGCGCCCCGCATCACCGGAGAAGCGTGCCGCCGCAACAGTTGTCATCGCATCGCGGAGTAAGCGTGCCGCCGCTGTCGCCATCGCATCACCGAAGCGTCTCGCATCACCGGAGAAGCGTGTCGCAGGGCCTGTCGTGGCTCAGAAGATCGCTGAGTCGCCGCACGGCCGTCGGGCATACACGCATCCCATCTACGTTGTCGCACCGTAAGCAAGACGCCATTTTCTCGCATCGCATCGCACCGGATCGTCATCGCATCGGAGCGCCATCTCGACTCATCGGAACTGGGCCGCAGTAAGAAACCGACGCATCCTCCTTTCTGCGTGTAAGGAATTGAAGCATCACCTTCCCTGCGACCCTTTTGTTTGTTTTGCGTTACGCATCCAAAGGTACATTGAGAGTAAAGTGTCGCATTTATCATCTTTATTGAACTGAGCTATTTTCTACCATTTGACAGTCATATTTTTCGTATTGTATTGTGGATTTTTGTCGTTTGGGTCTTGTGTTAAGTCTATATAAAAATACTTATTTTTATACTACAACCTGTGTGGTGTCTATCTGTAGTGTTGTCACTGGGTTACTGTACGTGTTCACAAATGCTTTACACACTGCCTCTGAGATAAGCCTGCCTGCTCATGCCAAGCTACCAAGGGGGTGAGCAGGGGTTATTTTAGTAGTGTATCCCCTTACCCTGACTAGAAGCAAGGGTCCCTATTTGGACAAAGGTACCTACCTCTGCCAACTAGAGACCCCCAGTTCTAACATTGGTGGTCAGCGGTGAGGATTCTGGACTTGCATGTGTGACTCATATACAGTAATTGGTGTACACTACTAGTGAGTGCAGACCAAACGCAACCACATACATTTCTGGTAGATTGTTTTCCTGGGATTTCTATTTTTTGCCAAGAACTGCCAAGTTTAGTCACCATGAGCAAAGCAGCATCCATCGCATCTGTGGATTTAGATTTTGAGGAGGGAAAGCTAGAAACCTACACTGTGAAACAGCCGAAGTACTTCTGCAGGAAATTTAAAGTTGCTACTACAGGTCTCATCATGAAGGATGAGTACCAAAAGGCGCTGAGGGCCTGGGTGGAAGCAAGAAGTACCCCATAGCATGTGGAAGAGCATGAGGAGGGGGCTGAAGAGGCAGAGGGGCAGCTATTTGGGCCATTGGGTCCAGGGGGGAGGAAAGCAACTTCCCCAACAGGTAGCAGTGTTTCTTCCAAGGGCCTGTCCCCAGCAGAGCTGGAGGACAGGGAGAGAACTAGGGTGCATGAAATGGAGCTGACCAAGCTTAAGATGGGTGGGCAGTTGGAATTGGAAATTAAGAAATTAGCCCTAGAGGAAAAGAGGATGCAAATGGAGCATGAGAGAAGTTTGAGGGAGTTGGAGTTGAAAGCTAGGAGCTTAGAGATTACTCCCTCTGGTGGCAGCACACCGTCCATGCCTGTTGAAGCCAGGGTGTATATACCTAAAGATGTGGTGAAAGAGTTTTATAAGAATGATGATATTGGTCAGTGGTTCAAGGCCTATGAGGTAGCCATGTCCTCCCACCGGGTCCCTGAGAAGGATTGGGGAGCGGGGTTGTGGGGACGGTTCCTTAGTGAGGGACGGGATACCTTGTTAGACTTGCCCTCTGAAGTCCACAATTCTTATAGCCATATGAAGGAAGCATTGATCTCTAGGTATGGGTTGACTCCTGAACTGTATAGGCAGAGGTTTAGAAATTGCAAAAAGTTGGAGTCCAGTACTTGGGTGGAATATGTGATTTTTTTTGCAGAGCATTGGATGGTTGGGTGAAGGGTAGCAAAGTGAATGATTTTGACGCGCTCTTTGATTT
Organism: Calotriton arnoldi; assembly: GCA_963921515.1. NCBI lineage: Eukaryota > Metazoa > Chordata > Amphibia > Caudata > Salamandridae > Calotriton > Calotriton arnoldi. The sequence continues at coordinate 678,261 of CAWUFW010008984.1, read as the reverse complement.
GATTGCATGGGAGCACTTGTCAGGAAATTGTTTTCCAGAGCTACGCCAGCACCTTATTGATAGTAGGCTGACTAACCCTAGGAAGCTTGCTGAGGAGGCGGACCGCAGGGTGAGCACCCGGGTCCACAAGGGTCACTTGGGAGACTCCACCAAAGGTGGGCAGGGTCCCCAACAGAGGAGTGGGGGGGACAAGGGTAAACAGAAGGAGTTCCAGAAAGGGCCCCAAAGTAATCCCCAAGGGAACCAAGGGAAAGGTTCCCAGCCTCCCCCTGAGAGGAAGCCAGGGGCCCAACAGATAAGCCTGTTCACAGGGGGCCCAGGAACTGCTTTAAGTGTGGTCAAGTGGGCCACTGCTCCTATGATTCAAAATGTCCCTTGTATGGGAAGACAGCACCCACTGGTGCATCACCCCGGCAGGTGGCTAGTGTAGCCCTGGGGGAGGAGATGGGTGCCCAGGGTGGGTGGGTCCCGTAGCGATGTCCTTGGTCTCTTTAGGAGACAGTGAGATGGTCCCCAGGACCCAACTGCCTGATAACACTAAAAAATACAGGCAGTGGGTGACCATCAATGGCCAAAGGGTGGAGGCTCTGAGAGACACCGGAGCCAGTGTGACAGCTGTCAGTTGTCGGCTGGTGTCTGAAGAGCAGGTGATCCCCAATGCATTCTGCCCAGTAGTTGCCGCAGACAACTCAGAGAGCCACTGCAGAGTGGCTCAGGTTCCCTTTGAGTGGGGGGGGGGTGGGTCTCAGGTACCTTTCAAGTAGCTGTGAGGCCAGCCATGCCTGTAGACTGTCTGTTGGGCAATGATTTAGAAAGTTCACCTTGGGCAGAGGTGGAGAGAAGGTCTCATTTAGAGATGTTGGGTCTGCCTGAGTCGGCGTGAGTGACCACTCGGTCTATGGCAGCCAGTAGAGGTGTTCAAGAAGACCTGGAGCCTGAGAGGGTGGCCCAGGTGCCTGCCTTGAAGAGAAGAGGCAGGGGGCACGGGAAACCGGCCCCCATAGTTCCCACGGTCCAGGAGGAAGCAGAACCTGAGGGGGATGCTCTGGAACCTACAGGGGAGCAAGTGGCTGAACTGGGGGACCTGCCTGAGCTGAACCATTATATAGGAAAAACAATGGTTCCTGTGGAATAATATACTATGAGGTTATGATACATAAGCACAATCGCGATATAGAGGGTTAGATAATGGCAGAGCGCGAAGGAACCACTAACACACCGATTCCAGTGCAGTATATTTTATGGATTTTTTAAACAATAAAGTTAGGAGTAAACATTATACATCAAAACAACATTTGTGCATAGTGTCCCAAGTGACAAAGGGAACCTAAACCTAAGTGACAACGTGAATATTAAATACAAGGTTTCCACAGTTTGTACAAGTCGACCATTATCAAAATGATTCCATGTGAACAGCAGCTATATACAATGATATGTGCTGGGGAAATGGTTCGCTTCTTCTGTTTGTCGACGGCGTTTCGACCCTCAAAACAATGTGGGGTCTCTTCAGGACTATTGATGAAGGGACATCTGAATATATGGTTGCACAGCCTTGTAAAAATGATGTGCCACATGTGAAGAAAAGAGGAAAAGGTTTACTCACATGAGGACCCGTCTGGGTACTCAATGTGAGGACAGGCTGTCAATCCAATGGGGTATGTAGGTGGGCCAGAGGGGCTCAATTAGTTATACGCCACAGCCGTAGAGTTGTAGAATCCCTTTGTGGATTAACAGTGACAATGCACTGAGAGTATTTCTCGGTAGAAGAATGGAAAAGCGGGACAGCGCTCCGCGTGCAGATTCAGAAAAAGCAGCGTCAGTCAGCTTGATCGGGTACAATGACCTGACCCATTGTCAGCAACAAGGAGGACCCTCCAGGGAGGAGTTCTGCGAGGAGCAGAAGAAGTGCCCTTCTCTTGTGGGTTTGCGGCAACAGGCCACAAACCAGGCAGCAGGTGATCAGTCTGGATCACATTGGATCTACTGGGAGAATGGTCTCCTGTATAGCGAGCCTAAGGTTGCTGAGCATGGGTCAGCCTGTGTGCTGGTGGTACCCCAGCGCTTCAGAGCCTTCCTACTGGTTTTGGCTCATGATGTGGCTTTTGCAGGACATCTGGGGCAGGGCAAGACCTTTGAAAGGCTTGTCACCCACTTTTATTGGCCCCAGAAGCGCAAGAGTTCAGACACTCATTGCAGGACATGTCAGACTTGCCAGGCAAGTGGAAAAAGTGGGAGGAAGCACAAGGCTCCCTTCCAGCCTTTCCCTGTGGTCAGCACCCCCTTTGAACGGGTGGCTATTGACATTGTGGGGCCACTGGACCCCAAGACAGCCATGGGCAACAGGTTTATCCTGGTCTTGGTGAACCATGCCGCCCGGTACCCGGAAGCCATCCCTCTTCGGACAGTGACGGCCCCCGTGGTGGGACGTGCACTGATGGGGATTTTCTCCCGTGTGGGGTTCCCCAAGGAGGTGGTGTCTGACCGTGGTACAAACTTCATTTCCAAGTATATGAAGTCCCTGTGGCAGGAGTGCGGTGTAACGTACAAGTTCACCACTCCTTACCACCCCCAAGGTAATGGGCTGGTTGAGAGATTCAACCGGACCCTGAAGGGCATGATTATGGGTCTGGAAGAACCCATGAGGCGTAAGTGGGACGTCCTCTTGCCATGCCTTTTGTTTGCTTACCGTGAGGTGCCACAGAAGTCCTTAGGGTCCAGCCCCTTTGAACTGCTCTATGGTCACTCGGTAAGAGGACCTCTGAGTCTGGTGAAATAAGGCTGGGAGAAAGCTCCGAGTAAACCTCCCCAGGATGTATTTAGCTACATGCTGGCCTTTAGAAACCAGACTAGGCGATTCAGACAACTCGCTGAGGCGAATCTGGAAGCCAGCCAGGAGGAGATGAAACGGTGGTATGATCAGAATGCCACTCTGATCGAGTTTCAGCCTGGGCAGAAAGTGTGGGTCATGGCCCCCGTGGAGCACTACGCGCTCCAGGATAAGTGGACCAGACCATTTGAGGTGGTGGAGTGCAAGAGTGAGCTCACCTACCTGGTGGACTTGCGATCTCCCAGGAACCCTTTGCGGGCCCTACATGTCAACTGCCTAAAGCCCCATTTTGAGAGGTCCGAAGTGGGCATGCTCCTAGCAACAGATGATGGAATGGAAGAGGAGACAGAACCTCTTCCTGACCTCCTGTCGGCAACAGAGCAAGATGGGTCAGTGGAGGGTGTGAACCTCTCTAACTCCCTGAAACCTGAGCAGCGGGAAGACTGTCACCAACTGTTGGGACAGGTTCCTGACCTGTTTTCCCTGACTCCTAGTGTCACTGATTGGTGCGTCCATGATGTGGACAATGGGGACAGTCCTCCTGTCAAGCACAAAGCTTACAGAGTGACTGACAGGGTGAGAGCTTGCATCAAGGAGGAGGTCTCCAAGATGTTTGCATTGGGGGTGATTGAGTCCTCTCACAGCCCTTGGGCCAGCCCAGTGGTCTTGGTCCCAAAGGCTGCCGCGCCTGGTGCCACGCCCGAACTCCAGTTCTGTGTGGACTACCGAGGACTCAATTCAGTCACCAGGACTGACGCGCACCCCATCCCCAGAGATGAGCTCATTGATCGGTTAGGGGCTGCCCGGTACCTCAGCACGTTTGACTTAACGTCTGGGTACTGGCAGATCGCCTTGACTGATGGGGCCAAAGAGAGGTCAGCATTCTCCACACCAGATGGGCACTACCAATTCCGGGTTATGCCCTTTGGGATGAAGAATGCCCCTGCCACCTTTCAGAGGTTGGTCAACCAGGTGTTGGTTGGACTGGAAGATTTCAGTGCCGCCTACCTGGATGACATCGCAGTGTTCAGCGCCAGTTGGGAAGAACATCTGCGCCACCTCTGGGAAATGTTGATGGCGCTGCGGAGGGCAGGCCTCACGATCAAGGCGAGTAAGTGCCAGCTCGGGCAGGGTTCCGTGGTGTACTTGGGGCACCAGGTTGGGAGCGGCCAGGTGGCGCCCCCACACCCCAAGATTGATACCATTCTGGCTTGGGAACCCCCAAGACCCAGACAGAGGTGAGAGCCTTTCTAGGACTCACCGGGTATTACAGGAGATTTGTCAAGGGGTATGGCAGCATCGTTGCACCCTTGACAGAGCTGACTTCCAGGAAGCAGCCCAAGAGAGTGATTTGGACTGACACCTGTCAGAGAGCTTTTGACGCCTTGAAGACTGCCATGTGCACGGCCCCCGTGCTTCAGGCGCCCAACTTCTCAAAAGAATTTGTTGTTCAAACAGACGCTTCAGAGCATGGTGTAGGGGCTGTTCTGGCACAGTTAAATGAGGAGGGCCTAGACCAACCTGTAGCCTTCATCAGTAGGTTACTTCCACGGGAACAGAGGTGGAGTGCTATTGAGCGTGAGGCATTTGCTGTGGTCTGGGCGCTGAAGAAGTTGAGACCATACCTGTTTAGGACTCACTTCCAGGTTCAGACAGACCACAGGCCCCTCAGATGGTTGATGCAGATGAGGGGTGAGAATCCAAAGCTGTTGAGGTGGTCCATTTCCCTACAGGGGATGGACTTTACGGTGGAACACCGCCCTGGTACAGAACACGCCAATGCTGATGGTCTGTCCAGATTTTTCCGCCTTAGTGATGAGAACTCCCAGGAGGTAGGGTAGTTCTCCCCACATTTCAGCTGGAGGGGACACGTGTTAGACCTGGTACCATTGGCGTGGGTCTCCCTTCCATTTTTTCGCTATGCCTCCTCTGTTGTTGACATGTTTTTGCTGGTTTAGATAGCTTTGGGCACTTTGCCACTGCTAATCAGTGCCAAAGTGCAAGTGCTCCCTATGATAAATTGAAGTATGGATTAGTGACTCCATGATTGGCTTATTTGATTTACTGTCAGACCCTAGTACAGTGCACCGCGTGTGCCCAGGGCCTGTAAATCAAATGCTGCTGGTGGGCTTGCAGCACTGGTTGTGCCACCCACCGGAGCAGCTTGGAAAGCGTGTCTCAGGCCTGCCATTGCAGAGCCTGTGTGCAGTCTGGTACTCCCATGTCGACTTGGTAAGTGCACCCACTTACCAGTCCCCAAACCTTCCCTTTTCTGCATGTTAGTCACCCCTAAAGTAGGCCTGCGGGCAGGGTGCATTGTATGTAAGAGGTAGGACATGCCCTGATGTGTGTGGCATGTCCTGATAGTGAATTACAGCCAATTTCGTTTTTCACTATTGCAAGGCTACCTGTCCCCATAGGCCAGTATGGGCAGTTTGATTATAACATCTTATAATCCTAACTGACCCAGGGAACATGGTAAAAAAACAAATTTAGTATGCCTGAACTCAGAGTGATAAAATACATATTTTAGTGAAGTTGGTTTTAACATTCTGTGTTTGAAAATACCACTTTTAGAAAGTAGGTATTTTCTTGCCTAAACCATCCAGCCTGCCTCTGCTAGCTTGTGTATTGTATGTCTGGGTTTGTGAGTGACAGGGGCTGGGGGACTCCAGGAGACAGGGTGAGTCAGCACTAGGCTGAATAGACCTATCTGCATGAGGAGTGGTGGGAGGAGTAGCACCTGGGCCTGAATAGGGTTGTGCCTGCCTTCCACAATGCTGGCTCCACCTCCTGTGGTGTGTCTGATGACTCTGGCCCACACTGACAAAGGAAGAAGTTGTGCACTGGCAGAATGCACCCAGAACTGGTTTGGACTAGGTACAGGACCCTCTGCCTTCAGAGGATAAAGGATTTGCTAGTATAAATATTGGGGCCCAGACCCCAAGACTTTAGATCACTTCTGGGAATCAAGACGAACCTTTGCTGAGGACAAGAACCAGGAAGCTGAAGGAGGAGACTACCCCTATGCTGCGTGTTGTTGGGGTTGGCCTGCAGTGGTTACTTTATTGCCAAAGAAAGGAGAAAAGGACTGAGTGTGCTTTCATCATCTTGAAGAAGATCTCCAAGGGCTTGAACATTGAGCTTGCCTCCTGCCTGAAGTCTCAGGGATACAAGACATCACCCCCAGCTCCCCTCCTGAATTCCCTTGCTGGGAATTGAAGTGCCTACTGCTGATGGGCCTTCTGAGAGACTGCGTGTCGCTGGGAGCTGGAAGCGCGACTCAACGAAGAGGAAGCGTGTCGCCGCCGCAGCAGTGTTGTCGCATCGCAGAGTAAGTGTTGCATCACCAACGTGCCCCGCATCACCGGAGAAGCGTGCCGCCGCTGCAGTTGTCGTCGCATCGCATAGTAAGCGTGCCGCCGCTGCCGCCATCGCATCACCGAAGCGCCTCGCATCACCGGAGAAGCGTGTCGCAGGGCCTGTCGCGGCTCAGAAGATCGCAGAGTCGCCGCACGGCCGTCAGGCGTGCACGCATCCCATCTACGTAAGCAAGACACCATTTTCTCGCATCGCACAGGATCGTCATCGCATCGGAGCGACATCTCGACGCATCGGAACCGGGCCGCAGTAAGAAACCGACGCATCCTCCTTTCTGCGTGTAAGGAATCGAAGCATCACCTTCCCTGCGACCCTTTTGTTTGTTTTGCGTTACGCATCCAAAGGTACATTGAGAGTAAAGTGTCGCATTTATCATCTTTATTGAACTGAGCTATTTTCTACCATTTGACAGTCATATTTTTCGTATTGTATTGTGGATTTTTGTCGTTTGGGTCTTGTGTTAAGTCTATATAAAAATACTTATTTTTATACTACAACCTGTGTGGTGTCCATCTGTAGTGTTGTCACTGGGTTACTGTATGTGTTCACAAATGCTTTACACACTGCCTTTGAGATAAGCCTGCCTGCTCGTGCCAAGCTACCAAGGGGGTGAGCAGGAGTTATTTTAGTAGTGTATCCCCCTTACCCTGACTAGAAGCAAGGGTCCCTATTTGGACAAAGGTACCTACCTCTGCCAACTAGAGACCCCCAGTTCTAACAGTGGGCTTTTTTTTGTTTATGACACAGGCATCATTAGTACATTTAAGTCTGATACCTGTGCACCTTGAAATGAGTGTTTGTGTGTGGGAGGAGATGCTCAGCACTTTTTGCAAAGGCATTGTTAAAAGTGAAAGTTTAGCCTCGAAATTGCGGCGGCCTCCAGTTTAAGATTTCCTGGGCTTTGGCCTGCCTGACGAAGCGCTCCTCATGGAGTCAAAACCTGCGGGGGAGGGGGAGGATGGGGTGCGGGTGCCTGTGCTGTCACTGACTGAATTATCTTCCAAAAATCAGAAGGTGCAGCAGCAAGGAAACTTGACACTGCTGGTGCAACATGAAAAACTAAGCATTGACAGACTGGAAACCAGGAAAAGCAAGAAAGAGAAGGCAAGGCGCCAAGGCTTCTCATGCTATGCTCCAATACTTTGGAACTACTACATGTAGCAATATAACAATCTTTCCACCTAATAAATATCCCCCGTGGCCCCACAATCAGCCACCACTTCTCTACCGCCCCATCCTCCTTTGCTGCGTTTCTATTATTTCCTCCTTCTCCCTATTCCAATATCCACTTCCTTCTTTTCTAAATTATAATTCCCAGCATCCCTCTCCTGTTGCTACCGTTTCCATTTATCTTTCCTCTGCACTACTCCTTTGCCCTTTGTTTTCTCCTACTTCACCTTCATGAGTGCACCCAGTACCCACCATCAATCCATTTGCACCCTCATGTACAGTGCTTGTTTGCTTTGTAGCATGGTTTGCACTATATAAATCACACACACATACATCAAACAAAACAATTGTAGTAAACCCATCTCTGAGTACTGAAATAGCACCATGTGCTCTTCTCTATTTCACTTGCTGCCTCATACTGTCGAAAGGGCTGTTGATTGGAGTCCTAAAAGCCGGAACCATTAGGATTCAATATGAAACTACAGTGGCCATTAAAAGAGCCGCTGCCATTTTGGTCTAATTTATGACAACGATGAGATCGCTTGGAAGCTATAAACTTTCTGTAGCACTTAGAAGATAGGACGCCTATTTTCGGATCCATTAGGTGCCTAGGAAACCTGGTGCTTTAGAGCTTCTGGGGTGGTGTCTAAGGTGCTCACTGGGCATATCTCGTGGTACTGGTATGGTTATAGCACTGGGTGATTGAGGTGTCAGGAGACAGAGGCCTCAGAAGGGGCATTCAGGGTAAGACCAGAATGCTTTAAGTTTGTTTGATACATAGTTGTTCAAAAGCCGGGGATAGCAGGGGGTGAGCGCACTATCACTAGTAACATCTGATCGTAGTATGTTATGCTATGTTAGCAGAGATTTGTACAGTGCTGTATTGCCACAGGTATGGCATTGCAGCCAGGGCTGGACTTGGAACAGCAACCAGCCCTGGCAGATTGCTGCTCGACCGGCCCTGGGAGCGGGGCGGGGTGAGGCTGGGTGGGGGGCGTACTAGTAAAAACCATTGCTCCCGCTTTTGTTACAGGGAGCCGATATTGCAGCTCTGCTGCAAAACCGCCCCCCAGTGACAAAACCGGCCCCCGCGGCCACAGAACCGGCCCCCACCCCTCCGGCCCACTGGGAAAACCCCGGGGCCCGCTACGGCCAGTCCGGCCCTGATTGCAGCACTATTCAGTTTTTTTCTAGCAACGTTCTCAACCCACTTCTCAAATATTCTGTTACAGGTGGAGTCTGTTTTCTGTTTTCTTTTGGATTTGTGATTGTTTACTATTATCACTGGTACTGTTGTGAGCTCGTAGGCAACCACCTAGATGGAATATCTGAGCTGTGTCATATATGTATTAAAGTTCTGACGTGACTCATGCTTTCGACAATTTAAAATTATTTTTAAGATGGGCTATTTTGGAATAGCTGTATGTCAGAATATTGTAGACAGAAATAATGTGCTGCAATATATCATAGTCAAAATATCAAATACCAAAATATTGTGAAATATATGGGTAAGTATAGATTTGCTTTTCTTAACTTCACATCTACGTGCTTGAAGATATACATATTCTCAGTGTACATACATGACATTTTAAGTATGGTAAACCTATTCTTACCTATATATATTTACCATTGCAATATTTTGGTAGTAGATATTTTTGCTATGACATTCTCGTAGCACAATATGTTTTTCAAGATATTCCGGTGGAAAACCTTTAGGAAGAATTTTCCTGCCTCTGTTCCATCCAGCTGTTTTCGATTGTCTCTGGGCCCTGGACCCTATGGCAAGAATTCTGTAGTTTTGGTGCTATGCAGTGCTTAATTTGAGCCAGTGGTTTCTGGTGCTCGTCACCAGCACTTAATTGTCAACACTGGCACTTATGCCAGTCTGTCAAATGGTGGCACTGTTTGTCTAATTTAGAGATGACAACAACAACAGTTGTTTATGAATTCAATATGCAATGAAAATGACTAATGCCTGCTGCTCAAGCCATTCTTACAATTTTGGGGTCCTGGAATAGTCTGAATTGCCACACTTGTAGGAGTGTGGTGGTTAGTAGTTGTGTTTGTACGGGCATTGGCAGCGCTGGGGAGGGCAATGGGTGGTGCAAGCTGCAGTGTCCTCTTGACGAGGGCCCTGGAACTTATTTTGTTACAAATTAAGCACTGGTGGTAACCAAGATTTAATTAAAGTACCCATAATGAGCTCTACAGTGCTGTACTCCACTGTTCAATGTTACTTCGTATTCCAAGGCAACGCACAGCAAGGGGGATATGTTTATGATATTAAAATAGTGAAACACATGCTAAGTGTATAGAGCATGAAAGAGTAAGAGACAGTTTTGAAAATATTACTTTCTACAGTGTGCTGTGTATAATGTCTACAACCGAGGTCTCTTTACCAGCACAGGAGCAGAGTTTAATAGTTGCCTGGCTTTTTAAAAGGTGCTTGGTATCAGAGGAGGCGTGGGATGATAACTTCAGTTGTATGGCGGGGTCTCTCAGTTCCTCTTTCTAGTCAGGCATGGGGGTTGTATTTTGACATCTGCGTGGCTCGCTCATGGGCTACTAGGGGTTGCAGATTCCTTGACTTCACAAGGTACTCCGAATAGCCTTGCTGAAATTGGAAATAATTTTTAGAGAAATACATATTTACAATATTCATAGTTCCCTTTATGAGAAAAACCCTGACTTTATATTCCTCCCACGCACCGTGCCTTTGAGTTTAACCAACATTATTTACAGTTTTTCTGGTAGCTGGGGTAATTCGCGGTAAAAGGTCAGTACTTGAAATCAAAGAAAACTACCCAAATGACATTAAAAGCTGAAGCAATTGTAGAGCCTGTGAAAGTCACCTTTTCAAAGGCCACCGTCTGCTGTTAAACCTGGCCATTCCTGAAATAGATTTCCAGTCCTAATTTCCACTCTTGCATTATGATTGGCCATTATGATTCTGGCCAAGCGTGCCATCCTCCATTGACACCCATGGTTTTACATCTCCTGATTTGGCAGTGGGATTCCTAGAATGGACTCCAAAGTGCACTTGTGCATGTTCATACAAAGGCTCGAGGGATTGCCTCCTTTCAGTTCCAAAATGTCTCTAATTCTACTGACGACTTGTTCTTTTGCAGTGTATGGATCATGCATTGCCACAGTTGCAGTTACTTCCAAAGATTTTTTCATCCAACTTTGCCTGGATTTCCAAAGATGCAAAAGACAGTAGCACCTGACTGTGGAAGCAGTGGCTCAGATTTCTGATGCCCTTACCAGTCATTCCTTTCCATTAATTAGCTCTGTAGATATGCAGAAGTGGTCATGGCGCTGAGACTGGTGTTGATATTTTCTTTCTTTTGAATAACTCTTGAGCTATCCTGCAACTGCAGTGGTATGGCTAGACCTTGTGCCGCCCGTGGCAGTCCCTGTGTTTGCCTCCCGCGGCAGCCGCATGTAAGAGCGGGGGGGGTGGGTGCTGGCGATTCTCGTTTGCCGCCCGTGAAGGCCGCAGATAAGAGCGGGTGGGGGGCGGACTGATCCCCCCCTCCCTCTTTGCTGCGCCACTGTTCAACTATTACCGGATCTCATTGGATGAATGAAAATGTTTTTGTTGCAGGGTTTGATGGCCTTTCTGTTCTTCCTTTGCAAGATATTGTGTACTTCAAATTCGGAAGAGAGGGAAGTAGACCTATGGCATGGGTAGGGATTCTGTAGGCAAAGGGGCCGATTCACAAAGGTAAGTTCGCATGTGTACATCTCCCTACATGCAGCTCTACATCTACACCTATGTGTAAATCTCCTCATGGATAGAATTCACCATCCCCATGAAGGGAATTCCACCTTGATGTAGACTTATGAACCTATAGTCACTCAAAGGAGGGGTGGGGACTCCTATGATGGAATTTACAACAGAAGTGTTACTATTAGTAACATTCTGGCTGTTTGTGGAGATCTCTGCCCCCAGGGTGGAGATCTCCCACTGGAAAGTTATAGAGACTTTAAAAAAAGTAATTTCAAATGAAAAATAAATACATATTTTAAATGAAAAATATTAAAACATATTTGCCTAACTCCTATTAACGTAGGAGTACCACAGTAACAAAGGACACTGTGCAGGCACTAAAACCTAACATATTAATCAATTAATTTAATTATTTGATTTTTATTTCTATTTAAATAATTTTTTTGTAAAGTTATAATTGAAAGTATATTTAATTAAAATATTAATATGAATATTAAAAATGAATATTATAAAGATATTAAAAACATATCTAATAATAAACTTTGGAATAATTTAAATAATGTTTAATTTAACATGCTATTCAATTTGTATTTCTCCCAGTGCCTTAGAGCTATTGTTCTCCCCTGTTGATTTCTATGGGGGTGTTATGCAGTATCAGTGGTTGGCCATGTGTTGTGATTGACTTACTCCAAGGCAGGGCTGGAATGCATTTAAGTCTGTTTTGACTATTGAACTATTGTAATAGATTTAAATGTGCGTTTCGAGATTGGCAGTTGTCTTACTCTTATGCTGAGAATGCACTAGGGCCAAAGAGACTGTTGCTTTTACAAGAAAGTGACTCTTCCCTCCAGTAAAATGAGATATTCTAGTCAAACTTCTCTTATTGCCTATGAATGAGGGGCTTCGTAAATGTCATCAATTGATTTCTCCTCCTGCCCTAGTGGATGAGATCATGACTGAGTTTGGTGGGTCAGTTAACTAATGCTACCTCTCCAGAGATCTGTGTTTGACCACAGGTTCAAATTCAAATGGCACCCCTTAAACGTCCATCCTTCACAGGTCGATAAAATGAATACTACTGAGATGGGTAATAATACACATCTGTTCTTTCAGCACCAACATACCCTTCATAGAGAATGTGCACTTTGCAAATACATAAATGTGTCATCGTGGAGAACATTCACCCATTTCTTATACTTTTTTTGTGAGTGACCCTTTGACATGATATTTGATGTTTGCAATAACAACAAGGAAAAACATTGGTCACAGGACATCGGAATCTGGAGCATCTGCATGAGTACTACTGTCAGTTTACTTTTCACAAGCATGCACTTACTGGTGACATATGTCAATCATGCGAGGTTTATTGTGATTCAATATGCCATATAAGGAACACTGGATAACATGACTATTCTAGACAATGTCTTGTGTTATGACAAGGGGATTTAGGGGAACGGATTGCTTTTTGAATGCTTCCTCTCTATGGGTGCAAAATACTTTGCTTTGGGTAATAACATCACTGTTATTAACACAGTGCCCCCTTGGCTCAGTGGAAAATCCATTGTTCAATCTATATGCGCTATATAGCGAACTTTCACTGTTTCTAACATGTTTCTATACGAAGTCGAAGCAGATTACCTAGTGTAACTATTGCATATCTGTAAGACGATGGATCCAGACAAAAGCAGTACTATAAAGATTGATGTGTGCCAAGAACATAGCTACAAAGATTTATCATGTCGCTTCTTATGCACTATGAATATTGATAAGGAAATTGATCAGATCGCTTCTTATACCGCATGATTATTGATTAGAAGATTGACCCGGTTTCGTGTTGCGCACCATGAACATTCATAATGAGATTACACTAGAATCCGTTTAGTCCACCGTGAATATCAAGTGGATAATTGATGAGGTCCCTCGTTGTACATCCTCAATATCAATGGATGTGCCATGCATACTGTTAGAGAGAGAAATCAGGACCCTCTTTGAGCATCATGAATATTAATGAGTTGATTTATCCAGTCGTACAATGTCCCTCACACAGCCCAATTTTTTCAACAGAGAGATGCAAAGGTTTCTTGGGGCCACAATAATGTCAGTGCTGAGTTTGGTCAGGGCACTCAGAGCGCCGCAGGTGTATGCCTCATACCCAATCAGGCTAAAGCCTTCAGACCCGATGTCATTTTTCTCCGCTCCGCGGCCTTCTCATTGATCAAGAATTATGAAGTCAGGAAGCAGCAGCAGAGATAAAGCGGAGGATCTTCGTTCTGACCTATTATGCAAGTGCATATATTTTTACCTTTCAGGATTAAATTAAAGTGTTAATTTTTAATGTTGTTTTCTGACTTGGCTGTAGCGATACCACTCGTTGGCAGTCTTAATTCTAATGGGATTGAGAGAGATTAACACATCAGCATTTTGCCTCATAGCTTCATCAATCAGAACCCCATTACCTTCTATAAAGGGTGAGCTATTTGGGCATTAAAAGCCAGAGAGACAGAGACTCAGCACAGAAGAGAACAGACTGTTTAAGTAGTAGAAAAGATGCTTTTCAGGTGGAAATCACACATCATACATTCTGATCTTCTTGTGGCTGGTCTTTACTGATGAATTTCTTCCAGAATCAAGGCAGGGATAGGCATGGACTCATGGAGGAAGTCCTGCTTTGTAAAAACACACACATATTTAAATGATGTAGAGGAAGGTACAGGTGAACCACATCCTGCTGAACAAATAGTGATTGCAGAAATGGAACACATAGGGAAATCATGGTAAACATAATTGAAAGAGAGAATCAACACTGCGTTATGTAGTGTAGTGATTCATTTTTGAGCGAGTTGTTGCCGAGCCCTTGTAAGTCAATCCCATTCCATGGGTTGTGGTGAGAGGTATTATGTGGTCATGGGAGGTAATATCCTTCCACTATTACCCTCACTGAGCCATGCAACATGGTTTCCTTGTGTAAGAGAGCTGGGTGTTTGCTTGCTCCAAAATAGAATCAAATATCAGTAAGACTGTTGTTGATGGGGTGTTACTTGTAACAAGGCTTTGGTTCCAACTCCACAGATGCCAACACATGGTATAGCCAATGCTGGGTGGTGCCCGCTAATGGTACTATCAGTCAAAGCTACACACATCATCAGTACCTCATTCCCTTACAATTTTGAAGTGTTTCGAAGCGTTGCTAAGAGGCTCCCTTGTGTAGCATGGTCTTGAAAATAGAATAGCATTTTTCAGATACAGTGTGCGGCACTCCACCCTGCTGCCATCTATTGACAAAGGATACAATTGCAACACGGGGAGGGAGGGCTGAAAGGGCCGGACTATGCTGTACACTCACCTGACAGGAACTCTCTTCATAATGTCACAGCCCTCAAACTAAATCTTCTAGCAGGTTTTGGCGGTACCAAGGGAGCCAGGTTCACTGCCCACAGATAACTCATAGATTGAAGCCTCTCCTTATTTGAGTGCCTTCCCATTCACCTGGTTGAGATAACTAAAACAACCCTAGATGAATTTCGGTTGTGAGAAAGTTATCCTGTCCCCTTTATCGCGTGAGGCAAGGAGTGAAATTACTTCTACTGCCTTTTCTTATGTGGAAGTGGGAATTCGTTTAGCTGAGGAGGGGAGCAGGTTAGCTACCATTGCTTCCTCCTTGATATAATGGGGCAGTGTCTGCCCTGGGTGATAGTGATGGTGTAGGGAATTAGATGCTGAGATGGAGGGACGAGTATAACACATTTGTCTGCTTGGTCCTGGTCAGAGTCTCAGTTTAGCTCTTTGTAAACCTTACATTTGCTGTGCAGGACACACCGCGTGAGGAAGCTTGCATTATGTTGCAACATTTTTCACCCCAGTTTCCTCAAAATGGTGGTCCCAGGTTAAACGTGTCTAGTATTTTTCAATGCCACAATCCCCTGAGCTCAATGGGACATTATTGCCTTTATTGGTCCCGGGGCGGGAAGCATACCTTTAAAGTTGGTGGTGATCTGCTTCTGAACGCAACCATGCTGGATCTCGGGCAGCACTTTCCATTGGAAGTTGCTGGAAAAGGCTGTGATGGCATTCAACCTCAGAGTGCCAGCCCCTGTGTGAGGGAAAGAGGTCAGAGACATCGAGGCATGTGTCACTGACATCACCTCTTCCCCATCACGTATCTTTATTGTGAGGGGAGTGGGCAGTGGAAAAGCACTGCAGCAAAGGTCCTCTTACTGCTCTCGCTAGACAGAGGCAGTAGAAGAGGGCTCTTGATGGCAGCGATCTGCAAGAAATGGCTGACAGTTTCAAAGTTACGATTCCATACTCTAGGCAGAGGATCATGCAAAATACTCTAGTGTACAAGGGTGCGGTAGGAAGAAGGGTTTCACGTAAAGGCAATGTACTTTGCTACTACCCTTTTAACCAGTGACCCTTTAACAGATAGTAAACTAGAGTGAATAAAGGGCCTCAGTTCATATGTCTCTTCTATGAGAAATGGTGACGAGAATAGTCAGTAATAGCACTATACAATAAAGACATAGATTGACTTGAACCCTTAAGGCTGGTCTTCAGTAGACTTAGCACTACTGTCCATGGCCGCACTGAAGTCACAAAATGATGAACATTAAAGGAAATGTGATTTGTAAGAGACCTCTTTGTTTATATGCTTTGTGCCATTGCTACTTGCTTAATAACCATGCTATGTGATTGCTTTGTCAATTGATTTTTTCATTTTTAGTCGATTTAGCCTAGATTTGTAGGTTAACGCGCTTGGTTCAGAGGTCAGTGTGTTACCTCAATATCTCAGTTTCAAATGCCAGATAGGCCATCTATGGCCTTGATAACGACTGCTTTGTTATTTTGCAATCCCTTTATGCAGCCCTGTTTATGCATGGATCGCAATTAAAAGAGGTGAACACTTTACCGGACCCAGTATTTTCTGGGTGCAATAAAGTCGTCACCGCTGGAGTTTTCCCTTGTTAAATTTTAGCAGGTCTAACCTGCCAAAGTTTAATGAGTGTAAATGGCGCTGTCAAAACTGGGACATGCAGATTTTAGAGCAGAAAGCACCAACATCTGTGCATTTTTTTTCTGTGCTAGAGGAAATCTTGCAATAGGTGCTACTTATCCAACTGGATAAATCCTGATGCTTGGGGTATAATATGTTATCAGGTGCATTGGACAGAAGTGTCTCCTTCATGATAAACAGGTGTGTAACCCTACCCTGCCCTGAGTGCCCCCCTGCATCTGAAGCTGGTGTCCAGACTTTTGTTCGGCCCTGAAACATACTAATCTAGAGTGTCCACAGAGGCCTATACTTGTCCGTGCAAGGTACAGAACCTAGTCCGGAACTTGGAGGGATGCACAAAGCATTCCTTCATAGGGGACATGGGGCTACTGTCCATGTCCTGGGCTATTCACATAAACCAGTGGTGGCAACTAACTAGCTCTTCCTGAGCACTACCATTAGATGATAGGGCTGGGACAGCAATTTCTGTTGTTCAAGGTGAGGAAGCTTCTAGAAAGGGCCTGCCCTTTTGCATGCCCCGATTACTGCTTCAGGAAGGCTGATGACAGCCAAGTGCAGAAATCTGACACTTCATTGTGCCCTTAATTTTATACTCTTGATTAGAGTTAGCATCGCTGCTACCTGCTGTGAGAGCCATCACCGTGCACAAAGGCTGTGTCTGAGCTACAGCCAGAAAATTACATTTGAAAGTAAACCCCCCAAACCGATTTTGAATTCTGAGGCAGTTGACCCACATCACCTGTCTGGAAATCGAGTTTAAAGGTGGTACCCACATCACTTCACTTTGTTCCAGTTCCAAGGTCTTCTTGACCAAGGAAGGAAATGCTCTACATATTACTCAAAGGACTGCGGTGTGAGCAAGAACAGGTATCCACAAGCACTACCAGTCCTGCAGCTCCACCAAGCAGTTAAATGGGGCCTACATGGAAAAAGAATAAAGGTTGAGCGCGTAGAGAAATCTGTAGTGTGATCAATAGAAGTTTTGTCCACGTGAACGCTGTAGCAAAAGCCATAGAACAAATCTATGCATTAGCTATTGGGGTAATCCAGATAGAACTGCAGTGGTGCTTCATAATAAAAACCTATGCTCATGCGACATACCTGGGACTGTAGACATTAGCGCTCCTAGAGAGGAGGAGAGAGCCTGACTAGACATTGTAGATGACATTACAACCCTGCAACTGTATCTTTATTGAACTGTACGGTATTTTGTTTTACTGTGAGATTAAAGCACTTTCTCTTTACCTGAAAATAAGCACTAATCTGGACATTACAGTATTGTATCTGTTGGTTAACTGTCGAGTTCTAAGTTCTGGCCCCCATACTGCTTCCCTGTGAAGCCTTTGACTGTTTATTCTCGCTACCCTCAAAGTCAAGAGTACTTTGCCCAGTTTGCAGTTCTGTAGGTGGACAGACCTCAGGACCCCAGAGGCACACAGCCCCAACCACCACAGTTATGGCCCAGTAGACCCTGTCTGTTCTGTTGTGCCCCTAACTGGGGTCTGTTGTGGTGTGATAATGAGCCACCTCCCTGGGGCATTCGTATTCAGGGCCTAAAACAAGCGAGCATTTTATACAGGTGTGGGTGTCCTTTGCCCACTAATATTGTTTTGCCCAGCAGTATAGATTGTCACTTGCCGTCATGCCAAGCAGTTAGGTCATGCTGCAATGTTTTTTCTGGTATTCTCAGGGCAGTGTTTTTAGACTTGTTCATGAGGAGTCAGGGCAGGTCACTGTCAGAACAGTGCCCTGTGAAGCAATACCCTGGCCTCCCCTTATCTCACAAACAACATATTTGCTGTGAAATGGAGACCACAGTGTTCAATTTGGGAACACTCCACCCATTTTCTTCCATTTTTTAGCAACAACAGCTCGTGTATTTTGCAGAAAATCACCATTTACTTAAGATCCAGAAATGCGTTTTTCAATAATTTTTATTAAGGTACTGAGTCAGCATAATAAAAGGGGCAAATGCCATTACTTCGCTTATTTCACCTTGTTCTACCTTTACTTTTCGGTATTTACATCAACAATATAATTACCTTGTTTGCCACTACCGTAGTACCATTAACTCAACTAAGGATTAATTATAATTAATTAAATTTGAATTTCATTAATACATTTACATTATGCCCATTAGTTTTTTTTATGTTATCTGTCGTCGTAATAGAGGGTGAGGTATAATAAGAGTAGTTTTTGACGAGGCAATGTTTGTAGAGGTAGTGGTATTTTTTGATTAAACATGTTACACCGAAACCTGCAAATAAAACATGCTACTTATTGTCTTTGCTCACTCTGCTCAGGATCTAGAATGGTTCCTTGTGTTTTTTTTTGCTGGAGGATTCTGTTCCACATCTGAAACCCAGGCTGGAAATAATATTCCACAGCTACTAAAACATGTTCAGATTACTTACTTATGTACTTATGTTTTCTCTTCCTCACCCCTGGCCTAACATTAGCAGAGGCCAGGCCCATACAGAAGTTGTGGCTGGTACTGAACAAGGGGGGCGGGGTGGGGGGGAAAAAGGGGAGTTTAAAAATAAATAGCACTTACCTTATAAAGTCGCTGACTCTCCTCCATCGCCGTCGTCTGCTTGGTCCGGCCGGAACAGGAAGCACAAACAGGCTCCCCAAAACCAATCACAACGCTGCAATGCAGCGTTGTGATTGATCTGAGCGCCGTGGTTCGGAGCCTGTGCATGTTCCCCACCAGGCTGTGTATTACAGCCTGTTGGGGAACATGCTAAGTGCGCATGACTGTTTGGCTGGCCCAGTAGGGCCGGCCAAACCATCATGCCCACTTAGTGCACATATTTCCTCCACCCCCTGCTGGCTGCATAGACAGCCAAGCCCACCCGCCCGAAAAATAAAATAACAACATCGTGTTGTTATCATTTTATTTTTCCTTCTTTGCACTGCTAAAAGCAGTGAGGCGACGCACCTCTGCCTTAGCGGAGGAGTCGCCACTGCCCTACAGCCACTTTTAAAATAATACCAGAGCATTAAAAACTTCTGCTCCCCCCTCCTGTGCTGCACTATGTAAGGGCACGTTTCCTATCCAACAACCTGGTACAACTGACAAAGCCAAAAATGCAATCAGGAGGGAAGGAGTGAGGGAGAGAGAGAGAGAGAGTTAGGCTAGGGACGAGGAAGAGAAAAGTTGAGGTAATGGGATGGCTGGTAAGCAATCTGGATATTACCACCTCATTTCTTTTCCTTGTTCTGTACTTATGCGAGAGTACATACCAAAGCAAAGACAGATCTTTGGCAAGAACAACAAAGAGGTGAAAACAATCAGAATGCAACCCTTAACCAAAGGTATCAGACAGAGCCCCAGTGCCAAATGTGGAAGGATTCTGAAAATGAACATTCAGTCTGCAATGAGACACAATCGTAGAAGGCCCCACCCAAGTGGCTCCCAAACAGATGTCCGTGCGAGAGAATCCCTGTGCCTCAGTCCATGAAGTGGTCATACCTCTTGTGGAATGTCCCTAAATTTGTCTAGGTAACTCCTTACCTGAGAGTTTGTAAAGACAAGAAATGGTTGATTTTACCTAATGACTCAACTTGGAGGAAGAAGATAATTCCCTACATGAAGGAACAAAATTCACAAACAGGTTATTACATGGACTGAACGAGACAACCCAGTCCAATAAAATGGACAAATGCCTGCAAATTTCAGATTTCAAGGCTATCTCTTCTGGGGTGACAGGGTTAAGACAGAACAGTGAGAGAACAGTTTCAGCTTTCCTGTGAAACTTGGACAAACTTGAAAAATCTTGGGGACAAGCCCTTGACCCAGATGAAGAACCAGCCTGTCTGGAAAGAGACAAAGGTAGGGAGCCTGAAAGACCAAACACCCTAACCTTCTGGCTGAGGTGATAATAACAAGAAGGAAGTGCTTAATGATTAGAAATTTAAGAAAAACCTTAGGAGAGCCTCAAAAGGAGCACTAAGATGCCCAGAAAGAACTAAAGGAAGCTGCCAAGGAGGAGAATTTCCTCTACCTGGAGTCCGGGCCAGTGACAAACTCTTAAGAAGATGTGATGCAAAGGCTTGAACAAAGTGTAAACCATCGCAGGCATCTCTAAAGGCTCTGGTTCTTCAACGTGGAAGGAAAGAACCCCCCAGGCAAAACCATCCTAAAGAAACTGAGGAATTAAAATGAGGTTGTATCCCCCAGGGACTAACCCTTTCCCCACATCATTTCTGAATGGAAGCCCGATGGTGACTGTAGGCCTCATGAGTAGACCACCTCCTGAAAGTCTGAACAACTGTGGCCACGACTTCAGGTAACCTCAGATTCTGTAAATCAAATCATTCCACCTTCACACTGACAAATGCATTCTCAGTACAGACAACTGTGATGAGAGTAGCTTCAAAGGGAAATGGGTACACAGGAAGTATCAACTCCTGAACAGAGTTTAACTGGAGGAAGAATGGGAACTAGGGCTTCTTGGACCAGAATTGTACAGTGAGGATGATCCTGTGACAGCACCTCATGAGGTGGGCTAGAAGCTTTGTGATGACTGGGAAGGGAGGAGAGGCAAAGAGAAGACCCCTGTGTCACAGACAAATCAGGGCATTCGCACCCCTCCCCCCCAGGCACCCTGAACTAGAATCCTCAAATATTAAGCAGGAAGAAGTGTGCTAATCTTGGTTGTGGAGAGATCTGCCAGAGGGTTGTTGAATCTCTTGCATATCTGGAAAAACACTGCCTGATACTAACAAAACTCCTAAGATAAGGGGAACACTAGACTCAGTGACTCTAATATTGAATTGTCCACCCCCTGATGTTGACTGCTGACAATGCTAACAAATGCTCTTATTTTGACTGGAGATTCTGAACTGCAATATCTATGAGAACCCTGCAATGAGTGGCCTCTTGATGGTTCACAGAGGCTTTAGTTGTTGTGTTGTCTGTTCGCAGGATCACAGACATACCCTGAACCACATTGCCAAAATATTTTAGAGCACAGACAACTGCAGACCGCTCTTTCCAGTTGAAGGAATGCCCCAGCTCTTCCTCCTTCCATAGGCTCTGTGCCGAAAGAGACCCCAGTATTGCTCCTCAACGAGTCCTGGGATATCTGTGGTCCGAATGACTGGCTGCAATGATGCAGAGGCAAATCCCTTCTCCAAGTGAGTCAAGATGACTAAATAAATACATTTCTGGGTATTTTCCTATGTCATAGGAATCCTGAGCTCGTAAAGTTGAGTGCCTGGATTCCAAAAACTGAGAATGTGTCTCTATATTTAACTCCAGTGGAGAAGTGCCCACAGAACTACAAAGATGGTGAAGACCTAGAAGGAAAGCACAGAACAAGAAAGAGAAATAATGATCCAAATTATTCAGAAGGAGGCACCAATTCAATCCACTCTGAAGAAGGGAGAGTAGCTCCCCTTGGATCTGCATGCAGCTCCTAGCAGGATCTGATTGGAGAGCCATCAAGGACATCAAGTGCAAACAAATTAGACCGACAAGGACTAAGGCAAAGATACCAGTCTCACATCTGGCTGGAACTGAGACCCAATAAAATGTAGATCCTGGGTAGGTTCCTCTCTGGATTTCTTTCTTTCTATCCATGACAACAGGAATCGTAGGCAAGGATCTAGGAGGACGCTAATGAAACGGAAAAAAAGAGAGAAGAAGTAAAGGAAGGAGCCTCTTTAAGTAGTCCCAAATTCTCCCTGAAGAACAGGAGGTCCAGATGCAAGTCCTCTTTATCCACCGACCTTGCTCTTGGGTCTGGCATGAGTGAATACTCACAAGCATTATGGGAAGACAGGAGGACGGAGCGGAGACATGAGACCTCAAAAAAGTCTGTTAAGGAGACTTGGGCGTAGCAAGATTTTCCTTCAAAGTTTCAACAATTTGGGCTTTCGAACCTGCCTCAGACCCACCTTGAATACCGCCCTGCTCTTGGACACAGGGAGGTCTCTCTCAGTCTCTTGAACGAAGGCTTATCCTCCATAAGTAACACAGACAGAAGACTCTCTGCAGTTAGAGACACCGATGAACAAAAGCACTGCCTCTCTATGCTGCAGATCTACTTCCTGACTCTTCCTGTAAACAACATGGCAATCATGTGTGTCTTGTGCCAACTAATGCAGTGGCCTCCCAAAGAAAGATGGGTACCATGAATGTTCTTAAAGAAGAGGAAGAAGAGTGCAACTGCTCCCTCAATATGGATACACCAAAGAGAGCGGTCACCTTACAACTCTACCCAGCCACCCAGAGAACAAGACGACATTACAGTACAAAACAAGAGCCTTTGAGACAGTCACAAAAATGGATTTTGGATGGGCTATGTCTCCTTATATAGAGTGTGCTCTTTTTAGGTCGAAGCCTACCGGACAGCTTAGCTGTCTGGTTTGCTAATGACATCTTAGGGACATTCGGAAAGCTTCCCTAGGAATGCATTCCGCCCATTGTTTACCATTGGCTTTGTGGTTTATAAGTCACATTTGCTTGCTTTCTATTTGCAGACTCTATTTGTGTTAGGCTATTCAGCTGGACTTAATCCCTTACCTTGCCCAAATCCTATTTACTGTATTTGTCCACCAGTGTTTGATTTCTGTAAGCAAGCCTTTAAATCTTGGTCTTATCTTGTCACATTTGCTGTGCATTCAAAGGTCAAATGTCATGCTCTTTCTTCCAGGGAGCTTGTTTATTTTTCTTTCTCTGACTTAAAAGTGAGATGATTTATGTGACAATCATGCTGACTCCATGGAGTGATTGAGGAAGGCTGTAAAACGTAATTTTTTTTCTAGTTCACAACAAAATCTAAATGTTTGTAAATGAACTGTGCAGCTATTTCAGAATTAGAAAAGCCCAAATGAAGCAAATCTTTAGGTAATTCCTGAAGTGTGGTGGAAACAAATATTTTAAAATGATTAAAACAAATCAATACACTAGGTGATGACATTTCCACACATTATTGTTTGTGCGCTGTATACTTTTATCAGTGAAACTGTTTGTTTGTGCAAATGCAATGGTGATTTCAATGAAAGATGTGTTGTCTGTAATGGAAGTGCACTACCATACAATGCATAATCTACTTTACCATACTCCACTCTACTCTGCACTACTCCACGCCACTGCACTGCACTCTGCAGTACTCCATTCTATGCCACTGCACTCTATGCCTCTCTACTCTACTCTGCACCACTCTGCTTTATGCCAATGCACTCTACGCCATTACACTCTTCGCCACTGCACCCTACACCACTCCAGTCTAGGCCACTCCACTCTACTCTGCACAGCTCCACTCTATGTCATTCCACTCTGCACCCCTAAATTTACACCACTGCACTGTATGCCAATACACTCTATGCCAATGCACTCGGTACTACTCCACTCTGTACCAATCCACTGTACGACACTCTAATCTACTCTGCACAACTGCACTCTATGCCACTTAACTCTGCACCACTTTACGCTATTACTCCTCACCACTCTACTCTACACCCCTGCACTTTACTCTGCACCACTCCACTCTACGCCACTTCACTCTACTCTGAAACAATCTACTCTATGCCACCTTACTCTACACCCCTGCACTCTACACCACGCTGCACCACTCTACTCTATGCTACTCTATGCCACTGCACTCTATGCCATTCTACTCTATGCCACTGCACTCTACCGCACTGCACTGTATGTCTCTGCACTCTACTCTGCACCACTGTAGTCTATGCCACTGCTCTCTACACCACTCTACTCTGTAATACTACACTCTCCGCAACTGATCTCTATGCCACTCTACTCTGCATTGCTGCACTCTACGCAACTGCACTCTGCAGCACTCCACTCTACGCCATTGCACTCTACACCACTCCACACCACTATATGCTACTCTGCACCACTCTATGCCACTGCACTCTGCCACTCTACTCTGCACCACTCTACTCTGCACCACTGAACTCTATGCCACTCTACTCCACGTCACTCTACTCTGCACTACTGCACTCTACACCACTGTATTTTATGCCACTGCACTCTATGCCACTCTAATCTGCACGACTCCACTCTGCACCACTGCACTCTACTATGCACCACTCTAATCTATGCCACTGCATTGTACGCCACTAAATAATACGCCGCTGAATTCAATGCTGCTGCACTCTAAGCCACTATACTTCCAACACTTTACGCCAATGCACTCTACACCAGTCCACTCTACTCTACTCTATGCCACGATACTCCACTCCACTGTAACCCACTCTATGCCATTGCACTTTACTCTGCTTTGCACCACTTTACTGTACGCCAATTTATGCTACGCCACTCTATTCTATGCCACTGCACTCTACTCTACGCCTCTTTACTCTGCACCACTCTATGCCCCTGCACTCTACGACAATGCACTCTATGCCACTCTACACGATTGCACTCTACTACAATCTAACCTGTAACACTGCACTCTATGCCACTGAACTCTACGCCACTCTACTCTGCATCACTTCACTCTATGCCACTTCACTCTGCAGTACTTCACTCTATGCCACCACACTGTAGGTCATTGCACTCTACAGCACTATACTCTACTCTGCACAACTCTATGCCACTCTACTCTGCACCACTGCACTCTGCACCACAGCACTCTACGCAACTGCACTTTACTATGCAACACTCCAATCTACACCACTGCATTCTACGACGCTGAATTGTACACCACTGAATTCTATGCTGCTGCACTCTATGCCACTGCACTCTACGCCACTTTACTCTGCAACACTCTAAGCCACTCCACTGTAAGCCATGCTACGCGACTCCACTCTCTGCCACTCCACTCTTTGCCTTTCTACTCTTCGGCACTCCATGCCACTCTCATCTATGCCTCTCTCACCCGTGCCTCTAACTTTTAGCCATGCTGAACAGCAGCCACACTGGTATATAACATGTCTAAATAACATTGGCAAAGTCAATAGCTCTTGTATAGGCGAAACCTATTGGCTTTGCCAATGCTTGTTTGTATTGATACCACTTTAAGGGACCCTGCATGACCTCCTCTAACTTTAAGTTAAGGACAAGGAAGAGAAATGAAGTGGTAATATTCCCCGATGAAGAAAAATTTGTACCGTGTTGCACCTAATTTGATGGGATGGGATGAAATAGGTTCTTCAAATGTGGTTTTCAATCAATTAATCAATCAATCCATTTGTCCAATCAAGTAATTAATCAATTATGATGTACGCTGTTAGAGAATCATAAAAAAATCTATACTCACATAAAAACATTGCATAAAAAAGTGAAATAATCCATCACATACTTTACACAGGTTTATGAACATAAGTTAAAAAGGCAAGGTATTCTGTGATTTTAAATAAAACCTCAATTACATCCTATTTTATTTTAGACTGTTCAGATACATTGCTCCCCTAACTATGGTAGCAATCAGGGACATCTTAAGGATTTTGGGGGCCAGGGCCAAGCCTATTAAGGGGGCCCCTGTTCGTAACAGCTTTGAATTTATGATCTAATGTCAGCTATTTCATGACGTCTTTGGCCCAGTCACTAACAGTGCACAGTCACACTCATCCACATTCTAAAGGTGTTTACACCTAATATTCAGGGATAGTGATGTGTGTTTTCAATATTGTAACACAGCAGCAACTCACTAATTTTGCAAATAATCTAGCTGACACCCTCCCATTTCTCATGTAATGTCCTGTTTTGATCTAAAAGAACCTCTTTTATGGATGTTGCATGAAACATAAACACAACATTTCTCTGCAAAATGTTTGTTATAGACTCTGACACATAACCCACATTAAAAATAAATGAAAGGAAAACGGCATTTAAAACAATCTGTTTATGAATTATTCAAGGTCATCAGGGATTGACTCTCTGCATAACAGAGCTGCCTCTATCAGGGGGTCCCCTGAAAACCTGCGGCCCTGGGCCAGAGCCCACTTTTCGCATGCCTTAAAACGTCTCTAGTAGCAACTGATTCCTTGTTCTTGTCCTTCAGCCTCCCTCCTCAAATATAATTTGCCGTACAGTACAGAACCACAATAATTGCCAGATCTTTACAAAGCAAATCCCCTCTTCTCAAAGAAGAATCCCATCATGTAATGGTTCCAACCAATAAATCCAATGCTTCGCTAAGCAGGGAGAAGAAACACCAGAATGTAATTCATCCTCACATCCTCCTTAATTACAGCTGCATGAGGGTGAGTAAGTTTTAGCCCATTTGCTTCACAAATTGTTAAAAATAAAAATCCACAACCTAAATTTTACATACAGCTACTTTTAAAAAAGGCGAATGAGCTTGTAATAAATTAACGTTACCCAGTGCACAAGCCTGGTCATGATATATGTTTTTAGTCCACATTTGAATGTTCGTTTGGGTCTTCATTTTGCATTTGCTTAACACAACACTTGTACTGGTTTTGCCCATTTCGACTTTGCTATATGTTGGTTATTGACAGTCATCCTGTGCAACAGTTGCTTACAACACATAAGAGTGCCTGATTTGAGAACTCATTACCAGTTGCCTGGAGTGAGATCCCTGGGGGCACAGCGCTCTGGGCAACTACAACTGAACCCAGTGTTTCTGGACTCAGGGCTTCATTTACAAGAAACTGACGCATCTGCATCGATACGTCAGTTTCCTTGTACCTGCGCCAAATGTCCTTGCCAAATGTCCTCGCCATGGATGCGCTGTATTTACAAAACAGGGCTCCATGGTGCAAGGATTTAACAGATGCGTCAGAAATTCTGACAAATCTGTTGGCGCAAAAGTGGTGCATTGCTGGAGTTGGACATAAAATTGATGCAACTCCAGCAATGTGTCAGAACACACAGGCGAGTCCCATTGTAAAAGCCCTGTGTCAATCCTTATGCCTGGTCTGAGCAGGTGTAAGGATTTTGATGCAGTCAAGTAATAGAATAAAACAGTGAAATGTTGGAAATTTCACTGCACCACTTCTACGTGGCTTTTTTTTGCGTGGGAACGCCTACCCAGCATACATTATACCTGCCGCAGGTATAATGTGGCGCAGGTCTCTATAAACTGACGCATTGTACACAATGCACCAGTTTGTAGACATGGAGCAGTGTGGTGCACTGATTGCGCCGCTGCTGCATCAAAACAAAAAAAAGTGATGGAGCGGCAGCGCAAGGGGTTTGTAAATAAGCCCCTCACTATTCCGAACTGGTGGAAATATGCATCAGCTGAAATCACAGATGACGAAGGACAGGGGTTGAAGGCAGAAACACCATGGGGGTGGTGGGCGGCAAATAATGCTACCCCAGAATTACCCTACTCTGCTGTACCCATCTGCTAACCCCTGGCCTGAGATCTGCAGCCCTTCCCCAATGCCATTTCTGCCTGCTCTAAGCTGCAGAGTTTTGGAGAGAAATCGACCACAAAGAAGAGGTGACAGATCTTTTTAATGGAGTGGCTGATTGCCATTTTCCTATGGCATCATAACAGGTTTATTTTTTAAATAACTGTAACTGTATTTTGATTATTTGATTTATAAGACCACAGTAAAACTAAGGCGATTCAATGCACAATGCTACACATCAAGTTTCTCAGATAGTCCACAAACCAACAAACTGATAGTTACCTACAACATATTGCTCCCCAAACATAAGAGGTTGCACTGGCTCCTTATGTAACAAAGGGTGAAATATTTGACCTTGACCTCAGCGTTTAAGAAGGACAGATTCAAGGAGTATGCTCTAGGTAGGCCATTAAGATTGGGAGAGTAAGGCCTGTTGATTGCCAGTGCCAACTGAGGCACACTAGTTGTCAGGATTTTAGAGGTGGAAGGGGTGGAATTGACTCTCCGAGGCAACCAAAAACATTAAGGATGCTGTTGGCTTTAAGGAGAGATGGAATACTTGTTTATTTAAGGAAACAGCTTTCAATAGCATACGCAGAGCACATAGATAAATTGAAAGAGTTTGATTGATCAAATAGTGCCGGCCAGACAGACAAACCATAATAACTTCTTGCGAATTCTCATTAAAAATATAGTTGAGGAAAACCTTTTATCGCATTTCAATGACATGTTTAATTTTCAAGTTTAACAAAGCCAGCTACTGTCTTTTCCTATTCTCTCTGCTCTCAAAACGTCAAATAACAACTTTCACAATATGAACCGAGTACAAATCTACAAACCTTTAACTGTGCTGATAACATATTTCTTCTGATGCCTTTTAGTGGTGGGCAAAAGAGGAATTGATGGTATATGTTATCAATCACACGGGAGATTCACACAATGTTATCCTTAATATTAGATATTTCTTCCCCTTTTGCCGTTTTTGAACTTTTGGACCCTGAGGATGACTTCAATTGTTTTAAATGAGCTTGATGTACAGAGGTCTCTGTAGTTTAGGTTTGTGGATATTTCAATGACTGTAACATTTTGGGATTGCCAGAGTGACTAGCAGATGCAAAAAGAACAAATGATGGATGGAATGCTGAACAAATCAAACATTCACCCCCAGTCACAGATCTGGGTTAAATCCATCGGCCATGCCATTCCAGTTTGGACCCAGCCATCTGCAAATCAATCTTGGCCCTGCTCCTCATGAGAGCAGTCCAAACCAAACTGCCAGGCAAGGTCCTCCCTAGACCAGAAACAAGCATCCTGGGACAAGTTTCGGGGTATCACCCCTCATCAACCAGGCTAGCTTGAATCCGGTGGTATAGCGAGCACGCGACCCACATCTGGGCACACCCTTCCCACTTAGGGTGACAAATGCAAGAAGAACAAATGAAAGACGAAATGCTGAACAAATCAATCATTCACCCCCAGTCACAGATCTGGGTTAAAAGAATCAATCATTTTTTTGCTTGCCATGCCATTTAAGTTTGGACCCAGCCATATGCAAATCAGTCTTGACCCTGCTCCCCATGGGAAAAGTCCAGCCCAAACTGCCAGGCCCGGTCCTCCCTGGACCAGAAACAAGCATCAAGCATTGTGGGTCCCGTGTTCGGAATGCAACCAGATTCAAGCAAGTCTGGATGATGAGGGGTGATACCTTGAAACCGGTCCCAGGATGCATGTTTCTGATCCAGGGAGGACCTGCCCTGGCAGTTGGACTTTATGTTCACAAGTGAAAGTCACTCATGTGGTCATGGAGTGTATGGCCAATGGCATTCCCAGCAGCAGACTGCCCCACCATAATTAAATATATGCCTGCCAATACGGCGGAGATCATTGTGTTACAAGTGCTTAAGCTATTTCTGCAAAACTGAAATGCCAACCCTGTGCCATGCAGGCAGACTGCGGTATTTTATTTTGTTTTGAAAAACAACCCCCAAGGTTAAGCGGTTTATTTCTGCAAAATAAATGTATCCATGTTCTTGACATGCTTTTGGGACCGCCAGGCTTCCCCTGACTGGCCCAAACAGGAAAAATATATTTCATAAAGACCACCCTAAAGAGGGTGGACATTTTAGTATATTAACCAATTAATCGATGTCAGACAGGCTGTTAGTCAAAGGTTTCCACCAGCAGTGCAAATTCAGGATTTGGTACTGGAAACCTACTACTTTCTCAGACCCCAAATAGAGCGGTGGACCTGCACGTTTCGTGGATGGGGCATCCGCCAAACTATAAATGACCCATTTAGTTTACTTGTGTCATATGTATGGTGGTGGTTTTGTGAATGAGGAAGTGGGTGAGTACGCTGATGTTCAAACATGAATAACTCACTCAGGACTATCTAAGCAGAGAACAGCAAACTCATTTTACACAGTAACGGGCCTAAGGTCAAAGTAGAGGGTTTATATGAGAAGAATAAAGACGTGTGAGAGTGTCAGTATGGGTTGAACCACCACAGTTTCCCAATACAAGTTCTGTCTACCTTAAGGGAATGAACCAGGCTTGTTCCAGCTTCATCTCTTTATTTTCTTTGGAATAGTTTGCTAACATTTTGGAGCAGATTGGACTTGCCAAGTGGCATGGCTTGACAGGCAGGAAACTTTAGCATTTGCATTCTATACTTTTTTTTCACTTGTACTTGTCAAACCTATTTATTAGACACAATTCGTGGGAAAATTAAGAAGTAATACCGTATTAAGAATATAAAATTATTAGTTGATACTTGGCATATTTCATTTGCTAGATACCATACATTTTAAAACCATACTTCTCTGCAGGCAAATTAGAGAAATGAAATCAAAATTATGTGAACATTCCATATTTCTGCCATAAATGTGTTGTGTCTGTTACCTCTTGTAAGGTATATATGCATGTTTTAGTTTCAGCTACTTCTTGAAGTTAACTCAATCACTGCTCATATGACTGAAGTGTAGAGGATTCCCGTCTGGATTATATTTGCAGCCAGGCAAAGGCTGCAGCTCTGAATGTGAATATAGCGTCAACCTCTCCAGTATGAGTCACAGGCCCAGTTTTGCATTGCACATTGTCCAAAATATCCATAGACACAACCACTGAGAGTTTCTTCAATGACCTATACCAGAATTCCCTTAAGAAATGTAGGGGTCCAATTACACTCCTTGTGGGACATGAAGCACTTAGTTACACTTGTCTGCTTAGATGCAAAGTTTACTATTGTATTTGATGTATATTGTAATTTGTTGGTTTCAAATAATGCATTCTCAAAAAGGAAGAAGCAGACATTGTAATTTATATTAAATCCAACAATATTAAAATATTAACCCCTTTCAAAATGCCTGTTGTCGCATACTTTAGTACTGACAGTGACTTGAGAAATAAATCTTAGAACCTAGTAACCAGCCTCAAATTAATGACCCCATCTGAGTAGCAGAACATACCAGGGAAATTAAACAATCTTTTTCTGTATATACTTGTGTATTAATGGACATAGTATCATAAATAATTTTCATTGGCGACATCAAACTTTTTATTTGGCAAAAGAGACCAGTTTGCCACAATTCATTGTGCTGTCTTTTTGAAATAACTCATTTCAATTCAATGTATGCAGAAAGTGCAAACAGAATAGCACAAAATGTGTATATAGTCTCAAGACTACTAAAAAAAGATATTTTTGGAATCTGACAGTTTTGCGTTTTTACCATCAAAAATTCACAATCCACTGTCAAATATTGTATGATGGTATACAGTTGACAATCCATGTCCGCTCAGAAATATTTTTCAAACAGCTGACTAGTAATAAAGCTTTTCAGTATGGAAGAACCAACCCCTTTTCTAGAAGCTTTTAATTATGTGTGCCAGGATATTATTGGGGTATTCCATGCACTAACAAATTGTTCCACACGCAATTTTACTTCATGAATACATTTAGATGGCCTTTGTTAAGCAACAAGTAAATCTGAAAATTGTGGTAGCATAACTATTTTTAATCAAGTACATGTGCCAGAGTATGATTTTTTTTAATTTGAATTCAATTAATGTCCTATTATATGCAATATCATTAACCTGTCTTTAAAATGATTTCCATTTATTTTCCAGATACAATTGTATTAGATGATTTACTACATCTCCTGAATTAATCATAATTAAGAGGGGAGCCCTGGGGCCTATGTGGCATACAACTCATCCGACCAGTTTTTCCTACAATCTTAACATTGAGAACTTCAGTTAGACATTCCAAACAGAAACATTGTACATAGTTAATGAGAATAAAAATCCTAATTCAAATAAACTTAATTACAGGCTTACATTACCAGTTGTGTGTGAGCTATGGCTGGAGGGGCTAGATGAAAGTGCCTTCTATCGAGGAGAGATAGTCTTTGAAATCAGCAGTGAATATGGTGATGTGGTGAACAGCGACATTTAGGCCAAAGAGAAGGACTTTCCAGTTCAAT
This sequence comes from Calotriton arnoldi, assembly GCA_963921515.1. Classification (NCBI taxonomy): domain Eukaryota; kingdom Metazoa; phylum Chordata; class Amphibia; order Caudata; family Salamandridae; genus Calotriton; species Calotriton arnoldi. The sequence continues at coordinate 646,360 of CAWUFW010008984.1, read as the reverse complement.
GGTTCAGGATGGTGAATGAACAGAACTGGGATGAGGCAGAAGGGAACCTGTAGTTGTGGGATGGTGGAGGGCTCTGGACAATGGAAAGGGAGATAGAAAGAGGTGGTGTAAGACACTTGTGTCCTAGGTGAGTCTAGAAGGGCCAGATCCAGGGCTCATTTATATGAAAACCATAGGCTATCTAAATGATTTCAATTTATAATTACTGTATGTAAATTTATTGTATGTGGACATATTCAAAATGTGAAATGGATCCGGTCCTCCTCGACTTATGCTGAACTTCCTTAGTTTAAGCAAACTAGGAGTTGTAGGATCATGGCCTAATTTAATGATCTTGAATTTAAAGAGTGTTTGCTCTGCATTCAAAGACAGCATGCCTGATGGTAGTTGGTCAGTGTAGGGTTGATTTTAGGAGGTTGAAAATGTCATGGGATGGGAGGTTCCAGACTTTTACGGGTGGCTTAAATGATTGTTAGAGTTTGAGTTGATCTCAACCACCAGTTATGTCTTGGGCTGTGTTCCTGTCCACAGTTTTCTTTGCTCACTGAACCACTAAAGGCAGGGCCCAACCTTTTGAAAATCAACCATGGCCCTGCTTCAATAGGCACAGTTACCTTAATAATAGCATATACTCTCATAGTGTGATATATGCAAACAAGCATCCAAAAACAAATCTTCGTTTCTTGAGACAAGTTCAATTGGTGTGAACCAGTAATGTTTAACAATGGTCCAGTTAGGCTGGATCCATGCATGATAGTGCAGAAAATTGCTACGTAAATTAATTCAGTTCAGATTTGTAGCATGTTTATACTTTCTGTGCATATTAAAAAATATGGCATGGATACAGTCCATGATGCAGACCCATTTTTTATACGTTCAATATCAGTTGATATGTCTGTGACCTTCTAGGTGGTCTGAATGAAATTATGATAGAAAGACCCTTAATCTGAGCCTTTTTTATTCAGCAGAGAACACCATTTTTCCCCCACAAAAATAGAGGAAGGATTGCTATTTGGCAAATAATTATTGAATTGTTGTAGCTCAAAATACATCATCTACATTGTTTTGTTTTGGACTGAAGTAGTTTACTGGAGAACACACATCTTTGATCAGAGATATAACCATCCCACCAGGAGCAGTGTTGGCACTGGCTCAACCCATCCTCAAGAGAGACTTCTAACTGTCAGGGTGTCATGATTACATGATACAGTGGTGTTAATAATAGTCGACTTACAGGTAATAACAAGTCCAAAAGGTGTTTGGTTTGTTACAACTGTTATGACAGCAGAATAACAGGAATATGCATACCAAACCACTCCAAAATGGGCGGATGCTAGATGTTCACATAATAATGACAGATGGAGAACACAGGAGAGGTTACCTTTACTTCTCAGACTTCACATCAGGAGTCACTACATGACAGGAGTTACACTGGGAGCCTTAAAATCGCAGGTAAAATTTCTGTCTTTTACTTTGCAGGTAATTTTCCTTTTTACCATTTTATACACTGTATATGTATGTGTATATATATTTATATATATACATATATATATATATACATTGATATATATGTTTTTGTATACATATTTAATGCTTCAACACATACAAAGAGGGTTGAGGATCGCAGCTGAGTGCATCATGGCAGAATAAATATCTTTTGAATTTACCTAGTGAGCGTCAGCAATTCTTATATGCTGAAGTATTGATTGTGTTAAAAACACACACACACACATATTTATATCACTGAAAAAAACAAAGTTTGAAGTAACATTATAGTTAGGTGAATATGTTTTTGACAACATTTGCGTTTCGAACAACAACAAAAACGCAGAAATTCAACAGTTATTGTGAGCAGAGCTAACTATAACTTGCACCCCTGCCATGCACTGCTTATGGCCACACATATTACATCACTCATGACATGTTCTATGACATCACTGATGACATCTCCAATGACATCATTGATTATAATACTGATGACACCACTGATGACATCACCCAATGAGTGTGCTAGTTTGTTTTATAGTTTATATAGTGGCGGGTAGCTACCATATTACTTTTCTTCCTAATTTTGTTTAGCCTCTGTCCAGATAATGCGTGTAAGTGTTTACAAAATGCATGTGCTCCTAATGCATCATAGCTGTGTAGAGGTATTGAACACATTATAAATCTTTGCATTGAAAAGTAACTCTGTGTGCAGGTGACAGTTCACGACTTGTTTGCAGCATGTTCCACACAAGATTTTTGGCTTCGCAGAAAAAGAATCCAGAAGCATGGCTTGGGGCCCATGCTCGCCATGCAACTGGATTCAGCCTATCTTGGCTGATGAGGGGTGATACACCAGACCGATCCTAGGATGCTTGTTTCAGGTACAGGGAGCTCCTGGCCTGGCAGTTTGGGCTGGACTGTTCCCATGGGAAGCAGGGTCAAGACTGATTTGCATATGAATGGGCCCAAACTGGGGTGGCGTGGTGAGCAAGAAAATAATGGATTTAGGCCCATATCTCTGTACTGGGGTGAGTATTTGACATTGTTCTGCATTTCGTCCATCAACTGTTGTTTTTGCATATATATATATATATATATATATATATATATATATATATATATATATATATATATATATATATATATATATATATATATATATATATATATATATATATATATATATATATATATATGGCAGAACTGCTATATATATATATAAATTGACCAATTGCGTATTTGCACATCGTGACAAATGTAGCACTGTATGGCAAAAATCTATCATTGTACTGTAAAAATCTATCATTGTACTGTATTATGCTACTCATTGCAATATATACAATTATGTGACATTTATCTATGAAATGATAATTTAGATCCAGTGTCTGTTCTCCTACATGTATACCTGTTGATATTTTCCTCAGGGAGCAGCCATTATGTCAGTTCCTTGTAGGTGCGTTAGTGTGTTTTCTATGGCCATTGTTACCATCACTAGTCACATGGGGTGTTATGTTCCCTTTAAATGTTTTGTAAGACGCAGCGTGGTCATGTGATCAAGGCCACAGGAGGTGGCCGAAATGCGTCATGGGCAGCACGAGCATGAAATAAATTTGGTATATCAGCACCAGCTATATCGGAGTCCGTTGAATCTGTTTTGGTGCACTCCTGCACTTGGATTGTTGTTTGGATATTTATCTAAGGAAGGGGTCTTTTTCCGTCCGGCGGACCCCACTCCATTAAGATGGCCGGTTCTCTTTAAGCCGTATGGGAAACGTGCTTTGGAAGGAAGCTTTTGGATCGGCCCTCTGTGTGGTTTTGCATTCACACACAAGCGGTGTCAGTGTCGATTTACGGGAGTCGGAGGACTTGCGGGGGTCGTATTACTGCACGCGGTAAGTGAATAACCATTCCACAGGTGGGGAGGTGCTTCTGTGCTGTTTGGGACTGTTTTGAGTGCAACATACAGTCCACCGTTTAAACTAGCTCAATATTTAAGTGCAATGTCCGAAGACGCGCTGCGAGAACGTGAGCTAGCTGCTGAAGAACTATTTTTGAATTTACCGAGAATTGCCGAAGGGGGCAGCAGAGCTAACAAAAATGACCACACTGCTGACAACGATGTAAAAAGTTTGCTACGAGCCTTGGAAAAGAACAGCAAAAGTGAACTCACAAAATGGTGGGAGATTAAATCTTTGGAAAAATATCATGAAGTCGGAAGGATTCCGAGGGGCTTGCGCATTATGCTTGCGCCTAGTTTTGAAAATCCTAATCCTTTACTTTTAAAAGAATGGGAGGAAAGATACTTGGATGCGTCAATGAGGCTGGTCTGCCTCTTGATTAAATATGCCAAAATCGATCGTGCCAACAATATGGATGAAATAGCATGTATTAACATTGAACTAACTAAATCAGAACATGCTAGTAGTAAAGAATTTATTGATAAAAGCCTGAAAGAAATGAAAAACCGATTAAAGAAACAAGAGGAAACCTTTAAGACCAGAAAGGCATTTAAATTTGTACGCGATAAGAACTATTACGAGCAGGGTCAGATCTTTACGTTTGCACGCAAATATAATAATCTGCACAGGCAGAAAGGTTCAGGCAAAGTGCTGGGTCACAATAGGGAACTCATAGTGAGAGGTGGTGACAGCAACATTTCCACTTCAGACATCAGCACGGTCCCCAGTGAAACGGAATCAGAAGAAGGGGGAAACTCTGAATCAGGCCAACGTGAGGATCTAGGTCACCTGACACTAGCGGAAGAACTGGATTTTTTACGCAAAGAGAGAAAACAATCACTGAGACCCAGGAACCTAAATGTAGCGCAAAACAAAGGAGGAATGCCAGAAGGCGCGAAAGAAGAAAGTGTAGCAAACGCAAGAGGAAGGAGACAACAGAATACACGATGGAGGAAGCGTCAGCCTCTATAGACAAAACAGTCATCAACCTCACAGACATACAACTGAGTCAAGCAGAAAAACAGATCTTGGCCCTTGGACTATCATACTGTCCAGAAAGTAATTTCAATTATTGCCACACAAGAGTTGACGTCTACAAGTTCATAAGAAAGTTGAAGCTTGCTAAGTATTATGCAATCAAACAACATGTAGATGTGCCAAAGACGGATAGACACACTACTGGTCTGAGCATACCCAAAGGACTTCTGGCAGGGGATGCTCCATTATTAAAGACGCTGTGTGAGTTGAATAGTGACACCAATGATGACATCCTTAATACACAAGCGCTTGTACTACCGGAGGGCATCAACCTCAATATGCCTGGGCATAGCCCCTTCAAGCCTCCTTCTACTTTTGTACCGACAATGCCTCGAGATGCAGTCGATATTTTCCATGACCGAGTGATCAACGAATTGAAAACTCTCAATCGCAACACTGCCAAACATAAGATCAGTGCAAAACATCCATATACTAACTATACCAACCTCATGTCAAAACTGAAGAAAAACTCAGCTATCGTGATTAATAGATCAGACAAAGGGGGAAATATAGTGCTATGGCGTACAGACGATTACAAAAGTAAGGCGTACAGACATTTAAATGATGATCAATGCTACAAAAAATCCAATATGGCGCTAGTAAGAACAAGCATTTGCAATGCAATAGGTCTCGCATTTGCGAGAGTTTGAGCTATTGGCATTGTAAATGACAATGCCTTTTATTTATGCGTTTGAAAACCTGCAAGCTGTGCGTAAACAAGCACTTTGTACTTATAGTCCTTGCTTATAAGAAGCAAGACTGCCAGTCTGTTTTACTGCCAGCCTTGCTTTTCGTAAGCAAGGACTATACGTACAAAGTGCGTGTTTATGCAACGGTTGCAGGTTTTCAAAACAAATTAATAAAAGGCATTGTCATTTACAATGCCAATAGCTCCAACTCTCGCAAATGCGAGACCTATTGCATTGCAAATGCTTGTTGGGAGTTAGTCAGTTAAGTGTGAATTAGTGTAGGGGACAACCTTCTGCTATGAGACACACTGATGGGTGGGTGTGTGAATGAGAGGTGACTTTGTACGAGTTAGGCACTCAAGTGTGAATTAGAGTAGGGGACAACCCTCTGCCATGAATTACGCAGTGATGTGTGGGTGTGTGAAGGAGGGGTGCCTTTTTCGGGAGTTAAAGGGAGAAGTGTGAATTAGTGTAGGAGGCAACCCTCTGCCATGAGTGAAACACTGATGTGTGAGTGTGTGAAGGAGAGGAGACTTTGTCCCGAGTTAAACACTGAAGTGTAGTGTAGGGAACTCACGTTGCTCGTGTCCTGTTCATACTGCCAATCCCTCTCCCCCCCCCACCCCCGGCCTGCTCACTCATTCTGCACACTCAGTCATCCAATGCGCACTGAATATCATTCTCATTTACCCAAGTCATTCTATGTGACTATTCATTTTACTTGCCTGAGCCACCTCTCTTCTCGCTCAGAGTGTTTCCTCAGGCCTAAGTGCCAGCTTCATATTATTTCTGATAAGTCTGACTGTGGCTTGTGTGCTTTTTTGACTTCAATTGCACCACAATAGAAAAAATAATTCATATCCGCTTGATGTTGGAAAACCGTTTTACCACAAATGGATCACTTGAAACACGTATTTTTTTGTTGGTGAAATGGAGTGTTTGATTTTACTCAGCAATCGTGGGAAATAAAAATTGCCAAACTGGTTACAGTAAATATGTTTTAACTGCCAGGTTTGAATTCCCATCTGTCCCAGCAGTTTCCTTTTGATAGGATTACTTTTAATTTTACTTTGAACGCTTCAAACAGAGACGTTTGCAACCTCCACACCAAACAAATGGCCCGGGCAGGCCCTGCGTCTAGAAAGGCGGGGGTTAGTTGTTTGGATAAAGTTATGCCAAACAATCACATTGCAGCTGGTGCCAGGGGTGGTGACAGACCCCCACCCACCCCCGGTGTGTTCCACCCACCTGTACTGGGTGTCACTGAGAAAGCCAAGGTGTCAACTGCACTGGCTGGAGTTAGCAGAGGATGGCTGGGCCCGCCGGGGTTCGAACCCGTGACAGTGGGGTGAAGCGCGCACCCTAAGGTGAAAGCGTGGCGTCCACGGAGGCACCAGACCAGGAGACGAGCGTCTGTGTACACGGCGTGATATGCAAAAAACAGAACCTAAACAAATATTTTCTGGATTTTCTCGCTGTATGTTGTTTGATAAATTCACATGTTTCTCGGGGGGCAAAAAATTAAATTGTCATACGCCCTCTGGTGCGGCACACCACGTAAAGTAGGTGTGAAAGCACCAGTGAGTGGGAGTTAGGGGGTAATTTAAGGGGTGAAGGGGTGACTCTCGGGAATTCGGCAAACAGACATAATAGCCTATTTCGTAGTTGACGTCCACCTGTCTCGTCTTTAACGCAGGTGTGTAATTGTTGTTGGCTCACGTACGTGCACCTTTGAATATTCTGCTCAGACAGTCAGTGAAGTCTCAGTCACACTACCAACCACTTCGAAACAATTTTGGAGCTGAAATATTTGAAAAGAGCAATCCGCGTGGGAACATATTGAAATATATGAAAACATATGTTGCTGTTGGAATATTTTAAATACTTATTTTCCCAACCAGTTGTCTGTTTTATACTCATGTACAACGAAACAAGCCCAAGTTTGGCTGTCAATAGTGCAAACACAATAGTAAAGGTATTCGTTAGTTTTTTGCCCTTATTTTAATATTTATTGCTCCGAAAATGAAGCTCATATGGCTTGTCTCTGTTGAAGCGCTTGGGTTCAGGATCAAGTCGGAGTTTGGGCATGTGAGCACGTGTTGTCTTCAAAGAGTTGGAGGGGGTGCCCACGTAGCCTTCACACATTACAAACTGGCCTCACGGCGCTTGACACTTTCGTGCAAGATGTATTTTTCGGTTCGGCTCATAATAATACGCTTTGGAATTACTTGTAACTGTGATTCTCTGTGGGAAGAAGCGCGCAATATATTTTTTACAAGGACTCAGGGGACCTACACGGCGGCTCCGTGCCCAACACTGGTGATTTCAAGCATATATAGGTGATTAATTTTGCCCGTGCTGACCGGGACGTACTTTTCCTCATCAGGATGTGACCCCAAAGTAAGAAAGAGACAAACAAAAAAAGTACAAAGTCGGAGGAAGAGAACGACCGGCAAAGAGTGACAGAAGGATAAAAAAAAAAAAAGGGCATTCCGCTTTTAATTAAATGAAAGATTGATCACCGAGCCCCTTTTGACGTGCGTAAATATTTAGAAGAAATACAAACCGAGCCATTGATTTTGTTGCCAGATCTTCAGCCTGCGTTTTCTTATGAGCACTGAGGCATGCAAGCGCTGTGAACTAAGGAGGCAGCTGCAGCCCGAGACGGAACGAGAGAGTTTTCTTATGAGCGCGAGCAAAATCTCCAGTCCGGGTGGGGAGGGAACAAAAAAGCCTAACTTGCAATAGAAAGTGAGCGTTTCTGACGTTTCTAAAATTTGTGTAGGAGTGAGGTGACGCGCGTGGCCTCGGTGCTGGAGTGACCCGACGCTGGTGGTTTGCCCCGGGACGTGGACACGCACATTGCCCCGAAACTTATGCGGCTGTGAATGCAGGCCCGTGGACAGCTGAGCGCACCTAGTGGGCCGGGACACGCGAATACGTTGAGGCGGAAGCGCAGCTCCAGGGCATCGGCGGCTGACCTGCTGCACTGCCGGAGGACTTGGCTGCACACGCGGGACACAGTGGTGAGTGTGCGGCGGCCTGGGCAGGCTGCGGGCGTGACAGCGGACCGTGTTATGAGACTGCCTGAAGGTCCTGTGTTGCGCTGATGCCCCAGGCGAGAGAGAGAGAGAGAGAGAGAGAGAGAGAGAGAGCCACTGCTCGTGCCTGCACTAACTGGTGCCGTGCGCGAGCAAAATCTCCAGTCAGGGTGGGTGGGGCCTAAGGGAGACAGGGCGGACACAAACCCCGCTTCCAAAGAAGCCCGACACAAAACCAACGACAATAGATCTCGCCAAGGCGAGCAACGCATGCGCTGCAACGCAGGCGAGACCTAAAAATGAGCAAAAACTACAAAGATGAGCTTACCCTTTCGAAAAGAAATGGTCTCATTACAAAAGATGAATTTGCCTTCCTCAATAATGAATTTCCTACCATGCCTACGTTGTACTTTATCCCCAAGGTACATAAAAATGAGTCACCAGTGCCGGGAAGCCTATAATGTCGGCACAAAAGAGCCTCTTCGAGAACACATCGTAATATGTGGACTATTACTTGCAAGAATTTGTAACCAGTCTCCCTACATATATTCGTGACACCACAGACTTCCTGCAAAAGCTTAATGAACAGATATGGGCTGATGACTACATATTTTTAACCATGGACATCACTGCCCTATATACTAGCATTGCACACACAGATGGGCTGAAGGCTGTTAAACACTTTCTTGAGAAAAGACCTATTGAAATGTATGAGCACAATCAAATGATTCTGAGCATGATACATTGGTGCCTGCACAACAATGTCTTTCTTTTTGACAACACTGTATTCCAACAGCTGAGAGGTGTGGCTATGGGGGCATGCTTTTCCCCCAGCTACGCATGCTTGCATGTAGGCTGGTGGGAGGAGCATGTCCTCATGGACAGACACAAAAAAGACTGGTCAGCCCATATAGTCAAGTGGTGGAGATACATCGATGATGTTTTTGTTATATGGAAAGGGTGTGTGACACAGGCAATACAATTTGTAGATAACATCAATGATAAGAACTTGAATCTCCAATTTACAGCGAACATAGATGCGATAACCACTAATTTTCTAGATGTCAAGATATATGTAGAACATGGTAAAATTGAGACTTGCCTCTTTAGGAAACCGACTGCAGGGAACTCTGTGCTACATGCACACAGTTTTCACCCACAGCACACCATTGCAAGTATTCCTTATGGGGAATTTCTCTGCATACGTAGAGCATGTAGTACAGAAAAAGACCTAGCTCAATATCAGGCCGAAGCAAAACAGAGATTCATTGAAAGAGGCTATAATTCTAAACAACTGGATAGTGCTCTTAAAAAAGCCAATAGTAAAGACAGGACCAGGCTGTTAAATCCAATTAAGGAGATTGATACAGTGCAAACTCTCCCTAGCACGACTACATCTGAGATGAAAAGGACACACATCAGATTAGTGACCACATACAGCAGACAGGCCACTAGGATAAGGGCTATCATAAACCAGCAATGGCCTATTATCCTCACCGATATAACACTTAAACAAGTACTTCCAGCTAAACCTACATTTGCTTTTCGTAAGGCATTTTCTATGCGTAATGATTTAGTTCAAACTAGCCCTGAAACTAGTAAGACCGTTAGTTGGCTCACACCCAAATGGGAATGGAGAGGCTGTGGTCTGAATATGGGCAAACACACCCACTTAGGAAAAATTGATTGCTTGCTTCAGAATACAAGTTCCACAATGCCTTTAAAATTAACACATTACAAGTGCGGCCCACTAGGGGGCCATTGAATGAATAAAAGTAGTATTTATGCAAAGGTGAAGCAAGTTGTTGTTGCCCATTATTACAAAGCCCCGAAGAAGAGGTCTTTCCTCGAAACGCGTCGGCAGTTAAATAATCTGGAACAGGGGGTGAGTGTGGAAGAGACGCCGGAAGGCTGGTGAGCTGCTGTGTGCCCCCTAAACAAGCTTTCGGGCATTTGTGGATCAGATGTTTGCGCGGTTCCGAGCCGCGATGGGGAGCACCATCTTGTGATATGGCAGGAATGGAGAGGCCGTGGTCTGGACTGTCTTTGATCCTTAAATGGCACAGCGAGCCATAAGTTATGTACACTTACCCGCTGATTCTGGACCTTACTATAAGGAATATATGTGTATTAATGAATATGGGAAAACACACATACTTAGGGAAAATTGATTGCTTGCTTCAGAATACAAGTTCCACAATGCCTTTAAAATTAACACGTTACAAGTGCGGCCCACTAGGGGGCCATTGAATGAATAAAAGCAGTATTTATGCAAAGGTGAAGCAAGTCCGTGTTGCCCATTATTACAAAGCCCCGAAGAAGAGGTCTTTCCTCGAAACGCGTCGGCAGTTAAATAATCTGGAACAGGGGATGAGTGTGGAAGAGACGCCGGAAGGCTGGTGAGCTGCTGTGTGCCCCCTAAACAAGCTTTCGGGCATTTGTGGATCAGATATTTGCGCGGTTTCCGAGCCGCGATGGGGAGCACCATTTTGTGATACGACAGGAATGGAGAGGCCGTGGTCTGGACTGTCTTTGACCCTTAAATGGCACAGCGAGCCATAAGTTATGTACACTTACCTGCTGTTTCTGGACCTTACTATAAGGAATATATGTGTATTAATGAATATGGGCAAACACACCCACTTAGGGAAAATTGATTGCTTGCTTCAGAATACAAGTTCCACAATGCCTTTAAAATCAACACGTTACAAGTGCGGCCCACTAGGGGGCCATTGAATGAATAAAAGCAGTATTTATGCAAAGGTGAAGCAAGTCCGTGTTGCCCATTATTACAAAGCCCCGAAGAAGAGGTCTTTCCTCGAAACGCGTCGGCAGTTAAATAATCTGGAACAGGGGTGAGTGTGGAAGAGACGCCGGAAGGCTGGTGAGCTGCTGTGTGCCCCCTAAACAAGCTTTCGGGCATTTGTGGATCAGATGTTTGCGCGGTTCCGAGCCGCGATGGGGAGCACCATCTTGTGATACGGCAGGAATGGAGAGGCCGTGGTCTGGACTGTCTTTGATCCTTAAATGGCACAGCGAGCCATAAGTTATGTACACTTACCCGCTGTTTCTGGACCTTACTATAAGGAATATATGTGTATTAATGAATATGGGAAAACACACCCACTTAGGGAAAATTGATTGCTTGCTTCAGAATACAAGTTCCACAATGCCTTTAAAATTAACACGTTACAAGTGCGGCCCACTAGGGGGCCATTGAATAAATAAAAGCAGTATTTATGCAAAGGTGAAGCAAGTCCGTGTTGCCCATTATTACAAAGCCCCGAAGAAGAGGTCTTTCCTCGAAACGCGTCGGCAGTTAAATAATCTGGAACAGGGGGTGAGTGTGGAAGAGATGCCGGAAGGCTGGTGAGCTGCTGTGTGCCCCCTAAACAAGCTTTCGGGCATTTGTGGATCAGATGTTTGCGCGGTTTCCGAGCCGCGATGGGGAGCACCATCTTGTGATACGACAGGAATGGAGAGGCCGTGGTCTGGACTGTCTTTGACCCTTAAATGGCACAGCGAGCCATAAGTTATGTACACTTACCTGCTGTTTCTGGACCTTACTATAAGGAATATATGTGTATTAATGAATATGGGCAAACACACCCACTTAGGGAAAATTGATTGCTTGCTTCAGAATACAAGTTCCACAATGCCTTTAAAATCAACACGTTACAAGTGCGGCCCACTAGGGGGCCATTGAATGAATAAAAGCAGTATTTATGCAAAGGTGAAGCAAGTCCGTGTTGCCCATTATTACAAAGCCCCGAAGAAGAGGTCTTTCTTCGAAACGCGTCGGCAGTTAAATAATCTGGAACAGGGGGTGAGTGTTTGTCAAACAGAAGAAGCGAACCATTTCCCCAGCACATATCATTGTATATAGCTGCTGTTCACATGGAATTATTTTGATAATGGTCGACTTGTACAAACTGTGGAAACCTTGTATTTAATATTCACGTTGTCACTTAGGTTTAGGTTCCCTTTGTCACTTGGGACACTATGCACAAATGTTGTTTTAATGTATAATGTTTACTCCTAACTTTATTGTTTAAAAAAATCCATAAAATATACTACACTGGAATCGGTGTGTTAGTGGTTCCTTCGCGCTCTGCCATTATCTAACCCTCTATATCGCATCTGTATGATTGCGGCATAACTTCCCATTTTTTATACCTTCAAATGAGACTACTAGATCTCCATGTAGTGTCACAATACTGCAATCTCCAGAGTGCACCTTGACGGTCTCTTTATTTTTACACTAGACTGCAATTCATTTACCAGTGTTTGTTTATAAGGGGCATTACAGTCATTGCATTTCCTTTCAAAGTACTTTACAAGGTGCTAGTTATCATGCTCATAAAAAAAGGCTTGCTGCCTCCCAGATGATTATCTCCTGCAGTGTATAATTCTCCAAAGTCCACATTAAAGACACTGTCTTTTCACTTTCCCTTACCACGCCGCCACCTCCTATTCAATTGTTGGGGCATTCCCATACCTTAATATTCCTGGTGTAGTGGGGCGGGTCAGGCTCTCATGACTAAAACAGCCACCACCTTATCCTCCGGAAAGAGAGCCTTGACCTCAACAGGGCGGCATCCGCGTGCTGGGACAGAGCACCCCGCATATATCCATCACAAACTCCTTTGTTGTCTTTCAAAGAAGAAGGCCCCCCCTCCTTTATTCCCAAAATGCCCCCGGGATCTGGCCCATTCGGGGGTCGATTACAATTGAAGCGCAGGAGGCCGCGCTTTGTTTTTCTGAATGTATTTCTACCCTACCCCCTTTTCTTTTTTAAATGTTTTTTCTGGGACTCGGCAGCCAATCAGATTACAACACAGGGACTGTTGGATCCACGTCCCCAGATATTCAAATTTGCTTTCAGGTTAATAGCTCCTCGCAGAGGGGCGCCCTCAGGTTTTGTTAAGCTCATGGTCTTGATGCATGGCCAGAATACCTATGTTGCAAAAGCTTGATTTTGAAATTCCTAAAGAGTCATCGGTTGCTTTCCAAGGCCTGGCTATCTGTTTAACACAGCACCTGGCTCTTGTTTTCCCAGAGCCAATATATTATGGCGAGTAGATACATTTTGAAATAAGATTGAATTTTGAAAAAAACAGCACCATTAACAGTCTCTGAACAAATTCGAAATGCATCAATATCTCACTCGCCTACAGAAGAATATTGTAACATTGCATTTGGATTTTGTTTGCATTTCAGTTATTCTGTTTCACACGCTCTCCTCTCTGTTGCCTCATTCCCGTCTTCTACATATCCAATGTTACTTTTTTAATATATGCCATTTAATATCCTTGCGTTTTTCACTTAATGTGTGTCACGGGAGCTTAGCTACTAATAGTTAAGCAGCAGGTGTAGTAGCACCGGTGCCGCTAGTAGTGGGGGGCTACTGCTCCCCAATTAGTGGTTGTTTTTTATTACCAAACTACAAGTGGGGGCCCAATTTTCTTTCTTCACACCAGGGCCTAAATCACTCGCCCTGTGGCACTGGGGTGTCACACTTTTGTATCATACAATTGGTAATAAAACATCTTGACCTAAGAAAAACCTAACTTATTCTTTTGTTAATCAACAAAGGGGCGCTTCGCCCATCATCTAGAAAGCAGCAAAGAGCAGTAAGGAAAACTTTTCATGGGCCCAATTACAACAAGGTGGAATGTGAAGACATTTACCTAAAGGAACGGATACAGTGAAAGATGGTGAAGAATTCACTAAATAGCAACTCTAGGAATCAGGAGAGGGTGATCTTAGCAACATATTTGGAAACTTTGTCCCAAGCAAAAAAGATGTTTTGATTTCAATGGCCTGGTGAAACATCTCAAAGTATTATATTTATGCAGTGTTTTTCTTTACATTTTTAGTGATTGTACGAAAACATTTATTACATTGAAACGGAGTAAATATAAATTGTCCATGTCGTATTCAGAATCGGTTCAACAATTAATATTGTTCTATACGTCGACTTCATTATCGACTTCATTGTGCAAATGAAACTCAATTATCTTTCCCTTAACAACTGAAAAAAAGCCTGACGTGATTTTACCTCGTCAAATATAGAAAATTGAGAAGTTTAATCCTTAAATGTCCTAAGCTCTTTGTTAACCTAATATATAAGTTTACAGCGTATTTCTTTTCAAGAGTGTAAGAATATCACTATACCAGTGGCTTTAGATCCCCCTGAATCCTAAGGGTGTTAGTCATACAAGCAAGTGAGAAGTGTAAAGGTGACCCGGAAGCAGCCAGCATGTTTGGATGTCCATACGTCCAGATGGGCAGTAGAATGCCAGGAAGGCTTGCCTCTGGGAGCTGGTGAGTTATCAGAGGTGCAGAGGGTGCAGTGGTACTTCTGCTCCCAATTATGGATTGTTTTTACTGACCGACAAGGTAACAGGGCCCATTTCCCCTGCTTGCTTTAAAGACTCTGAATTTTTGGCGCTGCCACAGGAATCTAGTATGCCATTCGTAGTGGCGTGCTGCAGTGCCTCACCCTAGAAGGCATACTGGGCACCACATGAAGCGCTAAGCTGAGGGTCCACCAGCTGGTAACGAGGGCCGAGTGACAGCGGGAGAAGGGGTGCTCCAAAGGCCCCTGAGGGTGCCAAGGCTAGGCTATTAACACCCTGCAGCTAATGTTGAAGAACTGAGGAGTCAAGAGGCATTCCACTAAAGCAGGCCTAAGAGGAGCAGAGTGCGGAAAACGACTGGGCACAGTATCACTTATTGGCATGGTGCGAGTGTACACAGATCACTTTTCAATTGACTCATCGGTTCATTGTTTGACCATTTTGTGGTTTTTCTTACTTTTGTACTCTCCTCCTCGTTTTCTTGTCTTTTTTGGAAATACCACCACAAAATCTAAATACCTAGAAGGGTGACATGACTGTGCATGCCTTGAAGACGAAGGGAGAAGAAGTGCGGTTAAGTAATAGCAAAATCAGTGGAGGCAAAATGTGTATGAGGGTCCCAGCATTCTCTGTTAGCCAAATTTGATTCAAGTCAGCAAAGCATTAATTCCTTTTTGGTCCAAGATAGGATTGCAGTGGAGAGAAGAGGACATCTAGAGACTAGGACTCTGACACACACACATACACACCCACCAAATGCCACCCAGCCACCCAACCCCCAACCCCCTCCCTCAATGGAAATAGAGGGCGCCGGTCAGAGTACCAGTGTAATACTAGTCAGTACCGATAGTTCCCTCACACATTTAACTCTTAGTCCAAAGGAATATATGACTAAACACCCTAATATATCCAGCAAACCTGACCTACATGAAATTAATGGCATAAGTCAAAGACAATCAAGTGGAAATTGAAAGAACAAGCATTTGCAATGCAATCGGTCTCGCCTTTGGGACCTTATATGTATTTAGCTATGCAGCACATTAAAGGCTAATGTGCTGACACATCTACTGTTCTTTAACATGGAGGGAAAGTAAGCACCAAACTGCGTAACACCCCAGGTATGGGAACACATGGAGAGAAATATTGCCTTTCAGCAGGAAATGGTATAGTCCAAAGCTCTGTTTTAAATATAAAATCAGGGTCTTCGGTGGTAATATCACTGAAAATACAAGATTTGAAAAAAATATTATTGTCTACGGGTGCTCGTGGAAGACCATTTCTATGGACTGGAATCTAGAGAATGCTGAAGTGATTCTGGAATTTTACTGACCTCTGCTGGTCGTTTTCTATCAAGAAAGTTAAATAGAGGCAGTTGCCAGAAAAATAAAAAAAAGAAAGTCCCTCAGCAGAAAGCAATTCTGGTATTTTACTGACCTCTACTGGTCGTTTTCTATCAAGACAGTTAAATAGAGGCAGTTGAACAGAAAAAAAGTCCCTAAGCGGAAGCAGACAAGTCCTAGGGGTGATCTCCAGAGCCCACAAAGTACATACACATATAAGTACATACTAAAGTATATACAAGAGGTCTCGAATGCTCGACCTAATAAAGGGGAGCTTCACAAGATCCAGAAACATCCCCCATCTGAGCTAACTCCCACTTGTTAATAGAAAGTTGTTCATAAATCGATCCACTTGTACCTCAGTAAAAAATCTTTGACATAAAAGCAGAGGTGTAACATAGGCCTCTGCAGCCCGGGGGTGCCTCTAGAGTAACATGGCATCGATTCCGAAGCCCTTAGGATAGATAATGGGATGCTGACTACAACATAAGATCAGGACAGGATAAATTTGGCTAGTTAACCCGAAGAAACTGTCGGGAATCGAAACTCGGCTGTGATAAGAGCGGATTGCCAGAAACCCTTCGCTGCAGCAAGGACTTTACACAGATTTACTCTGAATTTAAAATCATACTTGAAGCTCCGCCTTCGCCCCGCCACGTAGGTGACTGTTCTTCCTTGAAATGCATCTTGCACAGACCTCTGAATTCTTGAAAAAAGTCTGGTTCTAATGTTTATTCCAAAACTCTTCTGCCCCAATTGTATTCCTCCACCCAACGCTTCTTAGTCTCCCACTATGGGGGTTTCACCCCATGTCCTTGTATCACATCATTTATTGTGTTCATAAAACGGCGCATATCGTTTAATAACTTCCCCTAACCTTATTTTACTAGTTTATATACGATTGTATAATGAGAAATGCATGAAAAACAAATTTAGCTAAAGTGTGTTCAATAACATTTTGCGACTTCATCAGTCATGGTCAAGGGGTCAAAGAAAGCAATAGTATATTCATTCACATCCAGTTAAAAAGAAATGAAACATTAATTTTTTTATGTTACTTCATTTCAACTTTGTTTGAAAATCACTTGAAGATAGAGTCACTACAAAGTCATTCTGCATCGTATCCGCCGTAACTTTCAAATGCCAGTCAATATGACACAGTTCATCATTTAATAGTCCATCAATGCTTTAGCGGATTTCTGCCTCGGGTCTGAACTGACGAATTACTAAACCTTGAAAACAAAACACTCAACTTTCTGTCTGCAGTCACAGACTGTTTAGATTAATGTCTACATACACCCCTAAAACCCGAAAGGAATTATGACAGCTGTCATGTTACTCAGTATCATCTTTATTGCTCAGAGTAACCTTACAAACAAATCATAGGGGTCTATTTACAAACTGCATTTTGTAGTACTTTAGTAGTACCACAAAAGTACTACTAAATACTACGAAATGCTATTCACAAACCTACAAGTGTAAATCTCCTCCTTCACCTCTCACATCTTTTCTATGGGGAGATCCTCATACTACTTAGGCCCCGATTAAGATGTCGGACGGACCTGAGTCCGTCCGACATCGTTTGGGAACTGGGACCGAACGACCTCCTGTCGTCGGTCCCAACCCAGAACCCGATGGCCTTGCACCTATGGGGGCCCTGCTGGGGGCCCCCAAAGTCAGATTCCCACAGAATTTCTGTGTCGGAAAGGCCGGCACAGAAAGGCTGTGGGAATCTGCCATCATAATCCCTAGGGCGGAAAGAGCCCCCGAAGGATTACTGGCAGTGGCGGCTCCTCCACGTGGGCGTAGGAGCGCCGCCCCACTGCTTTCTCACAGTGCGAGTAGCAGAAACATAAAATGGTATTTTAAATACCATTTCATGTTTCTGCTTCTCGTGCTGCGAGAAAGCAGAACGGTATGCCTGGTTGGGGGCGGGCGGGTGGGCGGGTCGGGGAGGAGTGGCTTGCCCACTGTTGTGGACCCTGACTGTTTGGTTGGCCCTCTGGAGCTGACCAAACCAGTCTGCATTCAGCCTACATAGAGAAAATAGCCTCCCTACAGGCGCCCGGCTGGGCGCCATCCGCATCAATCACAACGCTGCCATTGCAGCGTTGTGATTGGATTAGGAGAGGGGAGAGAGGATGCCTGCTTCGAACACCCGCGTGATCCCCCCCACCCCCACGCGAACACCCGCGCGATCCCCCCACCCGTGAGTCATGCCAGTCGCGACTGGGTCCCACTTGTCAGACAGCCATTTGATAACCAAAGATTAAATTTGCACCTTCAAGCTTAACTAGGCGTTTTCATTAAGTCGTTTAGGGATATGTATGTCTGTATTGGCCTCAGAAAGATGAAGGGCCGGATTCATGTCCACGGCTTGCAGGTGACAACAGACCTTCGCCGCAGGCGCTCAACCCACTATACTATTTCACTATCTAAGTTTTGCTATGTTTGCTGGTCCACTGCTCACAGTACCCCGAGACCCAGCACAGCGCCAGGCCCTGCGCCAGCCGAGGTACTCGTTAGAACGGTCGAGATTTTAACCGTGAGGCCTGCCTTACTTTGGCGCTTGGACAAAAATACAGGCCTGTGACTGTGAGCCGGACTGGTGCCCTTGTAAGGTGACTGAGAGGACAGCAGGGAGACACAGAAGGAAGCGAAAGCAGATGCAAGAACAGGGCCGACGATATGGCGACTCTTCTGGTAACTGCCGAACTCCGGCTCTGAGCATTAACCACAGACCGCTAGGGACTGCTGCGAACTCGGAGGGCACTTTGCTGCCCCACAGCCCTTGCGCGGAGCCCCACCTTCGCTTCATGCAGCGAGTCTCCCTAAACTCTGGAAAGTCGTCCGCGGGCTTGCAGTCTTTTAACATTCGTCCCACTTGTAATTGTCCTCACTTCTGGAGTTACTGATACCACCCCCCTCCCCTCACTCCCCCCCTTATTGGTAACTGCGAGGGTGGGGGAAATCCAGTCAATTTTCTGGCGTAATGAGTGCCCGAAGCCTGGCTCCATTTTACAAGTTCTCTGTGAGGTATTTGAAATGTGACATTGATTCACAACTGAGCAAAGAAACAATTAGTCAAAATATTGTTTACTTGAAACGTGAGGGGGCATTAGGGCCAGAATAAAAAGAAGGATCGCTCGCACAGCAAAACATTAGAGTTACGTAATAATATGAACTATCCTTTTGCATTTCACTCATTCATTCTCAGATTGCATTAAACTCAATTAAAAAAAAACCTGCTTATGACATTTGGAAACGTGGCTTCAATTTTCAAACCAGCCTGCTCATTGCAACTATCGCGTAGCACTATATGGGTCACTGTGAACTCCAGAGTTTGTGCGGTCAGCTTTGCAAAAAAAGCCTTTTACAGTTGAAAGTTTGAATTGAGTTGAACTTTAGGTTTTGTAGCCCTTTTTTGCGGTTATCAATTTCAGCCGAATTAATGCCACAGCACTGCTACTGTATGACATAGTCGGTCATAGTTTATTTGTGCTAGCCCCTCTATTGCACACTTATGTCACTCCGAGCCCCCTTTCTGTTCCCACGCTTCCCTGTCTCCAAATGTTCTGCTTTCTTTCTCTATTGGCCCATCTACACTAACGACAGCTTTGAAATGCTGAACACTTGTCTTTGCATGCATCCATGCACACAGGACGGTACTGCCCCGTACTTCTTCACAGACAGAAACAGAGGGCATGCATAATCACATTATTACTACCCTTAGGAATTAATCGTGCAATGCACTTCACTTGTGCTTGCATTCAGGGAATGAATGTCTCCAGTAGTGAAATGTTTGGAAAGGCTTCGTGCTGGAGTTTGGCGCCTCTTCCAGCCCCTTAAAGTCGGACTGCGGAATGAAATAGGACGCTATTCTGCTATTTCTTGTAAATTACTTGTCCTTACAAATATTGAAATAGTGTAGCACAACTGAAGTGTTTTTTTCTCCAGCATTTCCCTTTTGTGCCACATATGTTTATTTTCATCACATTCTGTTAGGGTGAATAGGGTGAAATCTGAGCATTTATTTTCCGTCTGCAGATGACCAATGTGTTTTGCGGTTCTTAATAAGCGTTCCTTGAGATCTGCCGCCCAAAGGTAGCCTTTCAGCCTCCTGCTCTTTCAAAGCGAATGATCAAGGTAGTAGTCGAATATTTCTGCGTTTCTGAAGGTTTGAGGGGGTCTTTGGCAGCAAATGGGTCCTCTTCATACCATTTCTATGATAAGGCAGGTTTATACTGCTCGTACAAAATACACAAAGATGTACTATTCACATGCAGAAAGTAAGAGCCATGCAAGTGACAGCAACAGGGACATATACCAGGCATATCCTCTCTTTTACTTGGTAATTTGCGTCCAAAGTGAATCAAGGGCTCAGAGTGTTCCATTATCTGCAGTAATGGTATTCGTGGAATTCAAGGAATTCCAGCTCAGTTTAGTACAAACCATCACTTGTGAAAGAATAGCACACAGTGGCACAGATAGACAGAGCACGTGGTAGGCTGGCGTCCGATATGTATCCGATTAGACTGACAGTTTTGCCAGTCACTATCTTTGTTAGAACAGATTCACAATTGCTTTATAAACCTTCCTGCTTACTCAAATTTGCTTAGAAATGCACCATTTGTCCACTCTTTTTTCAACATTTTCTCGGGGGGAGAACCCCCCGAAACCCCCGTAGGTTGTTCAGGCTCGCTCGCAACGCTCACTCGCCACAGTGGAGTACGACAATTATTTTACGCCTACCACTTTCAAATGTCACCAGCCGCCACTTATTACTGGAGGCTTTCCGAATGGCAGATGTGCTCTCCGAGCCCGTCGGAGGCGATTTGGAAATCCAGCTCAGATTCCTTTCTGACCGCCCTCATCAAAATTGGTCGGTCGGAAAGGAATCCGAACAGCCAATTACGATTCAGTTAGAATGGCTTCGAACAAGGGTCAGAGCCGTTTCCTACGGCATCGTAATCGGGCCCTTAGTATTATATGTGTGAGGGAACAGGGGAATTTGCTGGGAACAGGGGCATACTTACTACACATGGGAGAGTTTAGGGAGGAGTAAGGAGGGGTTAGGGAGTGCTAGGGAGGGGTTTATGGAGGGACATGCACCCATCCACAGAAGAGTAAGCCCACTGCTACGTAACATCTGACCCTCTATTATGTGCATCAAATTAAGATGTCATATAAAGGTTTATTGCCTGTGCTCTTTATTCTATAATAATTTAAAAATGAGCGTTGATGGAAATGTTTGGGAAGACAATAAAGAAATGTGACTCTTATGTGAATTATACCTACCCTGATTGAACTTGGTTAAAATGTTTTAATGTCACAAGATTGTAAAAAGATCAAAGGATCCGGATTGTTTTTTTAATTGTTTTGTATGGTACCACACTCAATACTTTATAGGTGCCTTTAAGCCACTGGTGTCCTTTGGTGGTTTATAATATATGACCATGTGCAACTTAAATTTAATATAGGGTAGGGAAACCAAAACGATGGACCACATTAAAATTTACAATCCTATAGGAGATACTAACACAAATAATAGGCTTTGCAAAGAGAGGCAAACAGAGAAAGTCACAGTTATATTGACTTATGCATTTATACACCAGGTTTGAGATGCTCTTAGTTATGCTCAGCTGTTGTAGGTGCTTATGGTCCTATGAAATTATTTTATTACAAATAGAAAAATAACTTCAATCAGTGAAAATAACTGAAGCAACTCTTCTGTGACCGGATTTAATGAGAGAAAATGTCAACATGCACACGGTGTGATGTTTGCATGAACGAGAATTGAGCTTGAGTGCAACAGTACAGGAGGCCTGCAGGCTGGCTGAGGCACCACACCTTCTACATTACAACTGTTAAGCCCACTTTCTCATCTTTGTGCATTGCGTGATCACCAGAACGCTACTTTAGAAATGTTGAAGGAACTGTAAATATCGACAGAGGTTGGAGGTGGGCAGGCACAAGTGTTAATCTGCAGGACTTGGCTCCACACAATGTTGGAAACAGACTTGCGCATATAAAACAAATGAGGCTAATTAGAGGCACAGTAAGACGACATGAGTTTGGCAGTACTGAATCATACTTGGATACCATACAAAATCTTAGTCAAGCCCATACTACTTCTCACTTCCCGTGCTCTAGAGTCAGCAACACTGCTTCTTGCCACCACCACACGTGCAAGTATGTACTGGAGTTTTTATATCACTAAAGTAGCTGGGATTGATGGCACACAGAGAAGGATTCTGGGTCAGTTGCAAAAGGAATACAATAGAGATTGGTGAGGGGAACAGGATATTGTGTGCATAAAAATAGGTAAAATTCTACTGTTTTTCTAACAGCAGACTGTTCACTTATTTACCCATTTCATACAGCGAGTTACGTAGTTTGGGGCAGGGGGTCTCCAGCCTTTTCTGTAGTGAGAGCTAATTCTGATCAGTGAAAATCATTGTGAGCTACTGAATGCTAAGCAACTTGCGCATTGTTACCAGACGCCCCACAACCAGCTTAATTGGTTTTAAGCTTAATGTCCATATAGCCAGATGCTGTGGTTTAAACAAATTACTTTGATTATGGGCACTATGACAGGGCTACTGAGAACAGAGCTGAAACCAAAGCTTATACTTCTGAACAAGCCACAGAAATTTACGCATTAATCAAAGCTACCAAATCTTTTGACACCCGCGAAGGATCAATAACTCAACAACTAAAGCATCTGGAATTCATTTCTCGACGAGAACTCAACCAAAGGCTTCATGCCTCAACATTGATTCAATGTCATAAACATCAAAGAATTCCCCGAGGCTTGCGACTAGCTATCAAACCCTTGCTTTTCCGTTTCCAGTTTAACAAACCATTCATGGATAAATGGTATGCTGTGCTCAATAAGTGTTCCCTAGATCTAATTCTGCTGATTGTGGAAGAATTATCCAAAACAATAAGGGAGCTTGAAGATGAAATCCATAACACGCATCAAGAATTATCAAACCGCATGGAACCAGGTGAATGGTCCAAGACACTGGAACAGATCAATATCAAACTGGAAAGCTACGGAAATGATCTACAAGAACGTAAACTCAGGAAATTCAAAAGAGATACTATAGATTATCATTTGAACGAAGTATACCCATGGGCTGACATGCACTCACAACGTAAACCATTTAAAAATCCACACACCTCATCTGAAGAAAGTATTGTCTCCGATCGGCATATTTTACCATCCAGAACCCCTCTAAACGCTGAGGCATCCAGAGGAGAAATTGCTTCTAGCAATCATACAGGCACTGACAACGTGGAGAAGCGCGCCATAAGCCAAACAGAGTTTTTTTTTATCCAAGGGTCAACATCCAACACAACCACCTGACCCTACATCTGTAAAAGCCACTGGAGGTGGGGCAAAATCCGGAGAGGACAAAGAAAAAGCCAAAGAAAAAAGTCAGCAGAACTTACGGAGCCAGAAAACATCGTAATTAACATCTCATCACAAACATTGACATCCAAACAATTGCAAATTTTAAACAAAGGTACATCATTCGTACCAACTCATGATACCAATATGCAAGAAACAGAGATTGCCCTGTACAGATTCATGTGAACCATTAGATTGCGTCATTTTTTTGACAATGTGCTCACCGATCCCAGACCCCAAGAAGAGCACAAATTTTTGGAATTCAGACCCAAAAGCACCTTTACAGCACCAGTATCACATAAAATGCTGGATACATTTGAAACTCTGGTCAAACAAGACCTCAACAAATTAGAGTTCAAACCGCGTAAAGGATGTAATTTGACGAAATCAGAGAAATCGATCTTGCAACAGCTAGTGACGGATGAAAAATTGATGTTTCAGCAAGCCGACAAGGGAGGTGCTCTCGTAGTTATGGACAACACCTATTATCGAAACAAGGTACTAGAACATCTGGCAGATGAAACTACATATCTCAAATTGGACCACGATCCCACCAATGAGATTAAACAAGTCTTGATTAAAATTCTTGAAAACGCTCTAGACATGGACTGGATCACTTCTAAAACCAGAAGTTTTCTAATTAAGCAATTTCCCAAGAGACCGCACATCTATATGTTACCCAAAATACACAAAAATCCCACTGACCCACCATTCAGACCCATTGTGTCTGGATGTGGGTCACTGTTTGAACCTCTGGGTAAATATATCGATCAATTTTTACAGCCTATTGTTTGCTCTTGGAAATCCTACATACGTGACACCACCGACTTTTTGGCACGCCTACAAAACTTGGATATCACCAACATCAAAGAATGGCTGCTATGCACGATAGACGTCACCTCACTCTACACCTCTATTCCCCTTCAAGAAGGGATAGACCCTGTTGAATGGGCTCTCTTGCAACAACCCCAGATTCGTGCACATAAGGTTTTTTTTTATTGGAACTTCTCCAATTCTGTCTTCAACACAGCTATTTTCGTTGGGGAGAGGAATTTTTTCTTCAAATCAGTGGGACCTCCATGGGGTTTGGGGGGGCACCCACGTATGCTAACACCTTTATGGCTGCTTTCGAAGAAGAACATATTTTCAAAGATTCCACATGGAGTGAGCACTTAGTAATGTATTGTCGATATATCGATGATATCTTCTTAATTTGGTCCCATACAGAAGAATCCTTGGTAAAGAACATCATGCTGCTTAACACCAAAAACAACAGAATTCAATTTACACCTTACATCAGTAACACCCAATTATCTTTTCTGGATGTTTTGGTAGAAAAGAATGATCAAGGAATCAACACTGGCGTATTTGTAAAGCCGACAGATCGCAACAACACACTGCTATTTCAAAGTTTCTACTCTCCGCATTTGAGCCAGAATCTTCCTTACTCCCAAATGTTGCGCATCAAAAGGATTTCTTCTACCAGAGAGAAATGCGATCAGGATGTCATCCGTATCAAAAAAAAGATTTTTACAACGAGGGTACCCTCTTGAAACTGTCTTAAAAGCAGAAAAACTAATTGAAAACATTGACCGCAGAGAACTATTGATCACCAAACAAAAACCTGCCACTAACCGCATGGTTTTTGTTTCTAAATTCTCCACTAGATCTGGTAGTATTAAAAAGGTGGTCAACAAGAGATGGGAACTCTTACAACATGAACCTGATTTTGGGAATTCATTTCGAGAACGTCCACTATTTGCCTATACCAGAAGTCAAAACCTCAAGGAACTTCTAGCAGCCAAAAAGAACAGATGCAGTATTAATTTTGTAGGCATGAGAAAATGCCATAACTGCACCCAATGTAACAATGTAATGCAGCAGAATTTTATTACACATCCTAGAACTGGAGAAAAAATCATCCTTAAACATACATCAGATTGTAATACCACTAACGTGATTTATTTCATCAAATGCCCTTGCGGATCCCTTTACATAGGGAAAACTGAAAGAAAAATTTAAATCAGAATTGGAGAACACAAAAGTATGATCCGGACTAAAAACACCAACTCTAACCTGCTAGTTCACTGGTTGGAACAATGTCATAATATAGCCCAAGTACGATTTTTAATTTTGGAAAAAGTACAACCTAGAGAGGGTTCAGATCCAAGTCAAATCTTGTCTCAAAAAGAAGTTTTTGGGATCAAAAAATTCAATACAATGATGCCATTTGGTCTCAACGACAAATTAGATTTAAGTTGTTTTCTATAAAGATTGTAACATAGGAATCAGTCTAGGGGCACATGTCATTATTTCAGTTCTCACGCCATCACATAGAATAGGACTGTTCACATTCACTCATCCACACGTTTTATTTACTTCTATGTATTTTTCAATTAATTCACAGATGAGAATTGAGCATATGTGTCATACTGTATATATGATATGTTGTGGCTCCATGTATCAATCAAACATCTATATCAAACTTTGATGACAAACAAGATTATACCAAAATTTTATGACGGTTCATTGCCCTGTGGAACACGGGTATGATTATTTCATTGCATACATGACATGTTGTTCATTGTCTGTATATAGATTATGTTGATGACATTGGACGAAATTTATCTGTATCACAGAATTTAATGACACCCCCTAAGCATAAGACCACTGCCTAGCTCGTGGTGTTTTTTGAAATTCCTGTAATTTAGTTCTGTAATTTTTCCGGTAACAATGAAATCACATTGGGTGCTTAAGGTGTTGTTACACTATGTTTCACTTCACAACAACTGGTTGGTTGTTCCTCACATGTTGATGTGGTGCTTTACTTGTACTCTATACCAGCAGAGTATAACCAGTTATACGTTTACTTTACTTTCTGTGCCCTCAAGAGATCCGTCTGTAGTTTATAATCCCAGCACACTTGATGTTCTTTACACATTGCGCACGGTTTCCTTTATGTTCCCGACATTTTTGGTACATTTTGTACCCTGCAAATATGGCAGCCAGATTTGTGCAGGCAAACTGAGCGTTGTTCACCTGGGCGGATCTAGTATCACGTGACCGGTCTGAGATTGGCGCGGTCATCATCTCGTATATATTGAGAAGACTGCAAGTTAGCGTCTTCCGAAAGCTTGTATACCTGTTGGTTTACGACCAAATTGTTGCCCGTGTGCCGGTAAGCCGCATTCTGTTTACATGGATGTTTAGGTCCGTTTTGGTGACTGTTGAGGCATTGACGTACGTGTACTTTTTTGTATATGTTGCAGGTTTTGTCAAGCATTACGGTTATCACCTCAGGTACTTCCATTTTCTCACTATGTATAGCACACTATATATTTTTTTCGTCTAGTTCTAGATTTAATACATTCGTTGTGGTGATTTTTAGGAAGATACAGTTGTATCGTTTTCTTTAACTGTACCATGCTGTCCTCGTTTGGCAGTAAGTATACTGGTGTGTGCACAAGAGTTTCGAACACTGTCAGCATGCGCACTGAGCACGATTTGGTTATAGCACTGTCCTGCGTTCACTTTTTTTCGGTTCTGTAGATCAGTGGCATTGTTTACGTTTAAGGGCTATTATTCTTGTGACATTGTTATCCAGCCTGTGGGGCTCCACAGCAGGTTGCACTTGTTGAGCAACAGTCCACAGTCTATGACTACTGTTTTTCGCGGTAATCATGGTATGCATGTAAGGCTCCTTGCATGTCTTTATTCTTTTTGAACGTGTTGACTCTCCGGGCAGGGGCTGTCATTAAATAAGGTAGCTGTATAGTATGGTTTTTACAGTCCAGCAGCAATGATTTGTTATTTTTGTTTATGTTACAGTGGCCCCTGAAGAAGGGACGAAGGGTCCCGAAATGCATAGGGCATTGTGCTATTGAGTGGAACTCACATTAAGAATATTGTACTTCATATTTATGTTTTTTTGTATCGTATACAAATTGTACCAGAATTCATGATGTAATTGGATTGTAATGATTTACTCATTGAACATGGGTCTGTTCTGAGAAACAATAAACATTTTGATGGATTTACTTTGTTTGACTATATTGTTTTTTGTACGAACACAGCGTTACATTGTGTAATTATCAGTTTAAATTGTGTAAAGATTGGGAAAATTTCCTTTAGTAGTGCACACGGTTCATTCAAGCCACTCTGCTTGATTCTTTGCATACTATGACAGGGCTGCCATGTGTGTCAGAGAGAGTGTGGTCTTTGGGGATGTATGAACATGTATGCATATAAATAGGATATATGTATACGGGTGACTGAGAGACCGTGTCGTATGTAATTGTGGCACAGGACATACCTTTCACCATATGTGGCATTGTTACATGTATAACACAAATGGGAGAAATTTAAACTGCAGAAAAATGTTATGCAAAAATGTTCAGAGTATGGAACATATTTTGCTGCACTTTAAATTTCTCCAACTTAAAATAATAACTGTATTTGCCACTTATAATTATGGCACTGTATAGACAAAATTAAACCGAAGAGTTAACTTTGTTTATGTGGATTCCATAAAACTCATCATTTAAATTTTCCCCTATTTCCAAGTGTCACATTTACAACCACCAAGCATCTTGCTCCCAGTGGCGTGTAGACATGGTGCCATATTTATAACATAAAAATAAAACATTTTAAATGAGAGGAATTTTAAGTGAATAAACATACTTCATAAGATATTAAGTGGTATTTGGGTTAACTGAAAGTGGAGAAAGACATTAATACTTAATGTTGCATAGAAAAAGTTTTCTTCACTTTAAATTTCTCCCATTTGAAAACAAGCATTTGCAATACAATAGGTCTCGCATTACTGCAAGTTTGAGCTATTGGCGTTGCTAATAATAATGCAATGCCAATAGCTCATACTTTCAGTAATGCGATGCCTATTGCATTGCAAATGCTTTTTTCTATTTATTGATGTTTGAAGCAATCGTGGCACCTGTGCTTTAGCTTAAGATGTTTAAAGCTAAAGTGTGGGTGCTGCCATTGCTACAAAAGTAAAAAAATGGAAAAGAAATGGCGGGTGCACACTTTTTTTTCTATTAATTCACTTTTGATATACAATCGTGGTACGCCCTGCTTTAGCTTTAAACATCTTAAGTTTAAGCGCGGGTGCTGCAATTGCCTCAAAAGACAATAAATAGAGAAAATAGGCGTGCAGCCGCAATTGTTTTCTATTGATTTACGTTTGAAGCAATTGCGGCACCCGTGCTTTAGCTTAAGCTGTTTAAAGCTGAAGCACTGGTGCCGCGATTGTAACAAAAGTAACGAAATAGAAAAAAAAGGCATGCAGACGCATTTCTTTTCTATGTATTTACTTTTCAAGCAATTGCGGCACCCATGCTTCAGCTTAAGATGTTTAAAGCCAATGAGGGTGTGGCGCAATTGCACCAAAAGTAAAGAAATAGAAAAAAAAGCACAGCCGAGTTCGGCGACCCGCAAATAAGAAAAGAAAGACACAGCCGCCATTATTGTAGCTGAGGCGTGCAGCGCTGGTTAAGAAAAAAGCGTTGGGGGAGAGCGTGCCCTGCCTGCAACAAGCAGGAGAAAGTGCTTTAAGAAAATTGTGCTCACAGGCTGTAATTAAAACATGTAGAGTAACAACACATGTAAGAGGGGCAGTCCTCATGGGAGGTTACAACAGGAGAAAAGCAGGTACTAAGGAGGGACTACTAAGTCTATCAAAAGCCACCATTTAAAAAGGACAGTAACAGGAGCCAATTGAAAAGATGGGCGGAAAATGGGCGGAACTTTAAGTCCATACCTGAATACAGCATGTCTCGAAGAGACGGCACAAGCGCTGCCTAGGCAAGACCTAAAAAAAGGCTATTTTTCAGTTATAAATATGTCACAGTGTCTACTGGCCACTGGGAACAAAAGGCCTGCTACTTGTAAATGCGACACTTTGGAATGGGGGAAAATTAAAATGAAGAGTTAATCATTAAGGTAATATTTCATTTTAATTTTCTCCCATATAAAAGCATTCTGAAACATAATTTTGGTCTCATGCTCCAATATTGAGTGGGCTAGAACTTTTATTTAAGAGTTAAATACTTCAGTGCTTCAGTTCCTCACCCCTGTGCCCCAGCCTGGCCCATAAATCTGACTGAGCATGCTCATTATCAGACTCTGCTATCTGCAGAGTGATGATAATAATGTAAAGTAAACAAAGCCTTCCCTTAATGTTAAAGAACACTGTGACCCTTTTCTTATGTGAATATTAACTCAAGACTGTGAGCTACTTTGAAGGTGTTCTGGAGCTACTGGTAGCTTGCGATTGACTGGTTAGAGATACCTGGTCTGGGGTAATAGAGAAAAACAATATATCCAAGCATGGATGGGAGGTTAGAGTCAAGCTCTTGGTAGAGGGCAAATTGTTGGTTGATTGGTACAACATTGATTTATTCTTCATATAATCAGGATAATTCCAGTCTCATGGGTAAATGATAGTACTACACAATTTGGTATCAGTTGTCAAAGGCTTCTGTGTGCCCCAGTTCAACAGTTAAACCAGATCCCACAAAACAATAAACCATTGACATCACCAGCAGCGAATAGTAAAAAGCATAAACAGTGCTGTCTTTAACATTCCTTTAAGTGAGCCACTTATCTCAGGGTCCCTACATGTGGCTTCCTGAAGCCCTCAGTGCATGTAAGATGGCGAACTTAACATACAAAGCTAACCAAATAAGGTTTGATTCTCTCTTATCCACTTTGTAGATATGACAATGTTTCCTGGAAATTGAAAGTGTCAACAACAAGCAATCTCTGAGCCAATTCTTCTTGGGCAGCAACACTAAATTTTGGAATATATTTCCACTCGGATATACCAAGACCACTCTCTAGTCTGTTTCTAATACAACAATACAGAAACTTCCTAACCACAAAGAACCTCATCAACAAAACATAACCCAGTACCTCCTTTTCCTACAGGGAATAATGTTATGTTATTTTTAGGTCGAGCCTGGGCAGTGTATGTGCTGCTCTGCGAGGCATGCTGTATTCGAGTATGGGCTTGAAGCCCTGCCCACTCTCCACCCATATTTGTCATTGGCTTGTGTCATTGTCCGTAAATGCTGGCTTCTGATTCGTTAATAGGCTTGTTAGTCCCCCCTTAGTACCGCCTTGTCTTCATTTGTAACCTACCATGAGGACTGGCCCTTTTACTTCAGTTGTTACACGGTACGTCTTATTTAGTCTGTAAGCACTATTTTCTTTAATGCGTTTCTCCTACTGCAGGTATGACATGCTTTTTCTGCAACATTCTGTACATTCAGCGCGACATGCGCGCTTTCACGGGGCCCTTTTACAAAAAAAGCATTTGTTTGTCATCTTGACAAGCAAATGCTTTTTTTGGTAAAAGCGCCCCATACCGCGCTTTCACTAGCGCCACGGACCTTTCTTTAGACACGGCTAGTCTGAAGAAAGGGGCGTGGCCTCTCATAACGTGAAAGCGCAGCATGGGGCGCTTGTAAACAACAAGCATTTACAATGCAATAGGTCTCGCATTTTAGAAACTTTGACCTATTGGTATTGTAAATGAAAATACGTTTTATTATTGAAGGTTTTTTAAACACATAATTAAAAGGCATTGTCATTTACAATGCCAATAGCTCAAAATATCGCAATTGCAAGACCTATTGCATTGCAAATGCTTGTTTTGTTTTTATTTCACTATATCCTGAGCCATGACACTGAAAAATCTGCTCACAGAGCAATATTTCAAGCGTTCCCCTGTTGTGCCTCAATATTCTCGGCTATTTCTGCTTGAGACTAATCTTAAAGAGGCACTGGTACACCTCAATACTGTTTATCTGTTAGCTCGTCGGCTACTGGATGTCTACTAGTGAATCCCTGGGTCCATATAGGCTTATAAATGTCTACACACCTCCAGTTTTAAGTCAGAAAGGCCCAAAAATATGATGCAGGGAGTCAATGGCTTACCTAGATTTTACTTCGGCAACATTTCAATCATGATTTTGAGCCTCAGACCTGTTCTTGAATCGTCACACATCATCATTTCGCAATACTAAAGGTGCGCGCTGGTGGTTGCTGGTAATGGCCACCGGCCTGTGGCGTAACATTAGCCCCCGCTGCCCCTGCGGAGCTCCAGCGGGCCCCCTCCGACACTGTGCACAGGTGGCTGGCCCCTTGCCTGAGAGCTCCTGACTAGATCTGGGGGCCCACCATGTACTTTGCGGGGAGGCCCCCTCAAGATTCGTTATGCCACTGCCACCAGCACATATTTGTAGGAACAGTGACTTATTTTTCATCATCAGACTTAGACTCTTCGCAAGAGGCAGAAAGTCAGAAGAAGCAAGGAAGAGGGAGGATGAGAAAGATAAGAAAACAATGATAAAAAGAGAAAGCAGGAGTGAAAAAGATCGTTGGAAGAGTGAAATAAGAGGCAGGAAGTGTTTAATTTTGGAGGAAAGAGGCCCAGGTAGAATCAAAACTGGGCAGGCTTGGGATTTGGCAAGCCTGACATTTGGAAGTGCCAGGCTCCCTTAAGCAAAAACTTTTAGTGTCTATACTTATTTTTTTTCAGAATCAAGCACTGTTCTTTTCCCATCAATGACCCGCCTGCGATACTATATGCACAGTCTTAAATATGCCACAGGCTGTTCTGCCTTCCATTTTGTGCTCAGAATAGAAAATCTAGTACAGAATTATGACTGGCACAACACAGAAGTGCTAATTTCTTTTTTTCTCTCTTGTGAAATGAGATTGGACTTCCTGACAAGTCCCTCTAGCCCACCATACCATACTGGATACCAAACCTTTCACTCAAAATATAAGCATTAGTGCTGGAATGTTTAACTCTAAAGAAGTTAATAACATTTACAGGGAAAATACATTTCTCAAGCGTTTTATACAAAAATAGCCAATTAACACGATCAACTGCTTTCTTTTGTTATATGGTGCTTTATTCAACATGTTCAGGTCAACAACATCCAATTAAGACTTTACATGACCTAAAGGTTGCAGTGCAAGCATTGGTGATCGCAAAGCTGGACTATGGAAGTGCTACGCTTTGTGGCCTGCCCAGAGTGAAAACGGCTCCACTTAGGGTGACCTTCAATGCTGCGGCCAGGCTCCTAACGGGCACAAAAAAATTCAACCACATCTCTCCGGACCTGCTAGCTCTGAAATGGCTCCCTTATGAAGCTCAGATACAGCTGAAAATCGCATGCATGACACACAAAGCCATCCACCTCAAGACCCCGATGTACCTCGCTCAGAAACTGGAGCTCTCATGTGGTTCGAGAGCCTCCAGAAGTGCCAGCACCCTCTTACTCAAACCACAAAAATTCAAGAAAAAAAGACCTATAATCGAACATTTTCAGGTATGGTGCCAAGGATCTGGAACTCTCTTCCCCCCGAAGTTAGGGTGATCCCTTCCTCTGTCCTCTTCAAATCAGAAGTTAAAGAGCTCTTGATGAAGAAATATCTGCCTCAGTCTGCCTTCCCCACTTGACTCCCGGGCCATTCGACGCTGTTTTGTGTCCTAGATGCTAGGCTCTTGAGAATGTTGGACATTCTAAGTCTATGTACTTGTCGATATGTCGATTATTTGTGTTTGAATGTACTCGTCCTACTGCACAATCTGTAAAGTGCTCTGATACCCTCGGTGGTCATGTTCGCGCTATATAAAACTTTCCAAATAAAATAAAATAAAATAAATACATGAGATAGACTAATGCTCCCTTTGACAAAGCTTGCATATGATTAATGAATTAACTTCGGCAAGAGATTTTCCATCCAAAGAACATAAAGATGAGACAAGTCTGTGTTAAGCACATAAATAGGCCTATGAGTTTTCATTAATTGTCATGCCTGCCAGGTTTGGGAATAAAAGTCAATAAGGCGGATTCCATGGATCGCAGTTTCTAGTTATCATGCAACCTCTCATGCAATCCATGAAAAATCTACTATAAAAGTCAACCAGGAATCCATCAAGGTCGGGAATCATACTAGCCTTGAGAGTAAGTATGATAACCTTTTCATGAAACTTTCTTGGGGCAATAAAGAATTTATGTTATGAGCCTTGTTGGTTGCCAAATGAGTAATTATAAAAGTGTGGAAATCAGTGAACACAACCCTTAGAGGTAGGTGGAGTCCGTGATGTCTGCAAACTCGCAACTCTGCTATAATCAATTACACGTCAAAGAGGAAAACAGAATTGATATCCTTACATGTGGGGATGATTTTATGGATCACTATGAAATCTTTTTTAATGGATATGCTGTTTAGATTGATGTTTCTTCATTGCACTGATTACTAACAAGGACTTATATCTTTTTTATTTTATCATCTGACCTCTGTTAGTGGTGACTCAATATGTTCAAAGATGAATACCTTTCTTTGTAACTTGATATCTTGTTGCGTGGGTATTGTTTTTGTTTTATTGTATATGTTTTTTCCTTAATTAGGTATAAGCAAAATGTTGGGGGAAAATGACATGGGCCCAGTTTATGATTTTTGGATGGATGAGTTATGTTTGCTACAAGTATGTGGGCGTCCCTCCATATGCTTTGGCTCTGGTACAGTGAGATTTTCTAAAGAAAAGAGGAACTCATAATTTGACAACAGAAAAGGCTGGGGGCTCATGTAGTTTGCCACTGCTCGTTTATATTATTCTTGAGATTACATGTAATGAAATGCCTCTGTACTTGCTTCAGCACAGCATAATATCAATTCACCCTTAAAGGCCTATTGTCTTTAACGTACACCTTCCACAATAATAACGTCATGCCTACTACCTTTGACAAAACTATTCATAAATACCGAATCAGACTGATGACACTGGACATGACTTTCCCCAATGAAACAGTCAGGCGTACAGCTTTTACAACTGGCTCATCATTATAACCAACTTAAGCCTACTGTGTTGAGCATATGTTTTATCCATCATGTACACAGTCTACAAATTGCAAATATATATAAAATTGTAGGTGACAAAACAATATGCAACCCCTCCTGAGGGGGCCTAACAAGGAATCTCATGGTGCAGATATTCAACCCCTGGGTTTGACAGAGTGGTACGAAACATCAAACCCTTGCCGAAAATGGTGATCTGTGAGAATCCAATAAACAAAATATTTGTCTACAGGCTTTGAACAGGGTGATAACCATCCACCCTTGAAAGCCTGCTGGCTCCAATTTATGCTTTTTAAATAAATAAATCAGGCTTACTGCTCTTGTATAAGTTTCTATAAAAAACAGGCCAGACCTATGGCTTCCTACATAGCTTTTCTAAAAGAACCAATCCGGCCAACAGTCTTTATATATGGCTTCTCACCATAGCCAATGCAGGCTACTGTATTGAATGTAAGTTTTCCCACCATGCATCAGACATAAAGTCATATAATTCCAAATATATAACCGAAATCACTGTAGGCAGAACAATATACAATCACTTTTATGAAGCTTAGAAAGATTACCAGAGTGAAAATTTTCTCCACCCAGGATTTGGCAAAGGAAGCGATCAACTTCAAAACCATGGCCTACTAAGGCCATCATTGAGACTCCATGCAACAAAATATCTGCCTACAGCACCTTAAGGCCTAATGGCTTTAACAAATGCTTTTCACAATAAATACGTCAGGCCAATTGCTTTCGTCCTAACTTTTTCTAAACAATAGATCAGATCTATGGCATAGCAAATAACTTTTCAGAGTGAACCACGCAGTCTGTAGGCCTTTATCATTGGCTTATCACCATACAGAACTGAACTGTTTTAAGCATAACCTTTCCCACAAGGCAAAAGGTGCAAGGTAAGCACTCTTTTTCAGTGGAAGCACACATCTGCCCAATCAAATCCTGTACTCAAGGGAATAAACATTTGGGAGGAGCCAAAGCCCCACTCTCCGTAGTGCTCTGCAAGTTCTTCTTCTTCTGCTGACCACTTATGGTTCAGTGACAGCTGTGCTATCAAGCCAGACCTGAAAAAGCAGCCAGTATTGATTTGTAGTGAATGCCTGCTGTCACATTCTTATGGTTTCATGGTGCTGCTATCATTTAATTCAATAGCAGGCAATTTATCAACTTCAGAAGAATGAAAAGGTGAGTTAGAGTTACTTTAAAAACACAATAAAGTGTAATATGTATTCACCGTTTTCATATTAATAACACAAAGCCATGCTTATTATTAATATTAACATCACCCTTGTCTTATTAACAACTACTAGTTATGTATGGATGTATGCGTTGGGCAATGCGAACCTAGTCAAAAGGCAGCAGAGTGCTGTATAGGGTTAAAGGCAAGTATAGATTCAAGAAGTGATTGGAGAGGTGATTAGATTCGGGGAGTAAAATTGTATGGTTACTGCACTGTGATGTAGTGTTCTTTAATGAGCTGCATCTTCAACTTTCTCCTAAATTGAAGCAGTGTTGGGCAGTCCTGATGGACACAGAAATGTGTTCAAGATCCTGGGTGCATAGATAGAAAAGGCCTGCTACCTTGTTTTTTTTCTTTTTTACCCTTCTTAGACTCCAGTCTGATGGTGTCTTGACTGCATTTATGCTGATAGCCATCAGAAATAGTAAGAATGTCTGCAAAATAAGTGGGGTTCTGGTCGTGATGGTCTTGTAATTGATGCAGCTGGTTTGAAGATGGTGAGGTCCGGCAAGAAAAGCCAACGAAGTTCCATCAGGCTGGTGGTATTGAAATCATATTTCTTCAGGTCCTGGATGAAATATGCTGTGGCATGTAGGATGGCCTTAAGGTGGGGTCAATGTAAAGACTGGTAGGCCATGGTGCAGGGGGTTACCACCATCCAGATGAAAGAGCATGAGGGCTTGAACTGCTGGTCTGAAGTGACGCTCACTTTCTTTTAAAGAGAAAGCTGATTCAAAGCTATCTTTATTTCTTTGGCTGTGTGTTCCTTGAGGGTATGGTTAGTGTTCAGGGAGAATCCAAGTGACTTGGCATTCATTGAAAGTTGTGTTTTGAAGCTGTTAAGTTTCATATCACTGATTCAGGTTTGTACTATTTCTTGGCTGTTGTTCTTTGTAAATAGCAGAAATTCAGTCTTGGTGGGGTTGAGCTTCAAGTAGGTGTTGGACACTCAGGTGTGGATGATGTGTAAACAATGTTTGAAGTGCTGAATGCCCGGAGTGGAGGAAACTTTAAAGTAAGGTTGTGTATTGTCAGCATAGTAGTGAATTTTGATGCTGTTATTTGCAAGTTGAGCCCCGAGTGGCTCCATGTAGAGTTTGAAGATAACAGGGGACAATTTGGAACCCTGGGGGACTCCAGAGGTGATAGGGCTCTTTTGGGATCTGGGGTGCCCATGTGAATGAACTGATGTTGGTTGGAAAGGTAGGAGGAGAAGCAGTGAAGGGCATTGCCAATGAATCCAATTTGAGACTCCAGGGTGTGGATGAGGGTGAGAGGGTCAAAAGTATTGAAAGCAGCTGAGGACTCCAGCATTATCAGAAAGCAGGAGTCATCTTAATCTGTGGTCAGGAAGGCGTTGTCTATGATGCGTAAGGTAGCCTCTTCATGCTGCAGCATGATTTAAACCCAGATTGTTACTCTTGCAGGAGATGGTTAGCATGGATGTGATCTTGGAGTTGAGCATAGACTGTTTTTTCAATGATCTTTAGAATGAAGAATAGGTGAGTGCTGGGCCAGTAGTTGGCGAGTTCATCAGTCTAGTTTAGATTTCTTAAGGCGTGAGAAGATCTGACCTGTTATGTTCTGGGAAGGAGCCTTGAGTGAGGGAGACATTGATAATAGTGATTAGGGCTGTAAGAGCTTCTTCTAAGACCTCTGATGAAGGATGAGGATAAGATGTCATCTCTATAGAAAGTGGTTCTAATAGAGTTGAGTATCTGAGAGAGATCTGCAAGAGATAGGGCTTTGAAGGATGACCATTGTGGGGCTCTATTAGAAGGGGTTGGTGTAAGAAGAAAAGCAGCCATGATGTTATTGATGTCAATGATTAACTAACATGCAAATACAGCAAGAATTTTCAAATGACTTTTTTAATCAATGAAAAGTTTTGTCCGAATCATTTTGATGCTATCAAGTTGTCATTTTCTTCTTATCAACAATAAAATGTTACCTTCATTATTATTTTTATAAAAATGTAAAAGCAGCTAAATACGTATTCATCATATTGCTTTTCTTCTAAAATCAGTTTCATTGTCTGTAACACTTTTACTTTTCTTATTATTCGCCTTGATTAAACAAATTCAGCTTCATTGTTACTGTTAAATAAAAGCAAAACAATGACAGATTTTTAAAGCATTTAAGGAAATGTTTTCATGTTTTTACTAAGTCCGTGTGGCGTACTCCGCTCCGCCAGCGGAGTTTGCAGAGTTTTACCAACTCCGCGCTCCGCTGGGAACGCGAAATTGAGGCAAAACTCCAACTCTGTAGCGGAGCGGAGTACGCCCCTCAGCCCCTGGGCCACGGCCCAAAAAAGAGTAAAAAAACTCACTTACCTTCTCTTCTGTCGTCTGCGGGCCACCCTCCTCCTCGCCGCGGTGTCTCCTCGTTGCCGTCGTCCTCCTCCTCCTCGCGTTGCCGGTCGCAACCTCCTACGTTTTACGTCTTGCGTGAACTGTACATGCGCAGTTCACGCAAGATGTAAAACATAGGGGGTTGTGACCGGCAATGCGAGGAGGAGGAGGACGACGGCAAGGAGGAGACACCGCGGCGAGGAGGAGGGTGGCCCGCAGACGACAGAGAGAAGGTAAGTGGGTTTTTTTACCCTTTTTTTAAAAACAAATTGTGGGGCTGGGGCGGAGCTGAGTTTTTTTTAACTCCGTGGAACTTCGCTGAGTGCCACGCCGCATACTTCACCCAGGGTTAGTTTTTACCTAAAGAAAGAAACACACCTAAACCTCATGCCTAATACAGGATACCCTCTACAGCTGAACCCATCTAAAGAGCTCCCCATCTCCCTGATCTCTTCCACAGCCCTGGAGTCTCCCACCTTCCTCATCATGCTTCTCCCTCACCCAAACTGTTATTAAAATATCCTCACCTTCTCCTCCCTCCCTATGCTGCAACTCTTCTCTTGTCTCTAATAGTTCTACTAACATACATTCTCCTTCTACGTACATAGAAGATGAAGGTGCTCAGCATGGAAGTCTTGAAGTCAGTGGTATGGTAGGAATCAAGTTCTCAGCCAGCCTTAGACAACAAATTGTAATTCTTCACCACCTCATTGAAGTGGTTGCTTATAGGCATTTTCTTGAGGAACTATACAGATAAACTCAAACCTCTAGGAAGAGCGTAAGAAATTTCCCTTAGCGGTTCGTGCCCTCAGGCTGGAATCTGTGATGTTCAAGAGCAGTCAGCAGCCACAGGTCATCTCAGTCAGCTGAGTGTGAAGAATATCCAGGAAGCCTTTGCAGTGAATTATGCCTCCTCGTTGCGTGTGTTGGACTAGGCAACTTCCTGCATATCTGTGATAATTACCACAATGATCTGTTAGAATTCTTATTTTTAGACCCTTTTCTGACCTCT
This sequence comes from Calotriton arnoldi, assembly GCA_963921515.1. NCBI lineage: Eukaryota > Metazoa > Chordata > Amphibia > Caudata > Salamandridae > Calotriton > Calotriton arnoldi. Next base: position 607,531 of record CAWUFW010008984.1, on the reverse strand, counting down.
AATATGTGTTCAGCTTGGTTGGCCTCAGAATATCGAGGTAGGAATCTCAATGGCACCACATATCGCAGACACGCTACCAAAGCACAAAATATTGAAAGGCAAGTAAGTATCGAATTTCTATACCTTACTCCACATATATGTACCTTGACAATATTTATATCTTGTAGGTGCATAGATGTGTTGTTAAGAATAGTTAATCTATACTTCCTCTATATGCACTTACCTTTTGATATTTTGTACCTAAATGATATTAGTGTTTCTCAATATTCCTAGCCTCGGTATTCTGTAGTACAATCTTCAGTTAGCTCCAGCAGAGCTCTAAAACATAGATCATAGAGCAGCAATAAGTCAATGGCACACTGCATAGTGTATTTTGCAAATATGATATAAACAAACCTCTATTTTGTCATCAACTGCTAGTTGGCTCACGTCTGGGCCCCTCCCTGGCACTCTGTGTGCTCACCTTGTTGAAGTGAAATAACATGCAATAACTGAGGCCTTAGAATGTGTCTCTGCTGCTATTGAGCATGACAGCCTGATTGGGTGATAATTGACTGGTATGGTAAGAGTGCAAGGGCTAGACATGCACAATTATTTCAAGCATTTCAGCTGACTAACTCATCTCTAATTCCATTGCTCAAATTAACATGACTGCTTCTTAATATGGGTATGCTGCAGACAGGGGCAGACAATCACTAGCAACAAGGCTTTAGGGTTCTTAATAACCTTTGCAAAGGGTTGAAATGCAGAGCCTTAATTGCTAATACATGTTTTAAAACTTATTGTCCATTATTGTTGCATCTTTTTATTTTGTTTTTGTTGCAGTTTTATATAATGCAAACTTGGCTCAAGGGCATTAAAGAACTTTACATGAGCACTACATTAGATGACATTACATATTTTGTTTCAGCACAAGGAGATTAAGTGTTCTGCCCAGAATCACAGGATAATTAGTTGAAGCTAGGACTTGAACCTGGTTCCCAAGTTCCAAGGTCGGCAGCTCTGGCCATCTGCTCTGGAGGTTAGGCCACAACCTACCTCCCATAATCTCTAATTGTATATTTTATGAGGAAAGAGGTGGATCTCACACGACATCTTCCTCAGCCCTCTTGGCCAGCCGTGAGCTATTTATGGTCACTCTTGCTTTCACAATTAACTGACCACATCATTCCCTCAAGTAGAACAGGACAGGAATTCTCTCCTTAAACAACCCTGCCTTAAAAAAGACTTGCTTGGTAGTACAGGCTGGACTGTTCCCATGAGGCACAGGGTCAAGACTGATTTGCATATGGCCAGGTCTAAACTGGGGTGGCATGGTGAGCAAAAGAATGATGGATTTAACCCAGATCTCTTGACTGGGGGTGAATGTTTTGATTTGTTCTGCATTCCGTCCATCAATTGTGTGTCTTTTGCTTAAAAAAGACAAAGGCAGGGATACCAATGCCATGAACCCTTTGGAGCAAATCAGTGAATGAAAGATTACAAGAAGTAGACAGAGCTGAAGAGCTTCCTTGATAGTGTGCACTTAGCAGTCTTCCATTGAAAGTCAAATGGACAATGCCCAGTTTAGGCTAATGTACTTTGCAGCCATTACTGATTTTTGTATTACTTGAGAAATATGGAGTGGAAAAAGATTGATACCACCATATTGTGAGAGAGATTGTAGAGACATTTAAGACAAAAGCACAGAGCGTATGTTGTCCCATGTCAGATGTTATATAATAATCCAGTAATGGGTTTTTCATTGTAACCAATTTGCAGAGAAAGGTATATGCTGCAGCTGAGGCTGAAGGTATTGTGCGGTTTAGAACGCATATGCTCTGAAACTGTAAATACATAGAACTACAGATGGGCAACAGTGATGTTTTTCACTGAGCGGTTCAGAGTGCCCTTGAATAGAACATGAGAGTGAAGCATGAGTTGTTTATGTAGTCACTCAGTACCCCGCGGGGCACTTTTTACTCATCTCTAATTTTATGTTATGTATGGCCTCCCAACTCATCTGCCCCAGTTTTCAACATCTACGCGGGGGCAGGCGAGTGATGGGGAACATTCATAACATGGCTTCGCCTGCAAGAGATAAAAAAAAGAGGTATAGTGTACCCACTACCACCACATTATGTGCCTTTCCTTCTCCCCACCCCCATCCCCTCACCTGAAGCTTTGGTCTCTCCTCTCAAGCACTGCGCTGACAGGCTGTCAAAGAGCCCAGACATACCATGCTGGATTCCTCGATGGTGTAGCACCAATGATAAACAACTATTGTTTCCCACTATGGCTGTGTCATGGGAGTGAATAACTATGTTTAAAATCTGGTTATTCAGATTTCCCTTAGAATTAGAGATGGGTAACTGTGTGTCTTTTACTGAGGGGTTCTGAATTTCATCAAAAAGACAAGAGCGATGCTTGAGTTGTCTATGATGTCACTCAGAACACCGAGGTGAAAAACATCCCCATAATTCACTTTTTACCCATCTATATTATATTTTATGTATGATGCCCAATGTCATCTGCCCCTGCTTTCACCTGCTACACAGGGGCAGAGGAGTAATGTGGAGCCATACATAACATGGCCTCTTAGCCCTTACCCAATTTGCATACCATACCTTATCTGCAGTCCTTAACCAACCCCGAACATCTTCCCTGCCTTCAAGTGATACACCAAATAGTCCATAGCATAAGGTGAGAGAGTAATTTGCCTCCAGTTGGAACCAAAGCACAGTTTGTATTATTTAAAGATTTGGCAACATTATGTCAATTAGACAGCTGTGATGTCAAGTCAGCCCTAATAATGCTTAGTTGATCTAACGATCTCTGTACCAGTGAGGTTACTGGCAGGGCCGGTTGTGTTGCTGGGGACATTCCAGTCACATTCCTACTTGCAGCACTTCTAAATTAGCAACTCAAAAACAAATGGTTTTTGCATAAAGCATACTTTAAAACCATTTCTTTCGCCTTGTTTATTTAGAAGTGCTACAGGAAAGGAACGTTGCTGGCAGGTCTCCAGCAAACAAACTGACCCCACTGGCAGTGGAACTGGCACCCACCCTGCCAGCCAACCAAAATGCCTGGTGCCCGGAAGCCCAGTCTGGTCCCCACCACCGGACCGTAGATTGCTTCTGTGCTCTGGCGGCGACAAGCATCACAAATTCTCCTCTATAATTATCAGCACACATGAGTTATAGACACGTGTAATCTCACTGCTCGAATAAAAAAATAGGGCGACCATAAAATCTGGAATACAAATGCACGTAGGTCAGTATATTTGGATTTCCGGCTTATTGCAGGGATAGCACTGATTAACTGACTAAAATACAGAATATTACCTGGAAGTCGAATTATTGCTTGGTTGCAATCGACATAGTATCCCTTTACACATGCATCGATCATGAACTGGGTATTTAGGCCTGCAGGTATTTATTTAGGGATAAACCCATTGCCATGTATGATCACTCCATGATGCTTCTCAGCATGTTGAGGTTTTGCCTAGAGAATATCATTCGCTTTGAAGATCAGTGGCATAAGCAACTTACTGGGACTGCCAAGGGAAGTTGCTTTGCTCCCAGTTATGCAGGCATTTTCATGGGGTGGTGGGAGGCTCAATACATATGGACAGTAGCAAACGAGAAATGGACACAGCACCTAGCATTCTGGACACAGTACATTGACGACCTGTTCATAATATGGGATGGGCCACAGAAAGTCTCAGTCACATTTTTTTAATTGGATTAATAACGAGTTGAACCTTAAGTTCAATTGGAAGACACATAAAACAACTATGGAATTCCTAGACATTTTGGTCTCGGTAGAGGAGGGTACCATCCCCACGAGCCTTTTCAGGAAACGCACCGCTGGGAACAGCATTTTACATGCCCGTAGCCATCACAAACCCAACCTCAAATGGAGCATCCTCTATGGGGAAATACTCAAGGCTAAAAGGAACAACAGTACCCTGAGGCCTTTCAGGCAGAGCAGACCAGAATGATAGGAAGATTCAGGTCAAGAGGGTACCCTGCTAAGGTAATCAAAACAGCCTGTATGAAGGTGGCAGGCGTAAACAGAGAAGGTTTACTGATACCTAAACGCAGGAAGCAGGAGGATACGGTGGTGAGACTAATAACTACATTCAACAGTGAATCCGATTCTGTTAGATGGATGTTGAGCAAATATTGGAACTTGGTTAAATCTGACCAAGTCATAGGACACTTAGTGAGTCCCCCGCCCACAGATAACATACAGGAGGAGTGGATCACTAAAGGACATGTCGTGACAGTTATCCCATGAACCAGCGGGGTGGGGTAGCAGAGTCCTGGCTCAAAGAACAACAAGGGTTCTACAAATGTGGAACGTGCAAGGCGTGTGCACACAGTGCAAACAGAAAGACATACACACTACCCACAGAGGGAGGCGAGGATAAAGAAGTTCATTAATTGCAATAGCGATTTTGTGATTTATGTTTCTGTCTGTCCCTGTGGGTTACAATACGTGGGAAGTGCCATTTTCCCTGTGAAGAAGAGGATCCTTGAACACTAAAGTGCAGTGAGAAACAAGGACCCCAATTATCCAGTTGCATGTCACTGGCACCAACTACACTCCCTGGACACTCATAAGATTTCCTTTTTTGGAAATGACAGGGTGGCATTGAGCAAAAGAGGCGGAGACAGGGAACGCACTCTGCGGAGGTTGGAAGCTGAATATATCATCCTACTGAACAGACGACACCCCGGAGGCCTCAACCAGGAAGAAGAGATACATGTACATATAGGTTAATTGAATGGGCTAAACATGTGTGATGCATATATATGCTTTTGCTATCTTCCTGCTTCCCAGGGTACATATGGCTTTGATCATGGTGAGCAGTTTCTTCTGCATTTTTTCTTTCCTCCTTTCTTTCCCGCTGGTGACTCAAAAGATTGTGAAATTTTTTGTGATTTTCTTAAAAATTATTCCTTAGATTGCAGTGTGTTTTAGGCACCCTCTTTTGGATATGGCGGCTGCCTATTCCAATTTCCTTTCTTTTACTGCTTCTATGAAAGTCCTTTCTTATCTCTTACTGAGCCTGGATTGAGAAATATATTTATGTATTAGTGAATGGCCTTTGGTTATTAACGTGTGTCAATTTATGTTTCACTTAAGGATGCACATGTTTTTTGTATTTTGCTAGGGGCATTGGCTGCTTATGCTAGATTCTGTGGGAATAGCTTGGCTACGTGTTCATAATTACTCAGTTGACCAATGGCGTGTTGTTTTTGGGGCTTCATGGGAATGTTGGTAACTTCATGCTGCCTTGGATTTTTGCTGCCACTTGGCATGTACATAGCGTAATAATTTGCTTTTATTTATTATTTCCTGTGTTGAAATATCGGACAATCCATCTTATAGGGAAGTAAAAGTTTACATGTTTAGAACTGTCCGCCACTCGGCGTTTGACTGAAATCTTTATAGGCACTGTAGCCATGTTAAAATGAATGTCGTTAATTAGACCAGCTCGCTGTGCCCTGAAAACCATGTTACATTTGCAGATTAATTCTGTATGTATTACCCCCTTTCGTCACAGGATTTTTACTGAGGTGCCCCATTGTATAACAAAGGGAATTTATGCATTGCTTTTACATAACAAGAAGCTTTCCTTGCATGCTTCACATATGAGCATTAAGCACTGCCTGAGTCTCTTCACTTTTTCTGTTTTTATTGTGGAACTTATTTGTTTTTAAAGTTGATTGAGCACTAGCCACTTGTCTGTGTGGCTTTGACAAAGACTGTAAGGTTGAAACGCGTCAGCCGATGGATTAAATTACTGCCGTAACTGACATTCTGGAGTGCCGGCTCTTTCTTTGATCTACGGCGTTAGAGGTTTTCTTTGTATATATATATATATATATATACATATATTGACTAAAAAACAAAGGTTACAGTGACGTTATAGTTCACTGTAATTATAGTGAATATGTCAGTGACAACATTCACGTTTTGAACTAAAATAAATCACAGAAATTCACCAGTTATATTTAGCAGAGCTAACTATAACTTGTGCCCCCGCCATGTACTGCTTATGACCTTACATATTACATCACTCATGACACAACATGTTCTATGACATCATTTATGACATCACTCATGACATCTTAAATGATACACTGTTCTTAGTATCTTAGTAGATACTTTAGTAGATACTTTTTAATATTCAGTGATGTATTTCTTATGAGAGTTTCACTGTCTGCGAACAGTGTGGTACAGAGTAAACTCTCTCCATAGAGTAAACACTTTACACTACCCAATTTTTTACTCATATCATATTCATTTCTCAATATAGGTTTGGTGACTGTGAGGGATTATGTCCGTAGTAAGCCATTAATTTCGGAACAGACGTTGAGTATTTTGAGGAACTTGCATTTCTCTGAACAGTTGTATACAGATTGAACACCATGTGCAATGAGGGTTTCCCGTATATCCGTGGTTGATTGTTAATGTGAACTAGGCTCCCCATGAAGTGTATGGTATAGGGTCAATGTTGCACATAACACATGCTTGCTACACCTAAGAGAGTTGTATCTGTGATGGTAATAATATTGCTTCATATTATTCTGAGCTATTCTGTACTTACTTTCTGGCCTCTAATGCCATACTAGTTGATAGAGTAAAGTGTACATAAGGAGCTTGGATGATGTCATCAGTGATGTCATCAGGCATGTCATCAATTATGTCATTTGAGATGTCATCAGTGATGTCATAAATGATGTCATAGAACATGTCAAAGTTGATGTAATATGTGAGGTCATAAGCAGTGCAAGGAGGGGGCGCAAGTCACAGTTAGCTCTGCTAACTATAACTGGTCAAGTTCTGTGTATTTTTTTAGTTCAAACATGAATGTTGTCACTGACATATTCACCAAACTATAATGTCACTTTAACTTTTGTTTTTTTCAGTGAATTTTTAAGTTTTTTTAAAAAACATCTTTTTATCACACCTAACTATAATGTTGCTTTGATCTTTGGTTTTGTCAGTGAATTTCTAGTTTTTTTTTAAATGTAAAGTAATATTTTATTACCATATATAAAGTTAACCCCCTGCTGTTCGCGGCCCCCCTCCCCAAGCAATATTCTGGCCACAGGGACCCCATCCCCCAGGGCCTGCTTTTAATATGGGTGGGTGCTCTGGTGCCCAACGAGGGCACCCACAATGCACAATGTTGGGTCCCGGGGGTGAGCCCAAGGGCCCCGTGGCCCCAGATGGCTCCCCACATATTGCATGCTGGTCCCTCTAGGTCCCCCCACGGGGCCTGGGGGCCAGAGCATCCTTACCCTGCCCCCTTATGTTATTTTTTTTTATAACTTCAAGACAGTGGACTAAGTCACCGAGTCCTGTAATGGCTGCAAGCAACATTTTTCTCATGCTGTTGGCAGTCAGTCAGAGCTCTCGCTCCCGTGGGAGTCTGACTCCCGCGGAAGCAAGATGGCCCAAGGGAAACAAAGCTCCCTGGGCCAATCAGAGGGCTCTCTGTTTTTAAATTGTGTTTGAGGGACTCTCATGA
>CAWUFW010008983.1:600000-829789 GCA_963921515.1 Calotriton arnoldi | reverse complement strand
CCCTCCAACAGAGGCCATCACATTGGGGCTGCCATTTGGAGATCCTAGCAGGAGTATAGTACCAGTAAGTCGCCAGCTTGAAGGCCGTTTCGGAGTGGCTTGATGAGTATGTGGTGTGGTGTGCACGATAAAAAAACATCCTCCCACTCTTTGTCAGATAGTGTGCACCCTAGTTCCGCGTCCCAACGTTTCTGTCCGGCAGTGCGTGCTCTCGGGAGAGCAGAGGTAAGAAAGGAGTAAATCTCCGAAATAAGGTGTTTGTCATCAGATTTGCGAATCACCCACTTTTCGAAGGGTAGCATTGGACGGTACGTCAGGGATCGCGTCTCAGACTCAGATAGCCAGTATGTCATCTGAGAGTGCAAATAATGGTCGGTCGCCAATAGGTGGTAGTCCGATTGAAGCTCCTTGAAAGGGATATATCCCCGAAGATCGAAGAGATGCCCCAGGCGCTTGCAGCCTCCCTGAACCCAGCGTGCGGCCACTCCTTTATTCATACCGGGCTGAAAAGCAGGGTTCATGAAAAGCGGTGTCAGGGGGGAGGGAAAAGTGGTCAGATGAGCCCTCCGGGCGACTCTGTCCCAGGCGAGCATCGTGGGGCGCGTGACAGGGGAGGAATACAGGCCCCAGGCCCTAGCCGACCCCGGTAACCATACATCGCGCCAGATGTGGTGTCCCGCCACCGTCTGGTCCATGAATACCCAGTATTTTTCGGTCATGGGGCGATTCCATTCCACCAGGAACCGGAGGAGGGAGGCGTGGTAGTAGGAAGTGATATTAGGGAGTGCTATTCCTCCGTACTTCTTAGGGCGCTGGAGCTGTGTTTTCGCCAAGCGTGACGCAGCTGGGCCCCGAACGAACCCCTCTATAGCTGACTGAATCTGCCCCAGGACCCGGGGGGGGGGGCTCTAGTGGTAGCGTCTGGAATAGGTATAGGGCACGCGGCAGAACGTTCATTTTAACCGCAGACAGTCTACCAAACCACGTCAGAGGCAGGCGCCGCCACCGCTGCAGGTCAGCGCGGATCCGCTTTAGTAAGGCCGAGTAGTTCACCTCTGCGGTTTGCGCAAGGCTTCTGTGGAGGACCAGCCCAAGGTATGGTATGCCATCCGACACCCAATCAAAGGCAAAGTTAGCACTCAGCGTCTCCACCGTCAGGGGGGCAGCGGTAAGGTTGAGAACCTGTGACTTCTGCATGTTAATTTTGAAGCCAGAAAATCGGCTAAACAGCTGGAGGTCGTCCACAACAGCCGGCAGAGTAGACAAAGGTTGTGCCATTGAGAAAATGAGGTCATCCGCATTCAAACTTATAAGATGCCGATCTAAACCAAATGGGATACCATGCGCAAGGGGGTTATCTCTGAGTCGCTGAGCTATGGGCTCCATATATAGGGCGAAGAGCAGGGGAGACAGCGGGCAACCCTGCCGCGTTCCCCTCCCCACAGCAAAGTAATCGGAAAGTACACCATTGACCTGAACGGCCGCTTGAGGTGCGCTATAAATGCTCGCAACCCATTGCCGAAACCGTGGGCCCAGACCGAAGCGCTCAAGGGTCGCAAAGAGATAGGGCCAGTGCACTCGGTCAAAGGCCTTCTCCGCATCGACCGCTAGTAGGAGGGCCTCCTCCCTTGACCGATGCACCTTATCAATGAGATGGCAAATGCGTTTCGTGTTGTCCCCACACTGCCGCCCCGGGATAAACCCGGATTGGTCGGAATCAACGAGTCCCGGCATATGGGGGTTCAGTCTGTGAGCCAATATGCTAGAGAATAATTTAGCGTCGATATTCAATAGGGAAATCAGCCTATAGGAGCCGCACAGGTCCGGTTCCTTGCCCGGCTTAAGGATAACTGCGATGGATGCCTGCAGCATGGAGGGGGTGAGGGACCCTGTATCTGCAAAGGAGTTAAATAAACAGGTCAGTAAGGGAGCGAGTTCAGCGCAATAAGTTTTGTAGAAAAGGGCGCCGAAACCGTCGGGCCCTGGGGCCTTCTGCAACTGTAGCCTGGCAATCGCAGATATTACTTCGGCTACATGGATGGGCGCTTCCAGAGCCTCCGCGTCGCCCGCCGGTAAGGGCGTCACCCCGCCTCCCAGAGGTAGCTAGTGGGATCAGCATGCAAGGAAGGGTCGGCCGCGTAGAGCGAGCTATAGAAGGATCGAAAGGTCGACACTATATGAGCTTCATCAGAGCGGGATTGGCCTGTCGCGTTGCGGAGTGTAGAAACCGAGTGGGCCTCTTGCTGGCTGCGTAGGCAATGCGCCAACATACGGCCTCCTTTGTTGGAGCCTACAAAATACTTGTGCTTCAGGCGCAGCACTGCGTGTTCTGCGCGGTCCAGATCTAAACGGCGAAGCTGGAGGCGCTCTTTCTCCAGCTGTCGCCAGATCCGGGGAGCGCCCGTGCGTTTGTGTATGGCTTCAAGTTCTCGAACCGCTGCCTCCAGATCAGCCCGTTTCGACCACCGTGTCTTGTTCTCGTAGGCCGCCTTAGCGATAAATGCGCCGCGAACAACCAATTTGAGCGCCTCCCAAACCGAGGCGAGTGGTGTGTCGTCTCTAGTGTTTGTGGCTATGTAGTCAGTGATGCAGCGTCGTATATCCTTAACATTCTCTGGAGACCTAAGGAGGGAGTCGCGCATGCGCCAGCGCATGGTGGAAGCGACACGCTCAGAAGGGAAGCGCAAAGACAAAGTAATGTGTGCATGGTCCGAGAGAGCCCTCGCTTCGATAGTGGATTCCGCCACCAAGGCCCAAGCAGCTGGGGAGACTAAGAAGTGGTCGAGGCGCGCGTATGTCTTATGCGCGGCCGAATAATAAGAATAATCCCTTTCAGTCGGGTGCAGACCTCGCCAAGCATCCCTAATGCCCGCATCGCGCAGCCAGTCCCTACCTGCGTCAGAAAGAGCGCCCGTACTCCCATAGCGAGAGCCAGAGCGGTCCAGCTCCCCATTCATCACCAGATTGAGATCGCCTCCCACCACCACCACAGGGTCAGGAGAATGCAAGACATCCGCGCAAGCCTCAAGCAGGAATTTCTCTGGGAGTTCATTAGCGGAGTAGATGGAAGCTATAGTGCAGTGTGAGGAACCCAGCTGGAAACGTAGCGCTAACAGGCGTCCCTTGATCTCCGAAACTGACCCAAGGACTTTACCCTTAAAATGTTTAGCAACTAGTATGGCTACCCCTCCCCGCTTACTATTGGTGGAGGACCAGTACTGGAGAGGGAATTGTATATTGCGTAGGCGGTGGGTATCAAGCAGTAGCAAGTGTGTTTCTTGTATGAGGCAAATATCACCCCCTGAGTTTTCTAAAAGGGATAACACTGCCCTCCTCTTAACCGGGTTGTTAAGACCCCTGACGTTGAGACTGACTATTTTAAGATCCAGGTGGGAAGTGGGGAGGTAGGTATAGCCTTAGAGAGGGCGCACAACCCCAAATCGATGAGAGGAGAGAGCGGACATAGTGGAAGTGCGCGTAAAAGGGAAGGGAGAAGGAGGCCCGTGTGCGCGGACTACGTGTGCCACAGCAATGGAAGGGCTCACCGAGGAGAAAACCCACCCAAACCCAACAAACCAGAAAATAAATGAGGCGAGAACATGACGAAAGTCTGTCAGAATTTAACAGTGGGAACATGACCAAGGGTCAACACAGGTGAAACAAGAGACCAATGTCTGTCTTGTGTAAAGAATCGAGGGGGAGCGTGAGCCAGGCGGAGACCTCCCTAACCACAGTGCCGGACGGCCCACGGGCCGCAGAGGGAAATCTAGGGAGTCGGGAAAGGCGGGTCTCTCCTGTGCTCCTCCGGCTCCATGGCGTTGTTGCCGTCCCTGCGATAGAAGTTGAATGATCTCACGGGGTACGCGGGCATTCCTGGGTCTGAGACAGGGTCATGAGCACCACCTCGCGCTCTTTTGCCATCTCCTCCGGGGCTGGTTTCTTGGAGGCCGATGGCTTGCCCACGGTCTGCCACCGAGGGGGCGATCGCTTGACTAGGTTTGAGGGGCTGTCCTGAAGTTTCGGGTTCACCTCCGCCGCCAGGCCCAGCAGATCCAAGGTGTCCTTGAGGGAGCGCATCTGTCTCAACTTCCCCTGGTACTTAAATATGATACGGAAGGGATGGCCCCATGAATATGGTATTCCCTTGTCTCGGAGGTGCGACGTGATGGCTCGGAACTCTCTCCTTTTGGCTAGAGTAGACGCTGCCAAATCTTGAAAGAGGCCGGTGTGTGGCCACTGAAGAGGATTGGCTGAGCCGTCCTGGCCTTGCGCAAGATCAGTTCCTTAAGTTGGAAGTCATGCACACAGACCAATACATCGGGCGGGGGGGCCTTCCCTCCTCTGTGCAGGCCGACCCGATGGACGCGGTCCATTTGGATTTCCTGTGGGCTATCATCACCCAAGATGTGCCGGAAGAGGGACAAGACATATTCCCGGAGGTCATCCCCCTCAGCCTTCCAAGGAACTGCTTGGATCCGGATGTTATTCCTCCGGGAGCGGTTCTCCAGGTCCTCCGCGTGAGCCTGGAGGTCGAGATTGTGGTCCCTCAAGCGGAGGACCTCCTGCTGCAGCTGGTGCAAGTCGTCCTCCCTCGCCATGCTCCTCCAGGACAGCTACCCTTTTGCCCACCTCATCAACATCCCGCCGCACTTCCTTAAGATCCGACGCGAGCTGGCCCTTCAGCTCAAGGATGTCCTCTTTAATGGCCGAAAACAATTCCAGCATGAAGGCCTTCGTTGCTGGTCCATCCGCCCCGTCAACAGAATCGGTGTGCCCCTGGTCCTTAGACGCCCCCTGGGACGTCTCTGGGTCCCCAGCCGGCGTACGCAGTAGTTCTTTAAGGGACTTTTCCCTTCTTGCGCGGGCGGAAGCCATTCCGGCACACGAAGGGGCAGAAGATAGTTGGAGAGTTATCACCAGTCCCAAAGTTTCACCACGACCACCACCACCACCCGGTGCATCTCTGGTGAGCAGGCCTAGGCGCGAGGCAGGGTGATGCTGGGCGTGTGGAGGTCGTCAAGTCGCGCTGCCCTTTCAGAGGGTCAGGGTGCACCCCCAATTGACATCCAGCATAGGGGCCTCCCAGGCCCGTGGGTCAAGGTTCCCGGGCAAGCGCGGAGTTGGGTAGGAAGTGGGCGGGCAGCAGCGGTCAGTGAAGCCCCTTGACCTTGCCAGGTAGGTCGCTCCCCCGCCACACAGCTCCGCCTGTGTTGTCCTGCCCGCTGCTTCTGCTGGAAAGCTCGCCCCTCTGCTTGTTGCCTCGGTGCCCGTTTACCTTCTGTTCCCCCTCGATGCCCCTTTCTCTGTGTCCAGTTTTGCCTTCTGTTCCCCCTCGCTGCCCCTTTCTCTGTGTCCAGTTTTGCCTTCTGTTCCCCCTCGCTGCCCCCTTTCTCTGTGTCCAGTTTTGCCTTCTGTTCCCCCTCGTTGCCCCCATTTTCTGTGTCCAGTTTTGCTTTTTGTACCCCTCGCTGCCCCCATTTTCTGTGTCCAGTTTTGCTTTTGTACCCCTCGCTGCCCCCATTTTCTGTGTCCAGTTTTGCTTTTTGTACCCCTCGCTGCCCCCATTTTCTGTGTCCAGTTTTGCTTTTTGTACCCCTCGCTGCCCCCATTTTCTGTGTCCAGTTTTGCTTTTTGTACCCCTCGTTGCCCCCCATTTTCTGTGTCCAGTTTTGCTTTCTGTACCCCTTGTTGCCTCTCGACTCCTGCCGCTGCGTCCCCTGCGGCCCCGCCCCCCTGACTGCCCATTCGCTGCCCCTGCCTCCCGCCTCCCAGCTGCTCCTCCCTCCCACCTCCCCATATATGGCGGCCGCTGCGCGGTGAGGAGAGCGACCCTTGACCTTGCCAGGTAGGTCGCTCCCCCGCCACACAGCTCCGCCTGTGTTGTCCTGCCTGCTGCTGGTAAGCTCGCCCCTCTGCTTGTTGCCTCGGTGCCCGTTTACCTTCTGTTCCCCCTCGCTGCCCCTTTCTCTGTGTCCAGTTTTGCCTTCTGTTCCCCCTCGCTGCCCCCTTTCTCTGTGTCCAGTTTTGCCTTCTGTTCCCCCTCGTTGCCCCCATTTTCTGTGTCCAGTTTTGCTTTTTGTACCCTCGCTGCCCCCATTTTCTGTGTCCAGTTTTGCTTTTTGTACCCCTCGTTGCCCCCATTTTCTGTGTCCAGTTTTGCTTTTTGTACCCCTCGCTGCCCCCATTTTCTGTGTCCAGTTTTGCTTTTTGTACCCCTCGCTGCCCCCATTTTCTGTGTCCAGTTTTGCTTTTTGTACCCCTCGTTGCCCTCATTTTCTGTGTCCAGTTTTGCTTTTTGTACCCCTCGCTGCCCCCATTTTCTGTGTCCAGATTTGCTTTTTGTACCCCTCGTTGCCCCCATTTTCTGTGTCCAGTTTTGCTCTCTGTACCCTCGTTGCCTCTCGACTCCCGCCGCTGCGTCCCCTGCGGCCCCGCCCCTGACTGCCCATTCGCTGCCCCTGCCTCCCGCCTCCCAGCTGCTCCTCCCTCCCACCTCCCCATATATGGCAGCCGCTGCGCGGTGAGGAGAGCGACCCTTGACCTTGCCAGGTAGGTCGCTCCCCGCCACACAGCTCCGCCTGTGTTGTCCTGCCCGCTGCTGCTGCTGGTAAGCTCGCCCTCTGCTTGTTGCTCGGTGCCCGTTTACCTTCTGTTCCCCCTCGCTGCCCCTTTCTCTGTGTCCAGTTTTGCCTTCTGTTCCCCCTCGCTGCCCCTTTCTCTGTGTCCAGTTTTGCCTTCTGTTCCCCATCGCTGCCCCCTTTCTCTGTGTCCAGTTTTGCCTTCTGTTCCCCCTCGTTGCCCCCATTTTCTGTGTCCAGTTTTGCTTTTTGTACCCTCGCTGCCCCCATTTTCTGTGTCCAGTTTTGCTTTTTGTACCCCTCGTTGCCCCCATTTTCTGTGTCCAGTTTTGCTTTTTGTACCCCTCGCTGCCCCCATTTTCTGTGTCCAGTTTTGCTTTTTGTACCCCTCGCTGCCCCCATTTTCTGTGTCCAGTTTTGCTTTTTGTACCCCTCGTTGCCCCCATTTTCTGTGTTCAGTTTTGCTTTTTGTACCCCTCGCTGCCCCCATTTTCTGTGTCCAGTTTTGCTTTTTGTACCCCTCGTTGCCCCCATTTTCTGTGTCCAGTTTTGCTTTTTGTACCCTCGCTGCCCCCATTTTCTGTGTCCAGTTTTGCTTTTTGTACCCTCGTTGCCCCCCATTTTCTGTGTCCAGTTTTGCTTTCTGTACCCCTCGTTGCCTCTCGACTCCCGCCGCTGCGTCCCCTGCGGCCCCGCACCCCTGACTGCCCATTCGCTACCCCTGCCTCCCGCCTCCCAGCTGCTCCTCCCTCCCACCTCCCCATATATGGCAGCCGCTGCGCGGCCGCGCCGCTGGCGCACCGAAGGCGCGCCTAAGGCAAGCCCGTCTGCGCCCGTCCGCACCTGGACCGCGCCCAGCGCCAGAACCCCTGGGCCATGCGCCCCCTGCTCCAGCCTCGAGGTCCGACGCCGATACGATGCCACCACACTCCACGCTCTCAACCCCGGACGGACGCACAACTGCTTCAAGGCCGCCCCGAAACGCACCCATGGTCCCTTCACCTGCCGGAACTGCAGCTACACCAGCCTCAGAGCCACCGAGGCGCCCGCCAAGAAGTACCTCAACCACCTCCGATGCATCCTACTGAACACCCGCTCCGCACGCAAACACGCCGTTGAGCTCTGGGACCTGCTCGACACATCATCACCAGACGTCGCCTTCCTGACAGAGACCTGGATGAACGACTCCTCCGCCCCGACATCGCCATAGCCATCCCAGACGGCTATAAGATCACCCGTAGAGACCGCATCAACGCAGTAGGAGGAGGAATCGCCATCGTCCACAAGAACACCATCAGGGTCTCGACCAGCACCGACGACACTCTCAGCACCGCCGAACACATGCACTTCCAGATCCACACGGACCCCAACACCACCCTTAGAGGCACCCTTGTCTACAGACCCCCTGGGCCCCGACCCCAGTTCAGCGACTCCATCGCCGACTTCATCAGCACGCACGCCCTGACCTCTACCGACTACATCCTCCTCGGAGACCTGAACTTTCACCTGGAGAACAACAACGACAGCAACTCCACCCCCTGATCGACAACCTCGCCAACCTCGGTCTGAGCCAGCTCGTCACAACACCGACCCATTCCGCCGGCCACACGCTTGACCCCATCTTCTCCTCAAGCTCCCACGTCTCCTTCAGCCACACCACGGAACTCCTCTGGACCAACCACCGCTGCATCCATTTCACCTTCCAGAAACCCACCACACACCACCGCACCCAACAGATCCCACGCCGCTGCTGGAGCAAAGTCACCGAAGACCAACTACGGGCAAACCTCGCTCTCAGCCCTCCCTCCGACCCATCCAACACCGACGACGCTGCCTGCAACATCAGACGATGGATGGACGACTGTGCCAACACCCTCGCCCCGCTGAAAAAACTCACCTACAGTGACACCACCAAAAGAGCCAGCTGGTTCACCTCGGAACTCCTAGCTTCCAAGCGTACCTGCCGGAAACTAGAGAAGAAATGGCACAGTGATAAGACACCGGACAGCCACGCAGCCCACAAAGACGCCATCCGTAACCACCACCACCTCATCAAGTCCGCCAAGAGAATCTCCTTCAAAGACCGCCTCGACAACAACGCACACAACAGCAAGGAGCTCTTCAACATCGTGAAGGAACTCTCCAACCCCAGCTCCAGCTCCAACACCAACGACATCCCGCCGTCGCAAGCCCTGTGCGATTCCCTCGCCACCTTCTTCCACCGCAAGATCGCCGACATCCACGACAGCTTCAACACCCAGACAGCCCCAACTAAGATCGATGCACCAGACCCGCCGCACACCATCGACCACGACCCCCTGCCAGCCTGGGCCAGCGTGAACATCGATGACACCATCAAGACCATGAGCACAATACACTCCGGCTCCCCGTCAGACCCTTTCCCGCACCACATCTTCAACAAAGCCAGCAGCTCCATCGCACCCCACCTGTGCAACGTCATCAATCTCTTCTTCGAGACTGCGACCTTCCCAGAGAGCTGGAAACACGCAGAGATCAACGCCCTACTCAAAAAACCCAAGGCGGATCCGAGAGACCTCAAGAACTTCCGGCCCATCTCCCTGCTTCCGTTCCCAGCCAAGGTCATCGAGAAGATCGTCAACAAACAGCTAACCCGATACCTCGAAGAAAACAGCATCCTGGACCCATCCCAATCGGGGTTCCGCAGCAACCACAGCACTGAGACTGCCCTCATCGCCGCCACCGACGACATCAGGATCCTGCTGGACAACGGTGAGACCGCAGCCCTCATCCTGCTGGACCTCT
Organism: Calotriton arnoldi; assembly: GCA_963921515.1. Taxonomy (NCBI): domain Eukaryota; kingdom Metazoa; phylum Chordata; class Amphibia; order Caudata; family Salamandridae; genus Calotriton; species Calotriton arnoldi. The sequence continues at coordinate 820,427 of CAWUFW010008983.1, read as the reverse complement.
CCGCCGCCTTCAACACTGTCTGCCACCGCACTCTACGCGCACGCCTCCACGACGCAGGGATCCGAGACAAGGCCCTGGAATGGGCCACCTCCTTCCTCGCCGGCAGAACCCAGAGAGTCCGCCTCCCACCATTCCGATCCGAAGCCTCCGAGATCATCTGCGGCGTACCCCAGGGATCATCCCTCAGCCCAACACTGTTCAACATCTACATGGCCCCGCTCGCACGCATCGCCAGACAGCACGACCTCAACATAATCTCCTACGCCGACGACACTCAACTGATCCTCTCCTCACCAAGGACCCCTCGCCGCCAAATCCAACCTCCATGAAGGAATGAAGGCCGTCGCCGATTGGATGAAGATCAGCCGACTAAAACTGAACACGGACAAGACAGAGGTCCTCATCCTCGGCTCCAACCCCTCAGCCTGGGACGACTCCTGGTGGCCAACGACAGTAAGAGCAGCCCCGACACCCACCGACCACGCACGCAACCTGGGAGTCATCCTCGACTCAACGCTCTCCACGGCCAAGCAAGTCAACGCAGTCTCCTCCTCCTGCTTCAACACCCTCCGCATGCTTCGCAAGATCTACAGGTGGATCCCGACAGATACAAGAAGAACAGTCACCCAGGCCCTCGTCAGTAGCAGACTTGACTATGGGAACGCCCTCTACGCGGGAGCCCCGGCCAAGCTCATCAAGCGACTGCAACGCATACAAAACGCCTCCGCACGCCTGATCCTCGATGTACCACGCCACAGCCACATCACCCCCCACCTGAGGAACCTGCACTGGCTCCCCGTCGACAGGAGAATCTCCTTCAAACTCCTCATCCACGCACACAAGGCACTCCACAAGACTGGCCCAGCCTACCTCAACAGACGACTCCTCTTCTACGTCCCCAACCGCCAGCTCCGCTCCGCCGACCTCTCCCTCGCCACCGTCCCTCGCATTCGAAGAACTACCACCGGCGACAGATCCTTCTCCCACCTCGCCGCCAAGACCTGGAACACCCTTCCACTAAGCCTACGACAGACCCAAGACCTGCTGACCTTCAGGAGGCTACTCAAGACCTGGTTGTTCGACCAGTAGCAGCACCCCCCCCTTTTTTCTCCCCAGCGCCTTGAGACCCTCGCGGGTAAGTAGTGCGCTCTACAAATTCTGTGATTGATTGATTGATTGGTATCCCGTCGGGGTCTGAATGTCGCGCCGTAGGAGGAGCAGGGCGAGGCGTGGAGTCCCCGGGCCGGTCTGCCACGGGGCTGGGGCGAAGAGAGCGCGCCGGCCTGTGCAGGAGCCGCCCCGCAGCCCCACCAAGCCCCAGGGTCCGCAGCAAGGATGCTGCGCTGATGTGTCTTGGGACCCACTGCGATGCGGTGCGCCACTCACCGTAAGGTCTCCAGCCGCTGCTCCCCGCGCAGGATGCCCACAATGGCCGAAGGGCCAGGCTGCACCGCAGGCGAGGTGGGCCACAGGGCGATCACCCACCTCCTTGGTGCGTGGGGAGGGCTGTGGACTGCACACCCCGAGCCCCACCGTCCGGAGCAAGGCCGAGGCCAAAATGGCAGGTCCGAGGCTTCACCCCACAGGGCCGCAGAGTCGCCCGGTCCCGGGGCGCGGGGCACCGCCGCCAGGCCTCTCCTCCACCAGGTCTGTCCAGCGGGCGCTCGGTCCCTGAGCGCGAGGCAGCAGCCGCCGGACCGGGTCCCACCAGTGCTCAGGCAGGCCGGAGCGCGGGGAGCCGCAAAATGGCGGTCGCAGCCCGGGCCAGAACTCAGGTCGGATCCGCGGTCCCGCGAATCCCGACCCCATCTCACACAGGGCCCCCAGCCGGGGTTGTAGGCAGCAGCAGGCAGGTTGCGGGCGCTCCGTCATGTTCCAGGGCCGCGCTGCAGCCCAGCGAGCGAGGGTCTCGCCGGCGCGGACCTCGCGGCCGCGGCCTCCCCCACAGTAGGCCCAGCACGGTCCTCAGCAGGAGCCCGACAGGGGCTCTCAGGCGGCTCGCAGGTGTGCTCTCCCTCTCGCCAGAGCCTCCGGGGATCGGCACTCTTCAGATGCGGTGAGTTGCTGGCCGAGGGACAGAGCGAATACAATGCTTATTATGCGGCGGGCTGGAGGAGCAGAGATTTGCGTCCTACCGTGCCGCCATCTTGGCCACGCCCCTCGTCGTCATCTCCTTTAAAGGCATCCTTTCTCCCAGGCCCACAGCCTTGCTAAACGGTAAGCTCCGTTGGTGGCGTTGCCCGCCCAGCACCGCTCATCACGTTTTCAGTGGCAGAGAGTGAGAGAGAGTCCCTTGGTCCTCAGCAGTCAAGTGGTAGGCTGCGTAGCTTCATGCGCTAGTAGGGCAGGGAAAACTCCTCAAAATGGGCTGGCCTGCGGGAGCGATGGCGAGGAGCGTCTGGCCGCTCTGCCATCTTGGCCAATCAATCAATCAATCAATCAATCAGGGGTTTGTAAAGCGCACTACTCACCCGTGAGGGTCTCAGGCGCTGGGGGAGGGGGGGAGCAGCTCCGGATCAATCGAAGAGCCAGGTCTTGAGGTTTTTCCTGAACGTGTGCAGGGTCGGGGAGCGTCTGATGTTCACCGGGAGTTCGTTCCAGGTTTTGGCTGCAATGTAGGAGAAGGCCCTCCCGCCTGTTCTGTTTCTGCGAATGCGGGGGACCACTGCCAGGGCGAGGTCGGCGGAGCGGAGGTTCCTCTTGGGTACGTGGTAGGATATTCTCTCGTTGAGTTATTTGGGTCCGATGTTGTTGAGGCCACACCCTGTAAAGGAACAGTTTGACCACCTTAGTTGTGGGCTTCATGTGTGTCCTTTCTTTCATGGACCTCCAAGACTAGGTAAGTGAAGCTTTGAGGACTTCCCCCCATTTATACAGCCATAGTGTGAATAGCATGATTTGATACTCTTTCACCATAGAAAGCACCTATACGGAGAAGTTGGTACACATTTCTGAAGTTGTAATTTCGTTTTTGTGGTGGTCTGGCTGCATCTTTACTTTTGGGCACATCACATAATCTGAGGCCCTCTCTCCATTCCACTTTCAGTTGTTTATGTAGCTTATGTAGGCCTGCTTCATGGTCTTGGTGATCCCACCAAACAAGCTCTCTTGCATGGTTATTTCTTTCTCATATCTTTTGTTGCTGTCTCTTTCAGAGATGAACATCTCCTTGCTTACTGTTTTTGAAGTGAGCCGGTCCAGTGCTTTCCTATCTGAAAGGCTCTATTGACATCAAAAATGTTTTTTTTTTTTAAAACAAAATGGGTTAGCTATGTGAGACTGTAATCAGTTTCTTATAGGTGGCATGCTGTTTGCTGTATTTCTTCTCTGAAGTCGGTGAATATGACACTAAAATCGGATGTTATTGTATTGTACAGTGAGTTATGGTGGATTTGTAAAGCGTGACATCTATTCGAAGGCGTCATGGCGCCATTGACACAGACTTTTAAACACAAAACGCAAACTTTTAAGCAGCATGCAGGTTAGTGATAATTCCGGTTTTAAGAGTGTCTTGCACTTTAGTAGATTGCATTCTGAATAGAAAGGGGTGATATTTTTCACATAGATACTGCTGACTCAGAAAAGGCTCTTCAGACATGCCAGCCTCAAAGGCACTCGTGAACCAGGTATGTATATTTTTCCTTCTTTTCTGTCTGGCAATGTCCTTTGCTGACATGTTGGAAGCCAACTGCAGGTTATATGTCTGCATTTAGGAATAGGCTGACTGTTGTATCGTGAGCTTTACATGACCAGTTCCTTCTTCAGTGTCGCTGTTGGCATCAAAGCGACATGATGTTGTCTGAATACCAGGCAATATATTTCAGAGTTCAGACATTCCCCTCTTGCAACGTCTGTGTTTTTAAAATTTGACCTGGATCCCCCTTAATGGTGTACTTCTAGGGGGGATTCCTATAGGCCTCTCCTTCACATAACTGTTCTTTACTCTTTATCCTTTATATCTCAGGGTTGTTCTCTATGGTGCTCCACAGAATGGACAATGAGATAAGGAACATGGATGTAAGAAAAGAAAACCCACAACAATGTGGGAAAAAGTAACCTGAAATGAATTGATTTGGAAATCGAAAGGAAATCTGGCCTGGGTGTCGGCCCAGAAGAACAAAACACCCTGAGCCTCGGTTTATTTGAAACGGTTCTAGGACCAATGCATGGTTTAATAGCAGCAGAACCTGCAAACGGAGAAAAAGGTTTTTCGGTATTTAGCGATTTATAGACCCAAACAAAATCACATTGCCTATCAGAATGAAAAACAAAATTAAACAAGTACTAACAGCGCAGAGCCTGATCGTTCAGAATAGTACAGCGAAAAGTATTGTGGTCAGTATTAAAAAATGTACAAAACGAATCAATTTTTACATTTTGAGGTTGTGTAGCAATGCATCTGCAATGCGAACCTGACCATTTCATGTGCTGTGCTGAACTGATAAATTCGAAACACAGGAGGAAACCCGTTGACCCAGGTGAGACTGGGTGGAGTTCGCACCAAAACAACAATGTCTCAACCGGTAATCATTAGCGGGGACAGTTTCTAAGGGTACCATAACACACAATTGTGCACTGCGCCGTTCACCGTCACTTGCACGTTCAGTGCACAATTGTGTGTTATGGTTACCTTTGTAAAATTGTACTGTAGTGCTGTTATAACTACTTGCAAATAATAATCCACACCCCTTGAACCTTCCTCGTGGTCTCCCTTCTTTTTCCTTGAGTTCTGTGATTTATACTACCCTTAGAAACTGTCCCCGCTAATGATTACCGGCTGAGACATTGTTGTTTTGGTGGGAACTGATAAATTCAGCACAGTACAAAGAGGCTGTTGACAATAGTTCATCAATATTGAAGTCATGATCCAGGAAGTAGGATTCCTTCTGGGAATCCTTGTGAATGGCTCTGAATGGAGTGATACAGTTCTGTCGTCCCTTGCAGTCCTTCATCTCTGCATTTCTTTAAGCAATGTGCCTCCCTTTGTCCCTCATAGGGATGGGTGTTGCAATCATGTAAAAAGGAGCAACAGCAGTGGCGAATTCAACTGCTTAAATATTAGGATCTGATAAGAACAGTGCTGAACAGGGATGTTGTGGCTGCATTATGATAAACAATGCAGATCCATCTGTACTGTGGGTGGAACTGTAAAAAGATTTCTGGCTACAATGGATAGTGCCCATATGGGCACTGGCGGCAGAGCACAATATCAGTGGTCTTCCTGTCACATATTACAATCATTTCAAAACCCAACAGCAGTGCGGCTAGGGCCACAGCAGAAGTTGATGGTCTTAGAGGAAGGTGCACACTGGATGCTCAACAAAGTCCAGCCAGTGTTCCAGATATAAGTGCAGTGACAAAAACTTCAAGTGTGGGAGGTCCTACCCAGTGGAACAATGTTAGGGTGGGTCAGGCAGTGTGATTCGGGAGTGAATGGACTGTTAGAGAGAGGTATGTAGTTTTGTTAGATCCTATAATGGGGGATGTTTGACTCAAGGCCCATTTGAGGGTTGTGATGGGTGGCTGGTTGGGTGCAGGTGCCTTGGCTGATTCGCAGGGACCATGATGCAGCCATTGATTCCATAAGGGAGATGGAACATAGAAGTCGAGGAGCAAAAGGATGGACCTGGGGGTCTGTGTATGTGTTGCACAACCCCAGAGTTTTGTCTCTGCCTACAGTCTCTGCTGTGGTTTTGTGTATGGCAAAGGGGACAGGCAGTGGTACAATGGGAGAGGGGGAAATTAAAGAAGAGGCCCCACAGAGATAACAGTACGAGAAAGAACAATCGGCGGAAAGGTTTTTCTGCTGTCAGTATAGAACAGACAAGGAAGAAATATTTCAGCTTATGGTAAGTTGAGGAAAGAGGATAGAAGAATAGGAGTCATGAGAGAGAAGGACAGTCGTGGTCCAGTCGTGGCAAGCAAGGTGGGAGCCTGGTAGGTCTCAGGAAAGTTAAACATAAAACGCATGGATTACGAACATTGGGGAATGGAACGAGGGCGTTGTGGAGCCAAATACGGGAAGTATTGATGTGTTTGGTGGGGGAACGTTTGTTGATATTTTTGTATTAGTTTGAGTGCAGGGACATATTAGTGCATATAGTTAATAGGGCAGAAGATACTTATTATGAGTTATATCGTGCCTCTGCATTAAAGCAATTGAATGCCATGTTAGGAGCGTTTCCACATGTCCTTCGCCGGTCCCATGATTCTGTTGCAATTGCTTGAGTCTGCCTTTTGTCTCGCTAGTGCTGCCAACATGACCTGCTGCCTGAATGCATGCATAGAAAACCCAAACATTTACATAAAAAAATCAAGCTTGGCACTCAAACACCTGCCCATAACAAAATGGTCTGCTTCACAAGACAGATAATGGGGTAGTCTGCCACCATGAAAAGAGAATTAATTCCCTGACCAGCTGTTTGGAAGTTGTGTTTAACTCAGCAGATTCAGCGAGGCCGTCATTCAAATTCTGATAGTTGACACGTTTTAAAACTATTTTTAAACTATGGACTATAAAATATAGACAATGCCATGTTACTAGTTTGTAAGGCCACTGTGCCCATCAAAGTGTAAAGTGGTTCTGCTCAAGGTCAGGCTTTTGGTGAACATTTAGAGGGGAGATCCTAGTTTGTTCTCACCGTCCGGTAGTCTGAGGCGGGTTGCCCGTTTTGAGCCCATCATGGTCCACCTGCCAAGGCGTGTGCAATTAGGAGTTTTCAGGTGCATAACGGTACACATGGGAGCCACCTACTGGTTACAGGTGTAAATTATGCTGAGAAACCTTTGGCAGATGCGGACCCTCCATGTTTATTACTTTATTATTATTTTTTGTTATTAAATGTAAAATTCTCAAAGAGTACAGAAGCCATGTTACATATAATGTTTGTGTACAAGTGCTGCCCAATTGCCTAAACCTGTGAATATAAGGTAGAGCTACCCTCTTAACATGTTTTGGACCTGGGCCTTAGTGGAATCTGCTGTTGGTGATTTCAGAGTGTGGGTCTGATTGCTGCCCTCTTCCTCGTGTATGTCTAAGCTCTAATGGCCTGCCTCACTACTTGTCAAGAGATTACTGACCTTTGACGTTGGCTCCAGTCCATCAGGGGTGATGTTGATCCTCCTCTTCTTCTCCTGTTTCCACCCATCTACACACGGCAATTGACACACGAATGGGATGAAACATAAGAGAGCAAGAAACACATCCTCTTGATGTCGGTCTTTAGTCAGGTCTTCGATTATACATCACACGTTGGGTCTCGATTGAGTCGTGTTGTACCCATACTTGCTTTATAATTTATGCACGGACCAAAGAAAACGATAAAAAGGGCTATCACATTGGACACTTCTACGCTGTATTTTAAATAGAGCACATTGCGCTGATTATTATTACTGTTCTTGGTTTACTTCCATGTATTTTGTCCTGAACACTAACTAAACCATATCATGACACAACATCTCCCCCACACCGGATTGCCATACGCTCAACGGATCAGTGTATTAATGAGATGCAGAAGTCTGACCAGAAATGATGCATCACAGGATGGTTGGAAAGGCCATTTTCTGGCGGAGTTCTAGTACTCCACAAAGTTAGCTAGCACCTTGTATTTGTGAACTAACTATAAATGTAAGCAGGGCCTCAGGTTTGTTATGGCCAAACGTTGCAAGACTGTGTGCAAGCACAATACCTGATCTAGGGCATGCCTCTTCTGGTTGGTCTTACAGTGGTACACTTGGCAGATGTCCACAGCATGCACTGGTTCAAGTCGTGAAATCAAAAACTGATCAGGCTCTGGAATTCCACAGGCATAGGCTAAAGGGCCTACATTGAGGTGTGCCCTGGCTGAAATCCAGAAAGACAACTGCAGGTCACAGAATGGGCATTGCTTACACGGCCCATGATAATTGCTGCTCATGCAAGACTGTCCAATCTTGCAAGAGTTGCAGGAAATCTTGTGGGGATTTCCAGGCTTTGTTCCTGGGTGACTATAGCCAATGGGAGCATCTGTTGAGTCTCTGCCCTACTGCGTGAGCCAACTCAAGTGTGCCTCTGTGGATCCCCAGTTCTATCATTTACTACTGCAGCATTCACAGAAGCTGACTTTGGGCCCACAGAGTCTGTAGCTAAACAGTATGTGCTAGCTCTTTCTCTCTCCAATACAAAGGCAATTTGCACCAGCACTGTTTATGCAGGAGCCATGGCCATGGCTGAGTGTGTGAGCTGCCCTGGTACAAGGCAGGTAGAGACTGATATAGAGATTATAGAAGCAGGAGCAAGGGTTGATTTTGTTGGGCAGGCCCATTAAATGGGACACACCATGATACTGCTGTAGCTGAAGGTGGTTGCCTAGGTATCCAAAGGGGTTAAGAGATGCAACACAGTGCCTAGAAGTCCTTGTTATCCCTCTCAAGAGAATGAACTAGGGCTATCAAAGAAGTCTACTACTACTGCAAAGGCGCCTTGAGACCCTCACGGGTAAGTAGTCGTGCTTTACAAGAAACCTGATTGATTGATTGAAGAAGAGAGGACTCTGCTGGGAGAGCCCACTACTTTACTCAACTAATTTATTTACTTTGTTGTTTGTTTGACATTTCGAATACTATGATCCAGCACCCAGCGGGCTGGTCAGCTAGTCACATTGAGGAAGGATTGTGTGGCTTTATAGGAGCCCTTGTGCATTTGGACTCCTCTTTTGGTTCCATTTCAGTGTTCTTACCACCACCATCATTGACATTGTTCCTCCCTGTGTGTGGAAGAACTGGCCTAGGTATCAAGAGAGCCACATTTTGGGAGACAGACTCAGTTTACTCTAAACCTAGGAGGTTGAATATCCACCTGGTGCTAATAAACCTATGAAACTAGGAGACACTGTCCTTTCCTTTGCAGGCTTAATTTTTTATTATTTACCATTTGTTTTCCTCTTTTCTTGCGTTCTTTCCACTTTTCCCATGTACTTGTTGTAATCAAGTATACAGTTAAGCCATACTCTCATTGTGGATTATGTGAGCCCATTTACTTACTGCCTATCTGAGAATTTGATTGCTCACGGTTCGTTGTAACTCAATGCAGTGCTCTGGGCGTTTTGGAGCTTCTTATACACAAGCTCCTCGGGGATCCTTTGCGTTGCCCTTGAATGTTACTTCAAGCCGCAGTACCAGCTTTGTGCAGCCCGCTGAACAGCTGGACTCTTGTATAATAGTTGTCTACATAAAGCATATAACCTTTATGAAGGAGTGATTGGACAAGCTCTCATACAATCTTTTCATTAGTTTCTAGTGTCAAAGGACAATCAGTGGATTTATAGTGGAGTTTTTCCCAATATATACTTTCAGGCTGTATTCACATCCAGTAGAACTCTTGTACATTATGATATCATAACAAGCTCTTTTGCTTGGTATGTATTGCCTGAACAGCAGTCACTCTTTGTAGATGATTAAGGACTTGTTGAATACATTATTCTTTCCAAGAGTATAAATCTTTGTAAACTTGGCAGACAAATGTTCTACAATTGACCGAATTTTGAACAGCCTTTCATGGCTTGAATGGTACCAAGGCAATGCTGCAGAATTATCCCTGAAATGTGGCATACAATACAGAATAAAAAACCTGTCTCTGGGCATGGCTGGTGCCAAGCTGGGTGTTGCCCAAACCATACGAGTAGACCAGTAAGACTATATGGTTGGTTTGAGCACTGTCCCCATGCTGAGTGTAAGGCAAGCAATTTTTTCAACTTCCCAAGTGAAGCGTGAGTCCACAGGTGTGGCCTACAATGAGGTACTAGAGTGCTTTCATGCTTCCCAGGAACTGCTTGATAGGCAAATTTGTTTGGTGCACAGCTTTCTCAAGAAGACTATCACCCAGAAAGAGATGGAAGTGTAGAAATCAGCTGAAATCGCTGTTAGCATCAGCTGAAGCCATTTTGTTTTTGGCAGCCATTTTAGTTAGTCATGTGCTCGCCATATGCTTTCTCCCTCTTCACTGTTCCCTGCTCTTGTATTTCACTTGAGTCAGGAACTATAATTAACTCCTTCAGTACTGAGCCAGAGCACTGCACATGCTCAGAAAGGCCTAGCTGCTAGAATGCACCTGCTCTTAGAGTAACTGCCAGGCTATTTTAACTGATGTCAGCAACTCTGTTACTCCTCCCACTCTGTTGACTAAGCAATTCTTATGTATCCTTATATGTAACTAGCTATTCATGTGCACACTTGTACCGCCTCTTTTTGAGTCTACATGCTAACTCAGCTATAAACTGGGCATAAAAGACCCAGGGTGTCTGTACTCCATATACTGTCTCATACAGTGGCCTGAGGGTACTGTATTGACGCAGTCTCCCTCATGTGAGGTTAATAAACTTGTTATTTTGATATTCCAGCTTCCGTGCCAATCTCTTCTTTGTTGGTTTAAGGACCAGGTGCATCAGTGAACCCCTAAAAAGGTTTTTTTTTCTACAAATTGGCGCCCGAACGTGGACCTCATCGGAGACGCGGCTATCCAAGGGAGTGGTCTTGACGGAAGACAGGAATCTACTGAGAAGGTACCCTGCACGAGGAAGCCCTTTGTCTTTGCAGACCAACGTGTTTTCCGGTTTTCCCGATCTGACCCTCCAGGTGTTAGCCGCTCCCGACTGAGATCTTCTTTGGTGTGAGTATTTTAAAATGACCGTTAGGTCACTCAGAACTTGGCAGGTGGAGGTTGGAGACTTTGGTTTGGTAAGGTTGCTGTAGCAACACTTTTGTTTGGATTAGCTTGGCCAAGATTTTTGGTTTGTTTGTTTGTTTGCTGCAGCAAATGAAAGCAGGTAATGAGGAGATTTTTCTCTAAATTTTGAAGTCTTGAATGGCACAAATTGTGTTAAGTGTCACTTGGAGAATAATATTATATATGGTATAATATTTTTGGCATGCCTGCTCCTAGCACACTTCGTAGAAAGTGTTGCTGTCTTGGAGGTACCAATATGGATTTAGGAAGTACTCAGCTGACTCCCTAAGAGGGGATACCTAAATGGGTTTAGGTATATTAAAAATGGTATTTCTTCCATGATCGTAAATATCAAAGGAGGGAGTGGAGAGAGGAAGTATCCAGAGGGACACAGGGAGTGGATTCAATCTCCCCTGGCTATAATTACTAAACAAATAGAATCCACCCACAACAATTCAAAGTTGTAAAAAGATGTATGGTCTTGCGGGCGATGTGTATCCTACAATGGTAGGAGGCACATTGTGTACTAAAAATACCCCTCACACACCAAAAGGGCCCTTGGTGTCATGCTTCATCATAGGGGTCTTCGCACTCCTCTACGGAGTGCGGCGTGCTACTAACCAACGAATACGCGGGAGCACTTAAAGTAACCACTATGTGTAGTGTGTGAGGGTGTGAGTGGTAGGGTCTACAGTGATTAGTGAGTGAATATTAAAAAATACCTGGCAAATGAGGACTAGAAAGATTTTTAATAAACCCCTTTGCTAGTATTGTTAAAAACAGTGAAATGGAGGTTTAACGTATTAATGTACGACACCTCCTGTGTGTCTGTGTCAACATGTTTCGAGCCAAAAGCTTCTTCTTCAGTACGGGTACACAGATCCCTACCCTACTCACAGAAGACAGTAAATACCGTCGAAAACATAGGGAATTCTATGTGTAATTTATATGTATAATGTGCCTATTAGGCTCAATAGGTTAGGAGACAAAGTGAATAGCTCTATCTCCTTCTGAAAAGAAACACAAAAGTATAAAGGTACATTTTAGCTAGTTAAAATATTCCAGACGTGACGATCGTGACCTGTAAAGTGATATATACAGTGTCTAAGTAAAACCAGAAAAACTATATAGTGTCAGTGCAGTTTTCCTGTAAAAAAGGTGGACAAAGACTAGACATACACAACAAGTAACATAAAGCACACACACTATGGGGCCGATTCCGATCTCGGCCGGTAGGGCTCCGAATCGGATTCGGCATTACCGGATCCGATTCGGAGCCCTGTTTCCCGACCGAATCGTACGCGGGTCCGGCCGAGCGAGTACGATGCAAGCGCCCGCGAAATCGCCGACCGACTCGAACGCGGCTACAACACGCTCCGACCGACTCGCACGGACACAACTCGCACCGCGCAATGGAGACGTTCCCCGGCCGGGTAATTACGATGCGCACCGCGAGCAGTCCGACCGACTCGCGCCGTCTGGCTCGAAAGAGCTGTCGGAGCCGGACTTTGGGGGTCCGCATCGGACCCCCCTGTACGCGTAGCCGCGCGAGTCGCACACAGGGGGGACCCATGGGTCCCCCCTACCTGTGCTTGTACGGCACGATGCGCTTCGACGCGTACCCGCTGTAGGGGGCGCCCTTGTTCGCCTCGCACCCATTGAGTCAATGGGAGCCCGCGTACGCGTTGTACGACCGGCTCCCATTGACTTCAATGGGAGTCCGACCGAATCGAGTCCGGGTGCATGCGTGCGCATCGTACTCGTTCGGTCGGACTGCCAGAGTCCGATTCGGTCGGAAATCTCTCCGGGTCCGGCTCGGTCGGAGAGATTTCCGGCCCGAATCGGAATCGGCCCCTATGTAGGACTGTTCCTTGTAAACCATTGGCAAGCGTTTAAGGAAAAAGGAGGAAATAACGTGAACTGTAGGAAAAAGGTGGCATCTTGCTATCCAGAAGTTCAAGGCCTCATGAGCCTGGGAGGAAACGCAGGGGACTCTGTGCTAATAAGCACTCTGTGAGGAAAAGGAACTGTATTTTAACTGAGAAATCCCCACTTACTTGGTCAGAGCAGATCGTGGTCTAGTTGAAGCGGCTGTGCCATACTTACGAATGCGAGGGTACTACCTCACCCGACCGTCCCCTCCGTGACTCCGTGGATACTGAGAGACCAGGAGGCGGTCGATGTTAAATACTTTACTTAATTGGCCAATTAAGTGTATGTACGTGCGTGTCGGCATGTCCAAGTACACGCCCTGACCGCCGATACCGATGATTAGCGCGGAGTCAGGAGGGAATGCTAATATGACTAGACCGCTGCCAGTGAGGCGTGAAGCGGTTGCGGGGAAAAGCGGAAGTAAGGAAAACAAAGTACGCTCAGTGCTCTGCGCGTGCGTCTGCTCATGACGCTGTTCGTGCATCGAAATGAAACTAGACCGCTAATGGTAGAAGTCATGCTGTGCGAGCGTATTTCCAGAAGAAATAATTTCAATCCCAGAACGGGAGAGAAAATAGTGTCCAAATACTGTAGCGCTATTTGGAGTTTTGAAACCAGATTTTATTATGCTGAAATTTTTTTTAATAATAAAAAAACTATTTTGTGTCCAGATATTCCAGCGCTATTGGGAGTTCAAAAAAAGGGGGGGGTTTTGAAATCATCATGAATGTTATATGCATATGAGGGTCATAGTACTACACCCCAGAACGGAATGTATCGTTCTAAGTGGAAAGGGAGGGCATGTATTAGCGCTTGAGCAGAGTTTATTCCATGCTAAAAAAATGCGTTCAAAGTGCTGACAAAAAGATAAAAATGAAGCGAAAGGCCAACATAAAAATTGTGGGCATTCTCACAGTCATTGTTAAACACCCCAGAGGGGAAAGAAAAAGGATACAGTTGGAGGGGTATTGATGGACCATGGGTTCCATAGAGGAGTGCGAAGACCCCTATGATGAAGCATGACACCAAGGGCCCTTTTGGTGTGTGAGGGGTATTTTTAGAACACAATGTGCCTCCTACCATTGTAGGATACACATCGCCCGCAAGACCATACATCTTTTTACAACTTTGAATTGTTGTGGGTGGATTCTATTTGTTTAGTAATTATAGCCAGGGGAGATTGAATCCACTCCCTTTGTCCCGCTGGACACTTCCTCTCTCCACTCCCTCCTTTGATATTTACGATATTCAGACTGCGCACAGCTGTGGGAGTTTTTGCCGGTATTTCGGGTTCCATTAACTCTAAAATACAAGGCTGACAACTAAGAGTTGACAGTGTACCTCTCTTACTTTAGCCTTCTTAGTAGAAACAACCATTAGGTGGTTTCATACACTTTTGGACACATTTAACACACACACACGCTCACTTCAGCGACAGCTGACTTCTGACTAACTATGGCCGATGGGGCAGGCCTTACCTTCGGGGAAGATGAAATCGACAGGATCTTAGCAGCAGTAAATCCTTTTGAAGGACTAAGCAGCACTGACACAGGCCCAAGCACTGCAGACTGGGATGAATTGGTTAACCTCAGAAGAACACAGATTTAAACAGCACTGCATGGCCTATTCATGACCGAATACCTGAGGGCCAACGCGGCGCCCCAAGGTCTGATTGTCTGCAACGAACCTTTCATTTTTCAGAATGACAAGGTTTTCAAAAAGGACTGGTCACTCATCTCGTGGCATTGTACCAGAGACTGGTTAGTCCTGATTATAAAAACCGCCACCAGAATAGCACAAGAACTCAAAATAGATATTCAAAAATTGGAGGTACAATTGAAAACTTACCAATCCCATTCAGTTCTAAAAAACGCCTTGAGGAACTGAACCAACAAATGACGGAGTTTGAGGTCACCCTCAAACAAAGTAAATACAATAAACTTAAAAAAGATAAAGAACGCTTTCCCCACGAAAAAGCTTACCCATACACAAGGGACGATTATGTGCAGAAAGATTTCAACAGCGATCAAGACAGTGACGTCTCTGACACCAGCTCCAATGGTTCCAATTCCAGTAAGAGAAACACCTCTAGGTACCAGAGAGGGGGTCAACAATACCAACGACCATACAACCCCAGACAGAGGGGCTGGGTTAACTACCAAGGACCGCCAATTTACCAACAATACCCTTTTGGACCTCCACTTGGGGGGGTGCTTTCCCACAATGGATACCTGAATATGATCAGAACTATTATGGACCACCGCCTTTTTTAGGATCACGCCCAGGACCCAGACGAGGCAGGAACAGGAGAGGCAACAGTGTACACTGGACAATAGGAGAAGCAGAGGACCCCGCGTCTCGACACGGAGCATGACCGGCTCAATCAACAACCAGCCGTTCACCAGCAAGAGGGGCAACTAGTGGTAAACATCACCACACAGGAACTAACACCAACACAAAAACGAGTCTTGGAGAAAGGCTTGGGCTTTGTACCAACCAACAGACTAGACAAATTCAAGATCCATGCAGAAATGCAGGAATTTATCAGGAAACTGAAGCTACGGGCTTTTTTCAAAGAGAAAAATACCCCGGCATTTGAAGCCTCGGATACGGGTTTACGACTGAAATCATCATTTACTCCACCCGATACAACACTATCTATTGAATTACTGACCTGAGAAGGCAGTTATGGAAGACCTAAGTCGAATCACGACTGAGAATTATACTTCCTTTCAGAACACCACCAAATTGGAAAAAGAAGCAATACAGCAACTGTCAGACAACAAAGAGATTACAATTAAACCAGCCGATAAAGGTGGCGCCATAGTTATCCAGACATCAGTAGCTTATGACAACGAATGCAGGAGACTTCTGGGAGACAGAAGGAACTACGCGATTACACAGGAGGATCCAACAGAACCATTGAGGATAAAGATCACGGGGATGGTGGAAGAAGCCCTGGCGCATGACTGGGTGTCGAAAAAGGAGGGAGATTTCCTAATACAAAAATCACCCAGGACGCCATATTTCTACACGATCCCCAAGATACATAAGAACCTGGAGCAACCCTGGTCGTCCGATAGTGTCGGGTATAGGCTCCATCCTGGAGCCCTTGTCTAAATTTGCTGACGCATTCTTACACCCTTTGATTAAAAAAACGGATACATATTTGAAAGATACAAAAGCTGTACTGCAGCTATTACAAGGACTTACCTTCGATCCTGAGAGACAATTACTCCTAGGTCTCGACGTAGAGAGTTTATACACCAGCCTACCCTACGACGAGACTCTTAACATCATTGAGGAAGTCTTATTCTCAAACCCATGGAAGTACCAAACACCAAGGAACCTAGTCATGGAGTGCATTGCCCTAGCCTTAACTAAAACTTTCTTCGAATATGAAAACACACTGTATGTTCAAAAACACGGTACTAGCATGGGAAGCACCTTCGCCCCAAGTCTGGCAGGGATTTATGTACACCACTTGGAGAGTAGCAAAATTCTCCACCAGGACAATCCTTTCAGGCACAACATCAGTACCTGGAAACGTTACATAGATGACGTGCTAGTCATTTGGAATGGGGACATCGAATCAACGGAACAATTCATGACTTGGCTCAACCAGCAGAACCCTTTCCTCAAATTCACCAGTACTGTATCAAGAGACCAATTGGTGTTCTTAGACTTAAAAATATACCCAGAAAATGAATTTCTTAAAACCACCACACATTTTAAACCCACGGCAAGAAACTGTCTGCTACTTTACGACAGTTTTCACCCGTGCCATCTACGGGACAATCTCCCATATGGCCAGTTCCTCCGCCTACGGCGCAACTGCACCAACCTCAAAGACTACAAAAAACAAGCTCAGGATCTAAAGACTAAATTGTCACATAGGAACTACCCTACCCCTATCATAGATAAAGCTAGGAAGAGGGCACGCAATATCAACAGGGAGGCATTGCTGGAAGACAAGGTGCCAAAAGACCCAGACGCCAGGCCAATTTGCGTGACCACATATAACACCCATTCAGATAGGATATCTAAAATTGTGAACAAACACTGGAGAATCCTTAACTGTGGAGATCTCAATCTTGAAAAACCAATGTTCGCACACAAAAGAGGCAAAAACCTCAGAGAGATGATTGTCCACACTCGACCACGAGCTGATTCAACAGTAATGACAAGAACTCCTCTTTACAACCAATCCAGGGCCACCAACCATGTGGCAATTGCAGCACTTGCCATCTAACCAGCAAGAGTTCTAAGATTAAGTTCAGAAATGGCAGTGAATGGGAGCAGAGGAAGTTCACCACCTGCAACAGTCGCAATGTCATCTACATGATAACGTGCCCCTGTGGGTTGGAATACATTGGGATGACATCACGGCCGGTCAAAGTCCGCATCAAAGAGCACAAGAGCAACGTTCGGTGTAAGAAAAGCACCACGAAAATGGCGACACATTACCTGTCAGAAACCCACGGAGTAAATGACCTCCGATGGACAGTAATAGAACAACTAGCAACAGACCGTGGCCTTTTAGAAAAAGAACAACGCTGGGTTTTCCGTCTGGGTACTAACACCTTAGGTCTGAATGATAATATACCATGGAACCTTTTCATTTGAACGGGATGTCTCTGTCCACATCCGGAGGGAGCCATGGTACCTATTTATCATTTGGAAGTATGCACCTCGATATATTTCCCTTTTTGGACCATTTCCTCTCCATAATCTGGAAGATCAGTTAAGTATATCACAAGGAACCCGTGGTCCATCAATACCCTTCCAACTGTATCCTTTTTCATTCCCCTCTGGGGCGTTTAACAATGACTGTGAGAATGCCCACAATTTTTATGTTGGCCTTTCGCTTCACTTTTATCTTTTTGTCAGCACTTTGAACGCACTTTTTTTAGCGTGGAATAAACTCTGCTCAAGCGCTAATACATGCTCTCCCTTTCCACTCAGAACGATACATTCCGTTCTGGGGTGCAGTACTATGACCCTTATATGCATATAACATTCAGGATGATTTCAAAATTCCCCCACCTTTTTTTGACCTCCCAATAGCGCTGGAATATCTGGACACAAAATAGTGGTTTTTTATTATTAAATAATGTTTCAGCATAATAAAATCTGGTTTCAAAACTCCAAATAGCGCTACAGTATTTGGACACTATTTTCTCTCCCGTTCTGGGAATGAAATGTTTTCTTCTGGAAATACGCTCACACAGCATGACTTCTACCATTAGCGGTCTAGTTTCATTTCGATGCACGAACAGTGTCATGAGCAGACGCACGCGCAGAGCACTGAGCGTACTTGTTTTCCTGACTTCCGCCTTTTTCCCGCAACCGCTTCACGCCTCACAGGCAGCGGTCTAGTCATATTAGCATTCCCTCCTGACTCCGCGCTAATCATCGGTATCGGCGGTCAGGGCTTGTACTTGGACATGCCGACACGCACGTACCTACACTTAATTGGCCAATTAAGTAAAGTATTTAACATCGACTGCCTCCTGGTCTCTCAGTATCCACGGAGTCAAGGAGGGGACGGTCGGGTGAGGTAGTACCCTCGCATTCGTAAGTACGGCACAGCCGCTTCAACTAGACCACGATCTGCTCTGACCAAGTAAGTGGGGTTTTCTCAGTTAAAATACAGTTCCTTTTCCTCACAGAGTGCTTATTAGCACAGAGTCCCCTGCGTTTCCTCCCAGGCTCATGAGGCCTTGAACTTCTGGATAGCAAGTATGCCACCGTTTTCTTACAGTTCACGTTATTTCCTCCTTTTTCCTTAAAAGCTTGCCAATGGTTTACAAGGAACAGTCCTACATAGTGTGTGTGCTTTATGTTACTTGTTGTGTATGTCTAGTCTTTGTCCACCTTTTTTACAGGAAAACTGCACTGACACTATATAGTTTTTCTGGTTTTACTTAGACACTGTATATATCACTTTACAGGTCACGATCTTCACGTCTGGAATATTTTAACTAGCTAAAATGTACCTTTATACTTTTGTGTTTCTTTTCAGAAGGAGATAGAGATATTCACTTTGTCGCCTAACCTATTGAGCCTAATAGGCACATTATACATATAAATTACACATAGAATTCCCTATGTTTTCGACGGTATTTACTGTCTTCTGTGAGTAGGGTAGGGATCTGTGTACCCGTCCTGAAGAAGAAGCTTTGGCATCGAAACATGTTGACACAGACACACAGGAGATGTCGTACATTAATACGTTAAACCTCTATTTCACTGTTTTTAACAATACCAGCAAAGGGGTTTATTAAAATTCTTTCTAGTCCTCATTTGCCAGGTATTTTTTAATATTCACTCACTAATCACTGTAGACCCTACCACTCACACACTCACACACTACACATAGTGGTTACTTTAAGTGCTCCCGCGTATTCGTTGGTTAGTAGCACGCCACACTCCGTAGAGGAGTGCGAAGACCCCTATGATGAAGCATGACACCAAGGGCCCTTTTGGTGTGTGAGGGGTATTTTTAGAACACAATGTGCCTCCTACCATTGTAGGATACACATCGCCCGCAAGACCATACATCTTTTTACAACTTTGAATTGTTGTGGGTGGATTCTATTTGTTTAGTAATTTCTTCCATGATGACTAGTACACTATGGAACACAAATATATATATAAAAAAGGATCCTGATCTGCGCACTTAGTAAAATCTATAAGTGGTGATACGGAGCGCTTTTGAGTGTTCTGCCAGCCCAACTGGTAATTTGGTGTATTTTTGGAAAAGGCCTGAGGCGTGAGCCTGTCTTTTTGAACATGGCAGTCTTTTGGCTGTCTGTTTGTCTTGGTGTAATCTCTGTACTTTTTTTTTAGAGTCCTTTCGTTTGTAAATATGACCTACAATTGATATTTACAAATGGTTTGCTTTGAGTTCAGTCTGTGGGCTGCCTCTTGCTTTTGTCCTAAGTGTTAATTTGTGGGTTAATTGTTTTTTTTTTGGTGTCTATGTGGTTGTGGATTGACACCGGCGGTGATGCTTGAAAGTACTTGTTTCAGTAAGTAGTGACTATGTTTTTTGTGTGAGAATGGCTTGCTTTAACAAGCAGTGTTGTGTGCTCTGAGTGTGTGGCCCCCCTTCTTGAAAATGTCTGGAATGAGCTCAATTTGGTTTTTTGTCGTCATTCTGTTATGCAAATGTCATTGAAAGTATTACATTTTAGAATTCAAGGAATTAATTATGTAACATATGCTAAATAGCTGCACGCTACCATTAGAAGTAAAACAGTAACAAAGTATAGATGTGTGAATTTTTGCCACAATGGTAAAGAGAAATTAGAATTAACACTCAATAGGGAAAAAATAGGCCTCATAGAAAAAAAAAAAAAAAGAATTTGTGTGCTTTGCATAACTAGGACTGAATACCAAATGTTACAGTATTATGATTAGATATTAATATTAAAAGGCATTCACATCATCTGAGTAAATTGGTTGCTGCTGAAATAAACGCGCCTTTTTTTTTTTTACATTACAAGACGATAGATTTGTGCTGGCTTGGAATGCCTGTGTTTTAAATAGACTGCACTGTGCTCATTCCCTGCGCTAGAAAAAAGAGCTTTTAAACAGCTGTTCAAAGCTGTCTGTACCGAAGGAAGCTGTCTGTCAAAACAGACGGAGATCAAACTTTTTCAGGACATTACAATACAGCAAAGGGTTTTTCCCCTGAAAAAGGCGTAGAAATTGAGGCTTGCTGGTCGTAAAAACACAGGTGAGTAAACAACACATGGCTATGCCCGGCCACAAGCTACAGATCCAGCATGTGCGTTAAAGACTACTGATTTTAAAAGTTACAAATACAGCTTCATTATTTTTGATAAAATAGAAAGGTTTAAAAGCAGGGATTTTCTTTCTTGTTGCTTTTCTAAATAAGTATATCTGTGGTTCTGATGGTAAATAATTACTGCCCTTTAAAAAGTGACACAAACTATTTTTTGTTTCACTACAGCTTCTGTGCTTAGTGTTATAAATACATGCATTTAAAGGCAAAAGGAAAGGAATGAGGCTTGCTTTTCATATGTGGAAACATCAAAAGGGTTAGTGATCATTATTCAAAAAATTGACTATATGAAAAAAAAAAATGTATTAAAAATAATTGCACTAAAATCGTTTTTGCATTTTTAATGTCTAATAATCCTACTGTGACAAATATATAAGCTCCTAGCATCAAAGTTGAATTTGAGCAGCACTTTACCACAATGTGGGGAGTGAAATGTGAAATTTCACTTTACCCAGGCATATAAAAACTTATTTTATAAGGGTGTACCTTATACATTTCTGACCCCCCCACCCCTGGGATATTTAGGGGAGACCCTGGGGGTCCCTAATATGCCAAAACATTGTAGGTTATTCATTTTTAAGTGCCCCTACCACCAAAGTCGAGTTTGGGCACAATTTACTTTTTAAAAGCAGTCCTGGCACCCAGGGCTGTTTTCAAACTGATCTCAGGTTTCAGCAGTGCACACATGCAACTGCAGAACAAGCAGCTGGCCTCGAAACTGCTAGAAAGCACATCACACACTGCACACAAGTAAAAATAAGTATACAAAACAACAGCAGAAGTTAGAGCCTACCTTCAAACTTATTAGCATACAGGTATGGAACAGGATTACTTTTCAACTGTGCTTTTTCAGAGTTACTTTGAATTGGAAAACCGCATGGAAATAGCCTTGCACAGAAATGGGACAGCAGGTTTAAGGGGCAGAGGTCGAGTTCTGTATTTAGAAGACCAGCAAAATGCCCACACAGGAGGGGTTTTTCTAATAGGTTTGCTTTGGCACTTCGACCTCGGAAAAGATTCTGAAGGAAGGGATGACAGCGCAAAGAGAAAGAGTAGCTTTGCTTATTATTTTTGGCAAAAAACCAGGCAGGTTTTGCGCAGTCATAAGAAGCGAAGGAAAGGCAGTAACGTATGTGGGCCCTGTGTAGAGCATAGCTCTGCCATGTATATAGAAATAATGCTTTTAGTTGAAAGATTACTGTGCAAGGGCTCCAATAAGGAGGCAATGAAATTCAGTTTGCATTCATGCGCCCTCATGTTACACTAGTACAATTGCTAAAGGAATTGGTAGTTGGTTATTAATGTTTTCTAGCTAGCTCAATGTGCTATTTACCTCCTACAAGTTTGTTTGTGGCCAGCTGCCAAAAATGGGAGTAACTATTGTCGACAGAAGGTCACCTGTTTCAGGTTACCTACTGTCGAATGAGGGAGGAGATTAGGGAGATTAGCTCCTGGGCAAATTAAGGGTAACTACAATTAAGTAATACATTGTCATTTTTCTTGATTTATGTGCTCTCTCTCTCTCTCTTTTTCTCACTCTCTCTTGAGCCTGTCTATGTTGTCTAGGAACGGCCATGAGACGTTGAATTGGCTATTCAGTAATACTGTTTTAAAATTATTCTTAGCATTAATAAAATGAATACAAAATACGCCATGTTACTGCCCATCCTGTTTGATGAAATTATGAACGGATGAGTAGTCTAGATTGATGTTCCCTTATTTAACCTTTAAAGGGGAACTATATGTGGGTAGTTTTTGTTCTAAAATTCTTAGGTGATAACACCATTATTGTTTATATTCTTCTCATGCTATAGTTATTTATGTAATAAGGATCCCTGTTAAATTAGCAGTTTTAGATTTTCCCGCCGCGCCTATAACATGAGAGCATGGTCCTACGCGTAAAATGTAGGTGTTTTTACGTAAGAAAAATCATTTTAGAAGTGTCGGCAGTCCTGTACAAGTAGTGAAAGGTTATAACTTATGAAACACAAGCTTGTTAAGACAAGAAGCACAAAAGAATGCTTGTTCTAAAAATTCCCTTTCTTGAGGTTCTTCAGATGAATAAAATAGGAATACACAAATGTAAGGATTTAGAGTATGTCTGTATTGTTTTTCTTTTTCCCTCAGAATTTAGTAAATAAACATAGACTTCCTTGGCTGCTTCAAATAGTGTAACGTTTTACTCTTGTCAGTTCACCAAAAAGTTCCTTTTGTACTAGCTACTAGGTCCAGGTTTTTTTTACTCTCAGATAGATGAAGTGGTTCTTGGGTGCCTTGCTAATGTATGGGGCGCCCAAGCTAAAAAAGAAGGTATTTGGAAATAGACTATCCTCTCTGTTGATAGATTATTTGTATGCCTTGTCTAAAGATTTTTTGTTCTGTCCATCAATAGATATCTGCTGCCCTACAACCATTGCCAGAGGGGCCCAGACATCAGATTCAGCCTGGGGAGTTAGCGCTGAAACAGCTTGGAGTCAAGGTAAAGGGAACCAGCACAGGCATTGCTGGCAACTAGGACCTCAGTGAAGGTAGAAGGCCAAAAGCACTGGGCCTATGGAATGGTGAAGTGTGTACCCCTGCTACTGTCTTGGACGAAAGACGGGGTCACAAATCAGGATGGAGAATTCTTTGTGTGGATCCAGTTTTTGATGCCCAGCTGAGAGAGTCACAGACCGACAAGGACGGCAAGGAGGCTTTTGCTTGAGGTGACCCCCTTTGAAACAAAGGTTGCTTCAGATATCCCAGCATCAGGCCTTTGAGTCCTGGTCCCCAAGTGAATGCAAGTCTGCACCTCTGTTTGTTGATCAAGGGATGCCTGGGCATACTGGGTACAATCTTTGGCCACGACAAAAGAGCAGTGCGCCAGCGGAGCAACACAGGAGTCAGGGAAGGACTTGAGTTCAGGGTACAGGTGCTGTGCGGTGCCTGTTAGATTAAAGTGAAGAATACTGGTGCACTGCCTGAGACACTGGACAGGATCGTTGAGGGCATTTGCCCCGGAGGGTGATTGCCCTATCCTGAAAGAAGAAACCTTTTCCCTTAAATCTGGGCCGTGATTGTTTTCTTGAGTTGCAAGTTGTGCAGCTCCACCGTTAGAAAAGAACTTCGATAGGAGCCTGCCTGTGAGGCTCAGACGGACACAGGGAGAAGACTCCCCTCTGGCTGGTTGTACAGCGGCTTCTATTCTTTTAAGTACTTTTTAGCAATGTATCCCTTTGGTCGTCCCATTTTTGAGGAGGAGCAGCCCTTTGCGGCTCCTCGTCCTAATTCCCATGGCCCCGTTTGGTCTTCCTGGTCCCCTGAAGCGAAAATTGTTTTTGTAATGATCCTTGTATTTTCTTTAATATTTGCATTAGGAATGTTTATTCTGCAAGAGAAACGTTTTTGAACAGTTGATAAATACTACTCTGCCCTCTTCCTGAGCATATCAATTGGTACTCTAGCCCTCATAAAAAGAACACTGGAAAGGTCTATTAAAAAAAATGTTTTTTATTAAAGATATTATATTAGATATGCGCTGTTGGCTATTCTGAAGCTAAGCTGAATTAGATGGTCACTGAAATACATAGGAGCCCTGAAACTTAGAATTGGACTGGATGGTTTTGGGATTTACTTTCTGCTTGGGGTTGGAAAAATTGATAGTTCTGTTTGTAATAATAGCCATTATTTTCTCCTGCTATCTGTGTGTTCATTATGACCCAATACTCTGTTCCCCATGTATTTCTACTTGTATCTCACTAGTTAAACAATGTTCAAAATGTAAATGCCCACTTAGCAATGGATCAGGATATTAATGGATTTATGAGGATAAATGTGCAGGATAACTTCCATGCTTCTATTAATTCATAGCGGATGTCTTCAGCTAATGCTAAAACGGCCATCTGTAGAAATCAGCTGAAATCGCTGTTAGCATCAGCTGAAGCCATTTTGTTTTTGGCAGCCATTTTAGTTAGCCATGTGCTCGCCATGTGCTTTCTCCTCTTCACTGTTGCCTGCTCTTGTATTTCACTTGAGTCAGGAACTATAATTAACTCCTTCAGTACTGAACCAGAGCACTGCACATGCTCAGAAAGGCCTAGCTGCTAGAATGCACCTGCTCTTAGAGTAACTGTCAGGCTATTTTAACTGATGTCAGCAACTCTGTTACTCCTCCCACTCTGTTGACTAAGCAATTCTTATGTATCCTTATATGTAACTAGCTATTCATGTGCACACTTGTACCGCCTCTTTTTGAGTCTACATGCTAACTCAGCTATAAACTGGGCATAAAAGACCCAGGGTGTCTGTACTCCATAGACTGTCTCATACAGTGGCCTGAGGGTACTGTATTGACGCAGTCTCCCTCATGTGAGGTTAATAAACTTGTTATTTTGATATTCCAGCTTCCGTGCCAATCTCTTCTTTGTTGGTTTAAGGACCAGGTGCATCAGTGAACCCCTAAAAAGGTTTTTTTTTCTACAGAAGTAGTCAATGGGCAAAATATTTCAATATTGAATTTGGATTCAGTGTCTGCAGTGAAGGAGGTAATGTGTGGCTGCACTAAATTGGGAGGCTGCCATGTCACCACTGTCCCTGTGCTCACTGCTGTACTTTTCTGCACTCTGGATTGGGCTAAACTGCCACAGGAATTTGTGGCTGAAGTGCGCTGACCCCTTACCTCATTATGTATGGTAAGGTGGGAGGACAACAATGACTGAAATGGGCTGACGCATTGCCCTTTGCTATGGTTTAGGGATGGCATGGGAGTCGGCCCATCAGCAAAAATGGCCCAATCCGCACCCCAAAAAAATAGTGCCAGGGGTAAGTAAAAAAGAAGCCCATCCACAGGTGAGCCAAAAGCAAAATGGCACTGGGTTGTGGCTAATTGCTCCATACAAAGTAGCTTGATGCCTCCCTCCCCCACCCCGGTAAAGGAAAATTATTCACGCTATCTTCAGGCTCTGGGGGGTGGGTTGACCGATGCCTTGGGCACCGATTAACCACCTCCCCCTCCAAAAAAAACCCTTGTGCCTGGTGTGGATTCCTGCTTGGGGACTGAGGCACAGCTGCAATCCGAGAAGAAATCTTTTTTGGAGATACATCAATGAAAGGGAAACTTTCCAGAGTGCCTCCATGTTTCTTAGAAACTGTTCGACACGCAAATTTGTTTGGTGCACAGTTTTCTCAACGAAGCCATCATCCCAAAATTGATGGAAGTAGCCAATGGACTCAAACTTGCAATATTGACTTTATATCCAGCATAGTCAAGGAATGAGGGAATTTGTGGCTGTACTAAATTGAAAGACTGCCACGTGAGCATTCTCCCTGTCCTTGGTGTGGTACCTGTCTGCATTCTGGATTGAGCTAAACTGTCACTGTCTCGCCACTGCACATATTGTACTTTTTGAAATGACATCACAACTACTATGGGCATGTT
Source organism: Calotriton arnoldi (assembly GCA_963921515.1). Lineage (NCBI taxonomy): Eukaryota > Metazoa > Chordata > Amphibia > Caudata > Salamandridae > Calotriton > Calotriton arnoldi. The sequence goes on along the minus strand of CAWUFW010008983.1, from coordinate 794,564 downwards.
CTTTAGAATCACTGGTATAGAAGTCATCATTGAATGGCACTCCACCAACTGAAAAATTACTTCCTGATTCTGCTCCATGATCTTCTCCTTCAGATGAAGTCGCAGTTTCAGAATCTTGTGTGTGAGTGATGATCTGAAATACGGTAACAACAGCAGTGGGATCAATATAAAGCTAAAAGCCACTTATTATTTCTAAGTTGTGATGCAAAGAACTTCTCCAATGAGGCTAAAAGAGAAAAAATCAAGAAAAATAAACATTACTTCAACTTGCAACATACGCAATAGGGCAAAAACACGTTACCATATTCGTCTCTGGCACTTAAGGAAACTACTTTGTGTAAAAATGTTCTCCTTGTAAAAGGGCAGAATGCCGACACTCTAACTGAAGTTAGCCAATGGCTAACCCTTACCCATGATGTATGCTAAGGTAGACAGAAGAAAAATGTGAATGACATAAAAGCCACGTTGCTGTATGCTGTGGTGGGAGGGAGCATGACTGACCAGTGGCTGAAGTGGACTAACTGTTTGCCCCAAAACGTAGGCTAAGGTGGGGAGAAAAAACATGTGAATTACAAAAGATCAATGACTGAAGTGGACTGACACATTACCCTGTGCTGTGGCCGGTGGAAGTATAACTCAACAGTAGACTGAAGTGGGCTGACCCCCTCCCCCATGATAAATGGTAAGGTGGGCAGACTATACTGGCTAAAATGGGCAAACGAATTGCCCTGTGCTGTGGTAGGTTGTGGCCTGTGAGGGTAAGCCCATCATGTAAAAATGGGCCACTCCAACCCCCAGAACAAAGTGCCCAGAGAAGGACACAAAAGAAAACTGGTACAGTTGAGTTAAAACCAACATGACTCCTGGGACAGTGATCGCACCATACAATGGAACTCAATGCCTCTCCCTTTGAGAAAGTAAAATGATGAACCTCATTTTCAAACTCCAGAGGGGTGGAGAGGAGGTTGTGGAGTTGACCCATGCCTTGGGCACCGATTCGCTCCCCAAAACAAATCCCATGTGCCTAATGGAGATCCCTGCTTGAGGATCATGGCACAGCTATGATTCCAGGGCAGAAATCCTTTTTGGAGAGAACTCCCTGGAAGGGAGACTCTCCCCTTTCCAGCAATGTCCCTCTGGCATCCGTACTCCCCCCGTGGGCTGGAGAAATATCCTGGGACACTCAGTCGCAGCACTCACCGTTGCTTTCTTGTCACCTTCCTGCAGGCCAGTGACGTCAGGGCCCTGTATGGCATGCTGGCATCATTCATCGAAGTTGAAGGGGGTGGGGCTGATTCGGGAGCGATTCCACCTTGGCCCCCACCCCATGACAAGATGTTCACATCATCTGAACTATGGAGGTTGTGCTCATGACGTGAATGGATCTTCAACCACACTAAAGCAGGTACAGCGTTGTGTAAAGTAACTACTGCAGGGCACTGATATGTCTTCACATCTGTGACAGGTTGCACTGTTCCTAGCTTCGCAGTACACCATCTCCATTGACATGGGCCTTAACTGCCCGTTCACAAAGAGCCAAGGCGGTTTAGTGGGGTCATCTTTCCATCACAGACCCAATATCTGGAGCTCCTCCTAACTATGGACCCCCAGAATTCCTATATTTTAAGTGCTTGATGGCCCCGGTGACTGTTCATAGAATCTTAAATTTGTGAGATACTGATTTCCACAAATTTCTTATTTATCTTATGTACTATTTGAGCAATCAAACTTTTTTTGTGCTGGCAAAACTATGCAATACATTATCATCATAGAAAATGTGTTTCATAAAAAGATTAAAATACTACATTAAAAATGTTTATGACCAGTACAGGGCTGTGTTAAATTAATTATTTTTGATGAAAGCATTTTTTTGTTTAAAACAACATGCTCCTAAATAACTACACAAAGCTTTTTTTCCTATACAGGTTCACAAATTCTGCTCAAAAGTAACCAAAAATGTTTTCATCTGTTATATTTTATACTCCAAGACTCCAAACCCTCCAAACAAATTCCATAATCACGAGTTGAACATATGTATTATCAGAGGCTCATCAAGGTGATGTGGCCTAGTGGCTAGAGCTGCCAACCTCGCAACTGGGAAATCAGATTGAATCTGGCTCAACCTCTTGTAGTTCTGGGCACACCATTTAATCTCTCCACCCATGCCTAAAGAAAAGTGGAACTAGTCTGGTTCTCTTGTGAAGTGCTCTAATGCCCTAGGGCCAAGACTGCACTATATAAAACAAAAAAAAGGAAGTAAGAGCTAAAAACAAGTTTAATGTAGATATAGTCAGAAGCTTCTAATAACTCATGGATAGTGAGAGGACATCATTTTTTAACCCCTCTCAATAGCAGAGAAACGACCATTCACTGTGACTGCTATAAAGAGAGCCTCTTCGAAATGATCCCTACTTTCATGTGTGTATGGGAATGTTGAAAAAATTAATCATTATGTGTGGAAACTTCTCTGTCATAACGAGCTCAAAAATTCCACTTGTTATTAGTAATCCATCCTCCTATTGGATGTATTCTACAGGGAACTCCAACCATCTTAATTGTAGGCATGGCGAGGAGTATAAGCACTGTTGATTCTTATGGGTTGTGTATTCATAGGATTTACCCAGACTGCAGAGGCATAGTTTTTGGAAAACTTTTTCCGAACCTCATGCAAAAGGATTATCTAAATCCTCTTAATTATAGGATGCGAGAAAGGGAGGACAAGCGCTGGTGTTCCACTTTGCCATCTACTACACCATGTGCTCTAAACAAATCAACAATTTATTATTTACAGACATCCAGTACGTAATTTGTTAAAAAATAAGTGCTGGTGCCCAAAGCTCTGCTCACAAGCTGGCAGCTGGCATGCCGAATCCCAAGACTGCATGGTCTTGATCCACCACATTCCTATTAAATCCATTACCAGATTCTCTCTGCCCCTCTATCCCACTCTTGCTGGCCCCTGCTTTCTCCATTTGTGATGTTTTTTCCGTATTTCTCTTTCTCCTTCTTTTCCCCTGTGTGTGTTTTCCCTCTCTTGCTCTCGGAAACTGTCTGTTGAGGAACAATAAGTGCCGGTCCCCAAAAAAAGAGTGCCAGCGGCCCCCACCAGCAATCACCAGCTTAAATTAACCACTGCAGGTGTCCGTCTTTTTTTACACCAAAACAATTAAAAACATGTACGCCTGGAAATTAACCCCTTTTTAGGTCTCGCCTAGCGACGCAGCGCATGCGTTGCTCGCTTGCAAGATCTATTGTCGTCGTCTTAACTTCGGAAGCGGGGTGGAAGCTCCAACCATGCTTCTGATTGGTGCGGGTCCAAAATGCGTGATTTTCATTGGAAGGGAGGCATGTTTTCTTGCCTCCCTGTCTCCTGCTCGCCGTGCCTGTCTGGACAGGAGATGTGTACGCGCACAGCGTCTCTTTTCTTCATTCGGCGTGGCGAGAGCTTTTTTTTTTAACATTGCTTTCCACCCGTCGCTTTCTGTCCATCACTTTCCGCCTATTGCTGCTTTTTAAAATTTATTATTCCTTTACGAGCGCACAGCTTGTTTTTTTAACGTTGCTTTCCACCCGTCGCTTTTCTGTCCGTCACTTTCCGCCTGTTGCTGCTTCTTTTTTTTTATTATTCCTTTACGAGCGCTTTTCACGAGCGCTGCTCATGTCATGCAGCACTGCCATATGCCGCCTTCCCAAACCGCAATGCTAAACCCCCTTGTTTTCAAAACGGCCACTTGCAGACACACCCTTCATGTACGACAGGATTTGTGGGGTTATTTTGTTTTGTGGCTGGAAAAGGTAGCGTTTAGGGTTTTTTTTAAAGGTGGCGTTTAAATAATTATTGGCTTGGAAAAGGGATTTAGACTTCATTCTGATTGCAATTTTTGACGTGCTTCAAAAAGCATTCGTATGCTCCGATTGAGTGTGTACTCAGAAGTACCCCTGGGCACAATCAGGCACCGACTTAAGTGATTCCCAATCATCGTGCACTAAGTAGTCCCGTCCCCCCCCCCCCGGTCCAAAGCAGGCGCCTACTTCTGTGCTTAGAGTGAAGGTATGCCTGGCGGACAACTCTCAAAAAAGACGTGAACAGGGGTGACGGAAAGTAAGTTCTTTCTTTAAACTTTTAATTAGTAGTTTGTGTTTCAATTTAGGTCTTATCTTCCCAGGTTAATCATGCAAAATCTCATATTTTGCAAGCACTCTCTCCCTTCCATCTCGCTCTTGCTCGCAAACACACTCTACACACAGCTCTGCTGCTTCTCTCCAGACCCCGGATCCATGGCTACCCGGAGCCTACTCCCACCATGATTCGCTACAAGCCCCTGTCGGAGGAGTCAAGGCGCGGACCGGGAGCCCCTACTTTCGGTGCCGAGCCCACCTCCAGAGGCACTTCTGCACACTCTGCACCCCGAGCTGCAAGCCCCTGTGAGAGGAGTCAACGCGTGGTCCGGAGCCCCTGCTTCCAGTGCTGTGCCCACCTCCAGGGTCAGGTCTGCACACTCTGCACCCCCCGGTCCATGCATTTCACGCCCAGCCCTAGCACAGCAATCTTTACTCCCATACTAATCTTTTGGGTCATCTATTCAAAATGGCTCTTTTCAAAAGAAAGCCGGCACAATCTCTACTGTACTACCCCACATGTGACTACATTCTGGCACCAGTTTCAGACAAGGGTGAGAGGGTCATGTTTTGGTTGACTTAATTAGCGTGGCACCGCTTTAGGGATGCTGCGATTTATCTCTCAGCATTTTGGCCACTTTGGGAGTCTGTGTGCCTTTAATAATTATTTCCACAACACTGTTAATCATCTCTATGGGCCTTATCTTACACAGTTTAAATTTAGTGCGGGTTCCTCTCTTAAATCTGCCCGTAATTCTTTTCCCTCTGCCTGTATACCACACAATGTGGGGTTACGGATATGGTCTTAATATTACATACTCTATTTCACATCAAAAGTCTACCTGGTACATTTGTATTAAACTCGCCTTTGTGGTTCTTGCTGTGGATCTTTAGGTCTGCTAACTGTCTAAAGCATTAAACGCAGTGAACTTATATCGCAACCGGAGACTTGCACTAAAGACTTCTTCCTATAAATTCACATTTTGTTCCTGTTTTCCTTTGCTTCTCCCACTCATTTTTTATGCTCTCTAGAAATCATGTGTACTGGCTTTATTAACGGTTCAAGCATTGAGAAGTTCTGCAAGTCAGCGCTCTGCGCACTAAACATCAGATTGTTTAAGGAACAGTGTCTGTTCGTCACACTGCATACAGCAAACACAAGCTGAGGACGAAAGGACCCCCTCGAGAATAAGAAGCGCAGGGCACTCTCTCACTGTTGGGGCTGCGGGGGAATCCATTACGCTCCGTCCTAATGCATTAACAGTGACCTACCTCAATGTCTGGTTGGTTGAGTTTTGTCATTAAAACATCTGTCAGTTTCTGAGCTGCCTAGTTGCCTTTTTTGTTGCCTCCTAAATTCAAAAAGGTACTCGGAATGCAGGTCGACTCATGCCTTCTGCATCATTCAGAATACCTAATACGCCTCCAATGTACAACACACATTTCCACAATATGCCACAAAATTTAACAGCACACCACATAATTCAAATCCACAACATGCCACTCCACAACACACAATACCATTACACATTATAACCTACATGACATACAATCACTCTACATATTTTCAACAAGTTAATACCATTTAACTACTATCCACATAATTCGAAAACACACCATACCACATATGTCCACTACACAACTCCACATCACACAATTCCACAGCAAACAATCCCAATACAACCCATCTCTACCCCACACTGCCACCAAACAGATCATCTTTCCCTCACACTCCCACTACTCCATCTCATCTTGCAGTTACACTTCTACCTCTCATCCCTCCCTCACACTCCCTCTCTCCTCTTTATACTCCCTGCTCACACATGCTACCTTCCTGTACCTCTTTGCGCTGGGCACTAGGTCACCTCTCGTCACCCCCTCTTGTTGCTCCTCCAACTCGTCTCTCTCTCTCTCTCATACTCTTTCACACACCTCTCTCTCACTCTCTCACGCACTCTTCCCGCCTCTCTCATATTGGTTCACTTCATGTCTTTAAGCAGTTTCTTTCCCATGCCTTTTCAACATTTACGTCCCTCAAACCCACGCTTTGTGTCTGTGGCCTTCTCTCCTCTTCTTTCTGCTCTATCTGGAGTTCACTCACCACTTCGTGCACAAACTAACTATCCCTCCCTATCTTCCTTTCTATCTATTCTGTGCATCTCTCACCCCATCTATTCACCATGATATATATTTCCACTACACAAATATACTACACACATACAATTCCACTCACAATTCCAATACAACCCACATAATTCCACTCCAAACCACATACATCCACTCCACTCCAAACCAAAACACATGGGGAAAAGACATTTTCATTTACAACACCAATAGCTCTAGCTCTCGCAAATGCGAGACCTATTGCATTGCAAATGCTTGTTTTTTTAGGTTGAAGCCTACCAGACAGGGCAGCTGGCTGGTTTCCTAAAGACATCTCAGGGATTTTCAGAAAGTTCACCTAGGAATGCATTCCGCCTGTTGCTTGCTATTGGCTTTGTGGTTTATAACTCACGTTTTCATGACTCCCATTTGCTGGCTTTATTTTCTTTAGACTGTCCAGGTTCAGTTCATCCCTCCCGTTGCCTTAACCATGTTTACGGTATTCTTCCACTAACTTGTTTTCTGTAAATAGGCCTGTAAATCTTGTTCTTATCTCGTCACGTTTGCTGGGCATTCAAAGACCGAGGTCAAATGTCAGGTGCTGTTTTATCCTTCTGAGTGCTCCCTTTCTATAAACAGGCCTGTAAATCTTGTTCTTATGTTGTCACATTTGTTCTGCATTCAAAGACTGAGGTCAAATGTCAGGTGCTGTCTTTCAAGGGCACTTGTTTACTTTTCTTTCTCTGACTTCAAAGTGAAAGGATTTATGTGACAATCTTGTTCTTCTTTCTTTTCCCTGAAGCACTTCATGAGAGTGCATGTTTAAATCTGCTGTCTCCCTTATGAACTCCTTTTACCACACTCCCAGTACTCCAAGTTACAATCTCACGCCACTATTGCTGTCTTCTTTTTATGTATATAGCTTTGACTTAGGGTGACCAACCGTCCGTAAATTTCACGGACTGTCCGTAATTTGGATCTCACGTCCGTTGTCCGTGACGATCCCTTTTACGGACGCCTTTTGTCCGTAATTTTGGGCATTGGCTTGGGGAACATCACTGTTCCCCTGCCAGAAGCCTTAGCTCTTTGATGGGGCCGACTTGCACTTCTCTGAGCACAAGAGCAGCCCCACCCGAGTACTTCACAGCTCTTTAAAAGACCATTTAGGTGTTAACGAGGCTTTGTTGTCCCCCCCCCCTTCATCTCCACACTCACTGCCTATTGCTGGAAGAATTAGCCCCCCCACCACGCCTCCGAAATTTGTAGTAGCCTCCCATCCCCCCCCTCCGAAATTTGGCTCTAGTTGCACCTCTGATTGTGAGTGACAGATAAGGCTTGGCTGTTTATCTGTCGATGCTCTTAATTGGATGTGTCCTCTGCGGGTGGTAGGTCTGTAAAGAGGTGTGAGGAGAAGAGTGACTGAACATTACTGACACGAATAGGCCTGCGAGTGGCAGGGCTTGCTGGGAAGAGCAGGCCTGCAGGGCCATGGCTTTGAAGAACAGTGCTCCCAGGGACCTTGATCCGAAGCATATGGATGGCCGCGTTGGGGTGTAAAGGGCAAGGACAGCACAGGACTCTAAGGGGCATGCCTCTGTGTTTTGGGGGGACAGGCCCATGGAATGTGGCTCTTGAACCGCAGAGTTGTAAAGTATAGGGCTCCGAGGCCAGTGGTGAGTGTATGGCTGCAAAGTGACAGCGTACGGAGGGCGGGGCTTTTAAAAAATAGAACTTATGACGTGACCCAGCCAAAGCTGTCGAAAGGTCCCGTTCCATGTATGAAACACTAAACCAGTTCTGGCCTTTTAGCCAAAAGCAAATTGTAAATATGGGCATCAAAATCCCAGCATGGAGTGTGTTATTGGCTGGAAACAAAAAGATAAACGAGTCGCACTTGCATGGGCCTTCCTGGCAGCTGTGGTACTCACGGAGGCCACTGCACTACAGTGCAGAGCGACGGGTAACGTTACATGCAGTGGGATCAAATTCTTTACATTGCATCATCCTTGTACAACTAATAAAGGTCATGTGCGGGAATTGACATACTGATGCCTGATACCAGGTAGACCTAACCGTGATCGAGCTTGATGACAAGCCTTCCAGCAAATGACACCATGATGTGACCAACCCAGGAGCAGAGCTAAAACAGAAAGGCTACCAGTAAGCCACCCTTCATTTCAGTCCAGCCCGAACCACCTCAGAGTCCTTTTCAGGAGTTTTAAATTGTCCAAAGATGCCATATGTTTGTCCGTCATATTTAATATTTTAGTCTTTTCTGACTGCACCTTTTGATATTCCCTAACTTAAGGGGTTTGGCGTATGGAAAATTGCCACTATGTGCAGACAAGGGAGGGGGACAAACAGAGTAGACAGAGAGGGCTTGCTATACGGCCTCCAGCCTTTTATACCCCACACTCCCCTCCTCGTGCCTTCCCATTGATGAACCTGGTTATGCAAAGACCCCTGCCTCTCACAGGAGCCCCTACTGATAGCATATGGGAGCAAAGGATAGGTGTAGGGAGGGTGGAAGCTTCTGAAGAGCTGTTTTCCTGTCAATGGATAAGAAAGAGAAGCTGTGTGTGGGATCTCCCTTGTGGCAGATTAAAGCCCTTTCCATGTCACTAATGTGAAGGGCCATCACAATGGGAGGGCAGAAGAGGCAGTATGCCCCAGGCCTCTGATTTTTCAGGGCCCCATGCTGATGGAAGGATGGATGGCTAAATGAAAGAGGGATGGAGAGAGAAAGGGAGGATGGATAACTGAAAGGGTGAATGGTTGGATGGATGAGTGACTGGGTGGATGGATGAGTGACTGGGTGGATGAATGAGTAAGTGAAAGGATGGCTGGATGGGTGAAAGGGGTAGATGGCTGGATGGATGAGTGAATGGATGGATGAGTGGAAGAGTGGATGGATGAATGTACGGATGGATACGGTGAAAGGATGAATGGAGGGATGGCTGAGTGAAAGGGTGAATGGGTGGAAGGATGAGTGACTGGGTGGATGAATGAGTAAGTGAAAGGATGGCTGGATGGTTGAAAGGGTAGATGGCTGGATGGATGAGTGGAAGAGTGGATGGATGAGTGTACGGATGGATAAGGTGAAAAGATGAATGGAGGGATGAATGAGTGAAAGGGTGGATGGAGGGATAGATGAGTGGAATGATGGATGGATGGAAGGATAGATGATGGATAGGTTTGCAAATGGTTGAATATTGATATGGATGGGCACACAGATGGAAGGACAGAATGAATGGTGAAAGACTGAATGATGGATGAAAGAATGATTACACTTTGTAACCCCCATCATCTTAAGTACATTTCCTATAGATTGACTTTCACATTTATATGAGTCATTGTCTCTATATAATATGTGTGTGATGTAACTCACTCCGACACCCTGTCCTTCTTACTTGGGATGAGTAGCACTATAAAAGAAATTAAATACACATGAGAGAGGGTCTATGTGAAGAGGAGGGTCACCATTGGAGGGTGGTAGCAAGGTCGGACTGGCCGGTCCGGGCATCGGGCGTTTCCCTGGGAGGCTGGAACGGTGGGGGGGGGCTTAGGGGGCGGTTTTGTTAGCGTAAAAAGACTTGAACATTTGCTCAAAGTGGCGCGCATACTGAAAAACCATGAAGTGCACAATTATCTCAACCTAATATAAACTTCTTTTCACTTGTACTTAAGTGGTTATCTATTTACTTACTTCTTTACTATTGCGCGACCTCTTGTGATGTGTCTGTAAAACGTAACTTTTGTCCTGAATTTTGACCTCCTGTTCAGAATTTTTGTCCTGAATTTTGACCCTTTGTCCTGAATTTTTACACTCACCGTCCTGAATTTGCACCCATGCCAGTTGGTCACCCTACTTTGACTCTGTCACTGATTATGAACTATGTGCCCTGTTTAACAGGACGTTGAGCTGACACTAGCCCTTAAGACTGGTTCCCCAGCTCCCAAGTCAGCAGTCCTGTTCATAAGGCTACATCAGCTCCTCCTCCCTCCCCATGGCTCTGTATTGCTCATCTTATCCGTGCCCTCTATGTTGCTTAAACCCATCCGATCGTCTTTCTGTTTAATTCAGTAAAGTCAACAGATCCTTAAGCCAAGACCTGTTGAATCTGCCAGCTTTTGTGCCAAAGTTTCTGTTTTTAAATGCACTCAGTGTAAACCGGTTTTAATGTTTCTGGCTGTTTGCGCGGTTTGTACATGTGGTCTGGCCCAATACTCTTGAGTTGAAAGTGCAGACTGCAATCTTGAAACGGGAAGGTCCCCCAAACCAGCCCTCCAACTTCCAAACTAGGGCTGGAAAAAGGCAATAATGAAGCAGATTGCAGTCCGATCTTGTTGTCCTGATGGCGAGGGTGATTAAAGCGTGTTTGTTAGATAGAGAACAGCCCAGCGGCAGCTGCTAAATCAGTTGATTAATGGCATCAAATAGGGGTTGACTAATGAATAATCTTGGGCTTCCTGACCCCCACCCACGAAGAAACCATTCATCTTTGAGCCCTGGCCCACGTGTTCTAGCATCACCCAGCCTATCTTGAGGCAACGTCTTTTGGGGTGTGTGGCAATTATGCCCCAATCCTAGGGGTTGGAGGAGGGACGAGAGGGCATAGAATATTGTTTTAAATAAAAAATAAATAAAATCACGTTGCCAAGTTTTTTTCATTAGGTCGAGCCTAGAGTCAGCGCGCAAGCGCTGCTCTGGTGAAGATCTGCTGTAGTTCAGTATGTGAGGGAAGCCCTGCCCACTCCCCCGCCCATATTTTTCATTGGCTTGTGTCTTTGTCCTTCTTAAATGCGGCCTTCAGATTCATTTATAGGCTTGATAGTCCCTCCTTATTACGGCCATGTCGTCATTTGTATCCTCCCATGGCTACTGGCCCCTTTACTTTGAGTGTTACACGGTACGTGTTATTTAGACTGTGAGCAGTATTTTCTTTAATGAGGTTCTCCTACTGCCTTCTCTACTCCCCCTCCCTCCCGTTGTCCGTGCCTTCTCACTCCCTCCACCCACCTGCACTCCCGTTGTCTGTGCCTTCTCGCCCCCTTCTCCGCCCGCACTCCCGTTGTCCGTGCCTTCTACATACCCCACCGCCCGCCCGCACTCCCGTTGTCCGTGCCTTCTCACCTCCTTCTCCCCTACCCCCGCCCGCACTCCCGTTGTCCGTGCCTTCTCCCCCCTCCCGCACTCCCGTTGTTCATGCCTCCCCCCCTCCCTCCCGTTGTCCGTGATGACTCCTGTTTGCAATGCAATAGGTCTCGTGTAAATGCGAGTCCTATTGCATTGCAAATGCTTGTTGATTTTCACTGTTGCAGCCACAGCGCCGTTTGGGAACAGGGATTTTGGTGTGATTGCAAACATCTGGCAATAATAACTAAATACGAAGCCCCGTGTTCAAATGTGTGATTGTATAATGTTTACCTGTCTTCAATAAGCATCCAGCGGGTCACCCTTACTTTATCTTTCCTTGATATGCGAGGTTATTGAGGCAGTAGATGCCTGGCTAGCCTATGGGTTCTACATAAAATATTGTTACAAGGCAGGCAACGTTTCTAAACCCATATGACAGAACAACTGGCTTACTACTGATTATTTACTTTTGGAAGCAGCCCGTCCCTTCAGTAGCTGCTCCCGAATCCCAAAAATCTCCGCTTTTTAATGTCAAGAGCCAGCCACTGCTCTTCCAGAACGAGGGGGTGCGATGTTTACTTCCTGCCGCTGCACTGACATGACTGTAATTAGTGTGTATCTCAGGTAGTGATAGATTTTAATGACAGTACAGTTGTTGGAAGTGGAATTATGTGTCTGTTGGCGTTATGCGATTTCTGTACCAAAACGTCATTTCAATATTTAGGCCCATGATTCCGCTATTTAGCTGATGTTTTTGAGGTGTTTGTAATTAAATTCTCACTTTCTGGATTGACCTTTGTTGATTGATATAAATGGATTAAAACATATCTATGTATAGAGAGCCTTTGAATAATGAGGTTTGTCAAACCTAGTTTTAGCATTTATTTTTTGGCAATGTAAAAGTAAATTCCTCTATTGCATGTTTATTACGCAATTATGTATGTACAGTCACAGTTGTAACATTTGGTACAAATTTCTAAGACAGTAGAAGTGTTGTGGGCAGTCACAACTGGCCTCTCCGCCCCTAATGTGCCCCCTGCCCCATCCCATTCTTAAGGTCATCTTCCCAGTTGGTCTTCTCTTGACGTGGCAGTGTGCCACTGAACAGTTACATACATTTCCAGAGTTTCGTTTAAAAGCGCACAGTAAGCAAAAAAAAAAGGTTCATAATGGCACCAGTTAATGATAAATGATATACTGTGTATGACTCCTGTGATGCAGGACACCCACTGTATTAAACAGACAAAATATTGTGATCATTGAAACTCAACCCCTCTATTTGAACTTTGCATTTTCTGTGTGTGGTATCATACAGTTTTTCCTCTCTCTTTATTTTCCACTACTGCATGGTGAATAAAAAAAGGAGTGACATTGCTTAATCAAACTATTTCACCCACCTGGCAGTGACCATGCCTTCTGGCTTAGCAGATGTTTAAGCAATTGTCAAACCCCTCTAGACTCAACTCTTAAGTACCAATCATACACCCGCAGCTCAATGAACAACAATAACCACCACTCACAGACAGATACCAACACCATTTGAACATATGTTGACTCAAGCTCCAGGAAGACTAACTGCTTTACCTAGCAGATTCTTAAAATCTTCCTTTTTACTACCATGGTTATGTGAAGTCCACAGGCCTCAAAAACCTGTAGGATATCAGAAAACATCTTGCAATCTTCAAGCCACGTTGTGTGGTTGTTGCATAGCGAGGATTTGTACCACAAGTTGGTGCATCACACTCTGTTTACAGACCTTCACAAAACAACAGCTACTGATCACAAAAGAAGTTCTTTGAACTGTGTACATCTGACCCTGATTTATTCGATCTCTGTAAAGTGTCTCTAAGAGCTTGTGTGCCACTGAGAACTGTTGCAGGCTCAGATAATAATTCGATGTGGGTAAACAGCGGCTACTGGGACTGGGGGCGATGTTTTTGAGTCGAGCCTGGGCAGCGCATGCGCTGCGAGGCATGCTGTATTCGAGTATGGACTTGAAGCTCCGCCCACTCTCCGCCCATATTTTTCATTGGCTTGTGTCATTGTCCTTTGTACATTATGGCTTCTGATTCGTTAATAGGCTTGATAGTCCCTCCTTAGTACCGCCTTGTCTTCATTTGTAACTTCCCATGAGGACTGGCCCTTTTACTTTAGTTGGTATACAGTATGTCTTATTTAGCCTGTAAGCACTATTTTCTTTAATGCGTTTCTCCTACTGCAGGCATGACATACTTTCCTGCTGCTTTCAGCGCGCCATGCACGCTTTACTTTCCAAGCAGCCCGGGACAATGGCGCCGAGGTCTCGCATTTACAAGAGTTTGAGCTATTGGCATTGTAAATGACAATGCCTTTTATTGATGTGTTAATTATCACAACAGATAAATAAAAGGCATCATCATTTACAATGCCAATAGCTTAAACTCATCCAAATGCGAGACCTATTGCATTGTAAATGCTTGTTTTTTGTTTGGTACTGACACTTTTAATGACAGTAAGGCTCAGAGAAACAGATTGTTGTTTATAACACAGCCCTTGCACCTAAAAGCCCTCCCCCACACCACTTCTCTTTAACATCTTCCCACGAAATAAGGTGCAGAGGGGCCAGTTAACTGTTGGCGGTGGAGCATGATCTTCTCCTCCAGCACGGGAACCTAGAAGCCCCCCAATCTTCCTTAGCATCTCCCGCAGTATACAGTGCATAGGGATGTGTTTCTGAGCACAGCCCGGGCACCTATAAGGACCCATACTCCTCCATCGCATTTCCTGCAGAATAAAATGAAGAGATGGCAAATTGCTGGTGCACAGCGAGGTGTTTTCGATGACAGAATGGGTGCCTAGAAGTCCCCACTCTCCTCCTTTGCATCTTCCGCAGTATAAGATGCATAGAGGGCATCTTTCTTGTGCAGAGCGTGGTGTTTCCAAGCACAGCCCTATAAGTCGTGCCCAAACACCCTTCTTTAGCATCTCCTGCAGTATAAGGTGCAGAAAGGGCATTGTATTGTATTGTATTATGCAATTGTAATTGCATTTATGTAGCGCTTACTACCCCTGACAAGGCATCAAAGCCCTTTCCAACGAGTAGTACGCTACTCCGGAACCCAAAAAGGATTAGTGACCACACCATACTTTATCATGACAGGCCATACAATAACCATATCATGACAGGCCATACCATACTGTATCATGACAGGCCATATCACAGAACACCATAAAACACCATAAAATTCCATGACAGGCCTTACCATACAATGACAGGCCATACCATACCATGACAGGCCATACCATATCATATGATACAATTGACAGGACATACCATGCCATGCCATGCCATGCCATACCACACCATAATATACCATACCATACAATGACAGGCTATACCATACCATACTATAGAATGGCATACCAAACCATAATCCGTATCATGCCATACAATGGAATAACAAGCCATACCATACCATACCATACCACAACATACCATACCATACAATGACAAGCTATATAATACCATGTCACACCACTGCACACAATGACAGGCCATGCTATACAATACCATACAATAACAGTCCATACCATACTATATAATGACATACCATGCCATACCCTACAAAATAACCATAAAAATTTGACAAAGCAAATAGATCGCGCACAGGTGAGACCTACTGGCTTTGCCAATGCTTGTCTTCCCTTCTTAGAACATGTGTAAAACATGTTTACTGTGGGCTATTTAGTGGCACTGAAAGCATCTTGTTTCAGTGCCTATCAAGTATATGTTAGCGTTGTGGCATCAATGTTCTGATAGGTACTATATGGCTGATGGCTCTGTGTCAGAGAAACAATATGCATGCTGCCACCACTCTTCTCATGATTCGCGATTGAGCACGTAGGGGTCTTAGTCATATGTGGGTGGCATCTTTCAAAGATTTGACTTTACTTATATCCTCAGACGTACAGAACTTTTAGTAAACATAAAGACCAGAGGTGCACCACCTTTGTAATGTTTATATAAGTTAGAAATATATCCACAAGATTCCAGAATCCATAAGAAATCTTCTCTTTATTATTGCTTCATATGTGCACAGCAAAAACCAGCCAACGCGTTTAGTACAAATACAAATGGACTTCCTCAGGGCACAGAAGTAGTGGGAGATTCTATTGAAATGTCCAACTTGATAAGACTCTATTTAATTAATCCATTTTTGCCATCAAAAATGAATATGAGAATACCTGATATGTTCCATCCAAGAGAAAACAAGCATTGGCATAGCCAATAGGTCTCGCCTTTGGGACCTTATAAGTGTTTAGCCATGCAGCACATTATCACCCACCGGGCAGCTTTCTGTAATGGAACTAGTACTTATGTAAAGTGCTTTGATACCTTCATTCGCGATACATAATGCAAAAAAAAAAAAGGAATGAAAGGAGAAGTGCTTGCAGATTTCTGAGGTGGGGGAGCGAAAAGATAAGTTAAGATTGCATTATATAATGCCAGTACCAAATCAGAAAGCGAGCACAGTAGAAGAAAATCAGGAGCCGAATTGAAAGGAGGCAAAAGTGAGTTATCCCAGTGTGCAAGTGAAGGCGGGCTGGGTATGCCACATCTTGGTGCCGAGTAACAGATGTTTATTGCCAACCAAATGAATGTTAATTAGTTCGTCGGCCTCTAGTAGGATGAAAGGCTGAGCAGACGCGCTGGGGTTCGAACCTGCGGTTGTGAGGTCAAACATAAGATTAATAGGGTGCTTGCCTTAAAGTTAAGATTGCATTATATAATGCCAGTACCAAATCAGAAAGCGAGCACAGTAGAGAAAATCAGGAGCCGAATTGAAAGGAGGCGAAAGTGAGTTATCCCAGTGTGCAAGTGAAGGCGGGGCTGGAGTATGCTGCATCTTGGTGCCGAGTAACAGATGTTTATTGCCAACCAAATGAATGTTAATTAGTTCGTCAGCCTCTAGTAGGATGAAAGGCTGAGCAGACGCGCTGGGGTTCGAACCTGCGGTTGTGAGGTCAAACATAAGATTAATAGGGTGGAAGCGTCAGTCCACTGAGCCAAAAGAATCGGCTTGGACCAGAGCGGACCGGGCAGGCTAACTGAGTCTGGTTTATTGTCGGTATTTTCGTGCTGCTGGTGTTTCTAGAGAAGCAGCGGCTGAAATGCAAGGTTTTCACGTTCAACCGGACACTGCAGTCTGGAGTCATTTGAAAGTAGTGTGGATGGACATAATAAGCTTATTTGTAATTTCCCGTGAGGCTCTGGCCAAGGCCCGCTCATTAGACGGTGCTGACGATTCCACTGAAAAGTAAGATGTCACCGTAATTGATTTAGTTTCTGTTCCTTTGTGTTTTAGAGAAAATGAAAGCGCACTCTTGTGGAGGTGGGGTGGAGGGGACGCGCCTTCTAATGAAAGCGGCAAGGTCTGGAAATGAAACCTGACCCAAAACAGATGGCAGCCTGTGTGCCGCTGCTGCTGGCTCCCGAGAGCAAAACGCTCTGGGAGTAAACATTTCCTGAAAAGCAAAGAATGGCGCGAGAGAGAAGCGGGGGCAAGTGAGCACGGCAGCGCGGCGAACACGCTAATTAAAAACAGATGGTGACATGGCCCCGAACAGATGGCGCCCCTGCTCGTAACCGCAAGCCGTAGGCCGTGGGCAGATACATTCCCTGGGAAAGGTGGGACATGCACCCGCCTTTGCCCAATTGAGTACTGTTTTTTTATAAAGACGCACACAAAGCCCAATAGAAAAAATGCTAAAAAAAAAAACACACGCACGAGCGTGTGAAAAGTCCAGAGTGATTCCAAGAGGTCGTTTTCCTAGAGCAGCGCATGCGCGCTGCGCTAGGCTCGACCTAAAAAGGGGTCATGAGATGAGCGACATCTCGTCCATAGTATGATTCTGTGTTCAGGTGTACCCTATATTCCGAACATATGAACATATATGAGGAAAAGGGCATGTCCGCCCCACGTCAAGCACTCCAATTGATGCCAATTGACGGGAACCGAAACACTCCTCCCGGTCCTAGGAACACGATAGACGGAGAAGAACTCTACCAACAAAGAAAATGTTTTCATAAAATAGTTTACCCAGCATCAACTTTCAGAGGATTCTTAACAGTTTCTTCAACTGAGCTGAAATTTACATTGAAGAATTAAAAAATGTATTTATCATTATACTTGTTCCTATGGAAATATCAGCGTCTCACCCTGGATCCAAGAATTAGATCCAGATGAAGATACTAATTTGTAAAGTAACCTTTATGCCAGCGTGTGTGGTACCCAGCTTCGTATTTCAGACTCATTTCTTTTAAACACTTCCTGATAGTGAATTAGGAAATGATTGCAAATTTGAGGATGAGAATGATTTTTATAGTCTATATATAGTTTATCTATATATTATAATGTATGCATAACTATAATATAGGAATAGCGTTTCCATATAACCACTTGATGTTAATCTATAACCCTAACTAAACCCCCCAAACACAATAGTTTGCTTATAGACTCACTTGATATAATAAAAAGTTGACAGATTGCTGACTTCAAATCCATTGGCCTGTCAGCCATGCGCTTTTGTGCTTTTAGTGATTAGATGAATTGCTGATGCTGAGCCACAACTTGCAAAGTTTGCCACGTGTCGGATTAGATAGGCTGGGTGGATCGAAAGAAGGCAGCCAATCCTCAGCAGAGTTTGTGCATCAGTATTACTGCGTGTAATTGTCTTCGTCTCTATATCGTTACGTGGGTGTCTTTCGGTTTGTGTGTATATGTATGTGTGTGGGGGTGTTGTTCGTGTGGGTGCATGTGTTCCAGTTTGTGTTTGTAAGCACTTTGTAAGTGAATCTGAAATTGTGTGTCTTTTCCCGTTCAGAGAGCATGTTAGATGTTTTACAAAAGAGAGGTTTGTATTATTCTTAAAATTTCCTCAGCAGACGCCCTTCAAGGTGAGCCGAACAGATAAAGGTATCATATGTGCAGTGTGGCCGTGCCATGGGTTGAGGGCAGAGAGACCACAAACCATAATAGCGCAAGCTGGGTAGAGAGCACGAAACGCCAACAGCGCCGCCACCGCCATTGAGTAGAAACGGTGCACAGACAGAATATTGAGTTTTTAATTTCGACCTACCATAATATCGAGTTTTAAATATCGTAGTTCAAGAATATCGACTACAAGAATATCGTGGTACAGAATATCGACAGTAAGGTAAGAAATATCGTTTTTTTTAATATAGAAGACAGTAATATCGTTTGTAAAAATATCCTTGTTAATAATATCGATGTTTATATTAGTGTTCTGTATTTTAGTATGTGTGTTAAAAGTATGTTATGTAATTTTTTGGTATAAGTGTCGTTTTTTTTTTTAATGTATGTGTTTAATTTTTAGCAGTAAATACTTTTATGTAAATTAATTTTTGCGTATTTTAGTTCTATAGCGGGTTGTGGGTTTATAGGGGAATAGGGTGGGAAGTAATTTAATTATAAAAAAGTAATTACTAATTTGTATTCATTATTATTTATAATTAATTAATTATTAATTGGTTATTAATTAATATTAATTAATTAATAGATAATTATATAAATTGTTTTCTTTTGTAGGAGCGGGTTGTGGGTTTATAGGGGAATAGGGTGGGAAGTAATTTAATTATAATAAAGTAATTATTAATATTTATTTATTAGTATTTATAATTAATTATTATTAATTAATTATTAATTGGTTATTAATTAATAATTAATTAATAGATAAGTATATAAATTGTGTTATTTTTTTAGGATCGGGTTGTGGGTTTATAGGGGAATAGGGTGGGAAGTAATTTAATTATAAAAAAGTAATTATTAATATTTATTTATTAGTATTTATAATTAATTTATAATTAATTAATTATTAATTGGTTATTAATTAATATTAATTAATTAATAGATAATTATATAATTTGTGTTATTTTTTTAGGAGAGGGTTGTGGGTTTATAGGGGAATAGGGTGGGAAGTTATTTAATTATAATAAAGTAATTATTAATATTTATTAGTATTTATAATTAATTTATTATAAATTAATTAAAAAATTGGCTATTAATTTTTATTAATTGATAATTATATTAATTGTGTTTTTTTAGGAGTGGGTTGTGGGTTTATAGGGGAATAGGGTGGGGAGTAATTTAATTATAATAAAGTAATTATTAATATTTATTTATTAGTATTTATAATTAATTTATAATTAATTAATTATTAATTGGTTATTTAATTTTAATAATTATTTAATTGATAAGTATGTTAATTTTAACTCTCTGCTATCCAACACTTTCCCTACTGTTGCACTCTCTGGAGTGGGAATAGTAATTTTTACCCCTACGCTATCCAACACTTTCCCTACTGTTGCACTCTTTGGAGGGGGAATAGTAATTTGTACATCTCCGCTATCCAATACTTTCCCTACTGTTGCACTCACTGGAGTGGGAATAGTAATTTTTACCCCTCCGCTATCCAAAACTTTCCCTCCTGTTGCACTCACTGGAGTGGGAATAGTAATTTTTACCCCTACGCTATCCAACACTTTCCCTACTGTTGCACTCACTGGAGTGGGAATAGTAATTTTTACCCCTTCGCTATCCAACACTTTCCTAACTGTTGCACTGTCTGGAGTGGGAATAGTAATTTTTACTCCTCTGCTATCCAACACTTTCCCTACTGTTGCACTCACTGGAGTGGGAATAGTAATTTGTACATGGGTACAGTCCCGGGCACACGTAACGAGGATATAATATCAGGAGAAATGTCTCATACTGCAGAAATGTAGAGGATCTACACCAGAATGATAATCATAGGTGTTTAATATAGTAACAGAGCATAAGCAACCAGCCAAAACAAAAGCAACCAGCCGACACGTGTTTCGTCACAAAGGGTAGTAACCCGTGACTCTTCAGGGCTGGAGAAGATACAAAACATAAGATAAACTGACAAGAAAGCAAACAAACGATGTATAGGTCGAAATTAAAAATCATAAATACAAGTGGAAACCTGGTTACATAACTTACACACAAAATGACAATGAAAGATCTTTGCACCAAGATCAATAGGTCGAGCTGTGAATGTGTAGAGGAAGAAAAATAAATGGAATTGCAGACCAAGAGGCGAAATAATCAGAACATGGTAAATGAGAAGCGACACAAGCCAATGTGATAAAATTGAAAAGGCAGCCTCTAAAGATAACAATCACGCACTAAGCAGAACGTGTTGGAAATACATGCAATGGAGGGCGCCCAGTCATGGCAACGAACAGGTTCTAAAAGCGGCTGTAAACGCAAAATCAGTGTTGGTGAAAGGTACTCAGGCAGAAGACCAGCTAGATAAACAAGGACTCCTAAATAGAGGATAGGTCACCCAGGGTTAAAAGGAGGACCTCTGGTACACAAAAGGTAAGACAAAACCGCATAGTGAACGAAATGGTGATCACGAGCAAGCTCCATTGTGAGCTGGACGAGTGCGACTGAAAGACATGCGGAGAAAGCGAAAGAACGATAAAGACACAGCCTAGTAGGTGGCTCTGGAGAGAATAGACGGCTGCCCTAAGTGTGTGCTACTAGTAGGTAAAAGAAAAAAAGGGGGAGAAAGAAGGTAGAGACAAATACCTGAAAGGCGGTGCCAACAAGGTGGATTCTATGGAGAGGAAAAGGAAAACGGTAAGCGAAAGGGGTGAGCTGGAAAAGGAAAAAATACGTACAGGGAAACTAAAGTGAAATCTTACCAAGTGACCGTTCAAGAATCCAAATGGCAATGAGGAGCAGTGCGAACCACGGTAGGTGGACTACTGCCAAATGTAAGGAAAGGAAGACGGATATCGCCGGGCGGCGGATAAGCCAATGAGGACTATTGACCTGAGAGAAAACGGAAAATGGGAATGAAGTGAAGTGCCAAGTGTGGGAGGGAAAGGGGGAAGGGGAAAGACGAAAACACTAGAGTATCGAGGTGAAGAAGGCTTACCTTCAGAAAAGTCGATGCAGTCTGTGGCGACGAAATTAACCAAGTGCTAAGTAGCACAGGGGGAATATAGAATTAGGCGTGCCAGGTCAGTAGTCCAGGACGACAACGGCGGATGCGCCGGAGTAGAGGAAACTAGATAGTGAAAAGGGGGAGAAAAGGTGTAAGCAGATACACCAGGGATAGTGAGCTAGCATAGGTTGGCTCGTGTGGAGGGGACTGAGTCGCTTACCTGGGAGAAGTGTTGTTCAGGAAGGAAAATGGATCCGGAAGATGGCCGGAAGAGGAGGGGCGGAGGCGGGGTTATAAAGGCAAGGTGGAGAAAGACTAGACCGCAGAAGGACAAAAGCAGAGGTGGGCTACACAGGACGCCATGTATAGAGTGTGCCGGTGTAGGAATTGGTGCTGTAAAAGGGATGTACGCCCCAAGTTGAAAGCAGAAAACAAGGAAAAAAGAAAATAACATAGACTGAAATAAAGAAAGAAAAAGGGAACAAACGTACATAAAATATAGACAAACCGATCGATGGAGGATGTTGAAAGGAGAGATGAAGGAGAAAATAGATGCAACATCTGAGAAAAAGTAGTGTAACTCCTGTGATATGGAGTGCATGTCAGATGCTCAAAACAGAGATGCTAAGACCTGGAGGGAAAAAAACATAAAAGTAGTATACCATAATAAATAAATGCTCTCTGGATTACACGCATATACCAAAACTTCATGAGTAACACTGTGAGAGAAATACTCGCATGATAGCTTAGCCTCGAGATTTTAGTCACCTTGTGCGATTCTCACCCACTATTGTTGCTATCATGTCACTACTTTTGGTATAATGTCACTTCGCTTTACTATTCGGGTGAACGTCATGTCACAGCGGCGCCCACTATGGTCACCTTAATTATTTCTCATGTAACTTGGTTGTTAGCTTTAGGCTAAGCTTCATGCGAGTATTTCTCTCACAGTGTTACTCATGAAGTTTTGGTATATGCGTGTAATCCAGAGAGCATTTATTTATTATGGTATACTACTTTATGTTTTTTTCTGTTTTTTTTCCCTCCAGGTCTTAGCATCTCTGTTTTGAGCATCTGACATGCACTCCATATCACAGGAGTTACACTACTTTTTCTCAGATGTTGCATCTATTTTCTCCTTCATCTCTCCTTTCAACATCCTCCATCGATCGGTTTGTCTATATTTTATGTACGTTTGTTCCCTTTTTCTTTCTTTATTTCAGTCTATGTTATTTTCTTTTTTCCTTGTTTTCTGCTTTCAACTTGGGGCGTACATCCCTTTTACAGCACCAATTCCTACACCGGCACACTCTATACATGGCGTCCTGTGTAGCCCACCTCTGCTTTTGTCCTTCTGCGGTCTAGTCTTTCTCCACCTTGCCTATATAACCCCGCCTCCGCCCCTCCTCTTCCGGCCATCTTCCGGAACCATTTTCCTTCCTGAACAACACTTCTCCCAGGTAAGCGACTCAGTCCTCTCCACACGAGCCAACCTATGCTAGCTCACTATCCCTGGTGTATCTGCTTACACCTTTTCTCCCCCTCTTTCACTATCTAGTTTCCTGTACTCCGGCGCATCCGCCGTTGTCGTCCTGGACTACTGACCTGGCACGCCTAATTCTATATTCCCCCTGTGCTACTTAGCACTTGGTTAATCTCGTCGCCACAGACTGCATCGACTTTTCTGAAGGTAAGCCTTCTTCACCTCGATACTCTAGTGTTTTCGTCTTTCCCCTTCCCCCTTTCCCTCCCACACTTGGCACTTCACTTCATTCCCATTTTCCTTTTTCTCTCAGGTCAATAGTCCTCATTGGCTTATCCGCCGCCCGGCGATATCCGTCTTCCTTTCCTTACATTTGGCAGTAGTCCACCTACCGTGGTTCGCACTGCTCCTCATTGCCGTTTTGGATTCTTGAACGGTCACTTGGTAAGATTTCACTTTAGTTTCCCTGTACGTATTTTTTCCTTTTCCAGCTCACCCCTTTCGCTACCGTTTTCCTTTTCCTCTCCATAGAATCCACCTTGTTGGCACCGCCTTTCAGGTATTTTCTCTACCTTCTTTCTCCCCCTTTTTTTCTTTTACCTACTAGTAGCACACACTTAGGGCAGCCGTCTATTCCCTCCAGAGCCACCTACTAGGCTGTGTCTTTATCGTTCTTTCGCTTTCTCCGCATGTCTTTCAGTCGCACTCGTCCAGCTCACAATGGAGCTTGCTCGTGATCACCATTTCGTTCACTATGCGGTTTTGTCTTACCTTTTGTGTACCAGAGGTCCTCCTTTTAACCCTGGGTGACCTATCCTCTATTTAGGAGTCCTTGTTTATCTAGCTGGTCTTCTGCCTGAGTACTTTTCACCAACACTGATTTTGCGTTTACAGCCGCTTTTAGAACCTGTTCGTTGCCATGACTGGGCGCCCTCCATTGCATGTATTTCCAACACGTTCCGCTTAGTGCGTGATTGTTATCTTTAGAGGCTGCCTTTTCAATTTTATCACATTGGCTTGTGTCGCTTCTCATTTACCATGTTCTGATTATTTCGCCTCTTGGTCTGCAATTCCATTTATTTTTCTTCCTCTACACTTTCACAGCTCGACCTATTGATCTTGGTGCAAAGATCTTTCATTGTCATTTTGTGTGTAAGTTATGTAACCAGGTTTCCACTTGTATTTATGATTTTTAATTTCGACCTATACATCTTTTGTTTGCTTTCTTGTCAGTTTATCTTATGTTTTGTATCTTCCCCAGCCCTGAAGAGTCACGGGTTACTACCCTTTGTGACGAAACACGTGTCGGCTGGTTGCTTTTGTTTTGGCTGGTTGCTTATGCTCTGTTACTATATTAAACACCTATGATTATCATTCTGGTGTAGATCCTCTACATTTCTGCAGTATGAGACATTTCTCCTGATATTATATCCTCGTTACGTGTGCCCGGGACTGTACCTACTTCATTTGTGTGGATTTCTATCCATACCATCACGGGGTTTTAGGGCATATCCCCTGACCTGGTTTGCACCGTTCACACTCCTAGTATAACATAAACTCAGCGCGAATTAGCTTGAGCGCCATTATTCCTGTCAATACTAAAAACCCCACACTGATACAGTAATTTGTACATCTCCGCTATCCAACACTTTCCCTACTGTTGCACTCACTGGAGTGGGAATAGTAATTTTTACCCCTCCGCTATCCAAAACTTTCCCTACTGTTGCACTCACTTGAGTGGGAATAGTAATTTTTTACCCCTACGCTAGCCAACACTTTCCCTACTGTTGCACTCTCTGGAGTGGGAATAGTAATTTTTACCCCTACGCTATCTAACACTTTCCCTACTGTTGCACTGTCTGGAGTGGGAATAGTAATTTTATCCCCTCCGCTATCCAATATTTTCTCTACTGTTTTAGTTAATGTAGTGTAAAATGTATTTTAAAAAGATTAAAAATATTGTAATATTTTAATTTGTTATATATATTTTTTAATTTTAATTTATATTATTGGTGTATGTGTATATATATGTATTTCTAATTTTTAATATGTTTTTTAACAATTTATAAGTTATTAAAATAATGTTTTAATATTATTAGGTAAGTATATATATTATATTTTATACATATATATGTTTCCTTGATTTTTACATTATATGTATTACTTATAATTTTAAACATTTTTTAATAATTTTAACTATGTTTTTTTAATTATATATATTATTTACTTTATTTTACATAACTTTTTATACATTAAAAAAAACGATATTTTTAACAACGATATTTTTAACAACGATATTTTTTTATCGATATTTTTGTACTTACCATTATGTAGATAGGACTTCGATATTCTGGACATCGATATTCTTGTGTCGATATTTTTGTAGCTCGATATTCTGACTGTCGATATTCTGTCAGTAATCCAGTAGAAACAGAAAGGAAAGAGCAAGGACATGTAACTGCTGTCCAAGACTATCCCCTCTGCCTTTAGCCACCCTCATCCTGACCACAACTTTCCGCATCACTGATGCTCGGTGGGCGGTGCCAGCCTGCATGTTCCTCCGTGCTGCGTTAGGGGTACCAACCTCATTCTTGTACCACATCTTTGCCTCACTGTGCTGATCTATAATCCCCACACCCTTTACAAGGAATATTGACATGCAGCCCAAAAGGTTCCTATAAATTATTTAGATTATCCAAGCCCTCATAGATGATGTAGACACATATGATAGCATTAGAGGAATAGAAACCAAACGTCGCAAGCATGATTAAAGTAAATCAAAATCTCACAGACAGTGGTCACACTCCTAATCTAAGCATCGGAAACTGGTATAATAAGCATGCAGACTGCAATGCCAAATGAATGATCGTGTGCCTTGGACACCGTTCAGTGTCTAGATCTTGGACCCAGACAAGTGCTTATCATTTTAAGCCACCCAAACGCAGTGTGATTGGCTCTGGATGTTGTCAGAGTCGCATATAATCATACTCTCACTTGAAAATGTCCTTTCTGCTGTCGCAGGAGCGAGCACATAGAAGTCAATTGAATGTGTTTCTGGTACGATTACTTTATCTTGTGTTGCAGTTATAAATACGAGACCGTCTTCTTCATGGTGTTAATATATAACCAGTTGCTTGGTACACAATTAATCCCTGGAATGTTACAATGCTGTCAACATCTACAGTGTGTCCAAGAAACAGTTTGCCGGAGAGTGGTTTTGTATGTAAAAGCACCCACTAGTAAGATAAGCAATGTGCAGGTGATATTTGACTTTAGGTGTAATGGGACTACATTGGCTGAGAGTCACAATACACTTCTCGCCAGGGTTGCACTGGCCTATAGGCAGGGCCACTGCAATTGTGCAGCTGCAGCGATTTTTGCATAATTCTAGATTTACCACTGTTTCCACATAATCCATCATCTGCCGCATGATCTGCAGATTTCAACAAATAAAATTGTTTCTAGCTCAAACGGTTCAAAAGTTAGTAAAAACACAGCGACCCGTGTTGCAGCACAGTGGAAGGTCCTTTGCAAAGGTTGACTGGTCCCCTGTCTCTAGCTTATTGCTATATTTGAGTGTTAAACTGGTACTAATGAGGTACAACTAATGTCCAGACAGTATTAACAAGCTTAAAAATGGCAAAATAATGAAGTAATACTATCACAAAATGTGCCACATAATGCCTTATAATTTGCATTTTCTTGCTGCATAATTTACTCAACTCTGTCGCATAATTTGACCCTCCCCTGTTGCATAATTCCAGTGGCCCTGCCTATGGGGAAATCAGGCAGTGCCCGACAGGCTGGTCTGACAGTTCTTTGAGTGAGCTGGGTTTTTGGCTGTTTGTGGGCCTGTTTTATGGTCTGCTGGGCTGGTTTTTACTGTTGATTTGCCTGATATTAAAACAAACATTACCTTCAGCATGCTTGCAGTCTTCCACACCATGCAAAGCACTTACACTGTGTGTCTTTACAAGTTCAAAAACTCCCTGGAATTTGCAAAAATGGGCTACATTATTAGGTATCTAATTTACTAATGGGGGGGGGTCGACTTTTATTTTGCTTCCGGTCCCATTTTCTTTCCCATTTCGCCCACATGCCACGTCATAAACTCCTCAAGTGACCCTATGTTCCCGAACTAAAGAAATTTAGTTTAATTTCATTTGCTTTTTTTCAGAACATATCACGCTTGTTTTCGAGGAAAAATTGTTTATTCAGAAAAACGAAAAGCTGTAATTTGAGGCCAAATTGTGTGCATTTGAAAGCAACAGCAAGCTGATGTTTGGATTTATTATGAAAATCCTGTTACTTTACTTCAAACATCATCTGTGACTATATTATAGGAGCGCATTTATATTTCCTCAGAGTTGAGGTGAGAGTAACAATTTAGCAGCTGTTGGGACCATTATTGTGCATGACATTTCTTTGGTATCAGATGGCACTTTTCTGTGACTATTAATTTTTGGCACTTGTGGAAAGATGTCATAATTTATAATGATATAGCCGTTTATGACACTGAGAATCTGCGTAAATGACTGGCTTGGAAGGACAGGATAGAAAAATCAAATAAAACTTAAGGTAGAAATTAAGAAAAAGCCGATACGCATCTTAATGGAAAAATAATAGGTAAAGTCAAACTGCATGGCCAGATTTTTTGAACTGCCTGAAACAACCCCTGGTTTTCAACCATATCTGATTGAACACATGAAAAAAAAAAGAATTTTCCTTTACAAAGTTGTTTTGGGAATGAGTGGCGGTAAATCCCCTCCTCCCCTCCCTCCACCCCCCACAAAAAACGCTTCTCAGAATTCTCCTGTGAGCAGTCATGCTGCAGTGTGAAGGTAATATTTTTAGTACAAGTATGTCTCTTCGGGACTTCATGTTAACCTGTGTTTTTGTGAATTGAGTTGAAAATTGCACTGTAAAATGGACAATTTGGTCCGATTTTTTAAAACTATTTTCTTTAAGACTAAACCCCTAACTAATCCTATTTGTTGTAAATATCGCTAGGGGAAGGCAGACTCGCTCTCTTCATTTGCTTGCTCAGTGCAGTTCGAGATAATTATTTACCCCTTTGCTATCTAAGTTTTCCAGGCTAGCACTGATGGCTAATGAGTTACTCCTACCTCTCAACTGGAAATGCAAATTATGACAACCAGAGAACTCAACACAGCATAAAGAAATGTGAGCTTGCTATTTAGTAACTGAGAATACAAAATGTGAACGTGCTTCCTTTCTACCAAAAACATAACCAGACAGCATTAGGAGGTAATGATCTGACACAAAATGCAGTTGTTTAATTCTAACAAAATCGAATTTATTTTGTTACGTTCTTTCTCAGGAACAAATTTTGGGGCCAGATCTACAACCATTTGGAATTGCGTCTCGCAAATTGCGAAAAATAGCGAGTCGCAATTCCTAATGTACAACAGTGTCAGAGACACTGTTAGCGATTCCCAATGGGGTCGCAAAATGCGAGGCTCATCAATGTTCATGAGGCACTCTCATTTTGCGACCCCATTGAGAATGGCTGGCCCTCCCAGGGATGGTGGCCTGCTGGAGTCAGCAGACCACCATGTCTGTGAGTGCTTTTAAATAAAGCAGCTTTTTTTAAATGCAGCCCGTTTTCCTTAAAGGAAAACGGGCTGCATTTAAAAAAAAAAAAATGAAACGTTTTCGTTTCATTTTTTAAGGGCAGGCAGTGGTCCCACTGCCTGCCCTTAAAAAATATTTTCGCATGCATTTGCAAAGGGGCCCTCTTCCCATTTGCGACTGCATTACCACCTACTTGAAGTAGGTTGTAAATTGCGACTGTTTTGCGACTCCAATTGCGGTTGCAAAACAGTCATACATAGGGCTCAGAGTCGCAATTAGGAAGGGGCGCCCTTGAAACGCTCCTTCCTAATTGCGAGTTGCAAACGCTATTTAGCGAGTCGCAAATAAATTGCGACTTGCTAAATAGCTTTTGTACATGGCCCTGTTGGGCTTTTGCATGCGCAAACGGGTCACAGACCCGTTTGCGCATGCAAAAACGGGTCGTACATCTGGCCCTAAGGTCTTTGTGAAGTTCACTTTTTAGGATAACATCAAATGTAAAAAGCCAGCTATTTGTCAATTTCACAGGACATTCAGCGTTCAGATCAACTTGTAAACGCGATTAATAAGTGAACTAACTGCGGACTCAGTTTTACACTTTGGTGTACTAGGATTAAGCCTCATTTCACCAAACACTAAAACGGCTGGTTGTCACCATGTTTGCGTGGCTGTTGTCCAAGCTGCCTTGCACCATGCGCTGAACGCTTTGCGCTGTGTCTTGATTGCTGGCGACGAGTGGTTAATTAAGTCCTGTGGGGCAGATCTACGAGGAAGTGCCGCAGCGCGGCACCGCAAGCCCTTTGGCTGCGCCACGCTGCGGCACTTCCGAAGCACAGGAATGCGACATATTTACAAGAATATGTCACATTCCTGTGCTTCCCCCTGCGCTGGCGCACAAACTGCAGCCATGCGCCGGCGCAGGCACCTTTGCACCATGGTGCAAGGATGCCTGCGTCGTGGGGAGATTGTTTTTGTGCAGGAAGGGTCACTTTCCTGCACAAAAACAATCACTACAGGCATTTTCCTCCTTCAATGTGTGCTGTAGAATGCAGCACGCATTGAAAGAGGAAATAACGAGGAGAAATGAAAACATTTCTCCTCGTTGCGCCTCGCTACGCCACCTCTAGGGTGGCGTAGCATTCACACGCATCTCCAGATTTACGATTTCTCGTAAATCTGGAGATGTGTCTTGTTCCATGGGTGTTGCGTGGGAACACCCACTGCAACACCCATGGAACGCCCCTTCACCGCAAAGTGCTGCGTGTGAAAGGACCGTATTTACAAGGAGAGGAAAAGTCACGCAGGGTGGCTTTTCCTCTCCTTGTAAATATGGAGGAGCCCCCTGCGCCACCAGTACGTCACGAAAAGTGACGTACTGGTGGAGCAGGGGGCTTGTAAATCTGCCCCTGCGAGTTTCCCTTACTCTAGACAGCGGAAAACAGCGAGGGGGAATCGCATTCCAGGATGCTGAACATGATTAGCCAAGTGTACCGCGGATCCAACTGACCTCTCACATTAGCATGGAAGGATATATTTCAAAACCTTTGAACAGCGACACATCACACCTGTTTAAGGTAGCACTGGAAACCCCTGCGTGAAACCCAAGCCGCCTCTTACAGGCTCGCTAAAGAATTCGGCATGTTAATAGACAGGGACACATTAGTCTTATCAGCCCGAGAACAATATGAGTCACTCGGAGATCACAAACATCCGATCAGTATACGTTTCAAGGTTAATTCGATTTACCATACCATACACTTTTTCTGTTTAGTTGAGTTAAATGCCGCAGACAAAAAGCGATATGCATGAGCTACGGACTACAATGCCGGATGGAAACCCTTCATCGGTGGCACTCTTATTCCACTGAGAGCCTCTGTTGACATCATAGCGCGAGCGCAAAGATCAAACGGTTCATGTTACCGGGAGAAGAAGCCTGAGACGGGCGTTTTACCTTCTGTGAATCAGTCCCTTCTTTTTTCTTTCACTTGCAGAGTTCAAGGGATCTAACACACACCGTGTGACAGAACGGTGACTCAAGGAGGGTTGGGCACCCCTTTTTCAAAAATTGAATTTGGCATTGTTAGTGATCTCTGTCAGGATTTATATTAAGGATTGATGTTACACTGGGCAAGTGTTCTGACAGATCGACAGCAAATTAGAACTCCTGTGTATTGAACACATTGTCGTTGAATGGCCACCATATTCTAGGCTTTCTGGAGAGAAAATTATGGATATGTATTGCCAAGAAAAAGGGATGAAGGTAAAAAGGCATGTGTTGTCCCTTCCCTCTAGTTGTTTTGAATTGAAGGCACTGATGCTAACCAGCTTTATCCATCAAGGCATTGTTAGCACCTAGACCTTGGGCGTCCTGACAGCAGTTCGTTATCCACGTTGTAGTACCATAGATGATCCCCTGAAGAAAAAAACCCCGACATAATTCTAAGTATTTTTCATTTCATTTTTCATTTCATTTTAATTACTGAGATTTAATATCCAGGCTTGCAAATATTCATTGGGTAAGAGATCAGGTATGGGTTGAGAGGAATGGAAGCCCCACTCAGGCAACAACCACAATCCTTTATAGGGTGAGCCACAAAAGTCACTAAATTAAATTGTGCTTAACTCTTTGGTAGCTTTGCACAAAGCAGTCAGACTTAATTTAGAGGTGAAGTGTAAAGTATTTATGTAGCACACAAACAGTAATAAAGTGAAAACACAACACACAAAAAAAACCTAAACCAATTTAGAAAAATATAGCAAATTGTAAAAAATAAAATGAGACCAAAACAACAAAAATCCAATTAGCAGAACTCGAGATATGTAATTTTAAAGTTTTTGGTAGATATAGCACCTAAAAGCAAAAAGCGCAGTCATCTGGTTGTTCTAGACGGGGAAAAGTCTCAAGTTGAGGCTGACTGCAATAGAGCGCGGGCTGGATACAGAGACCAGGTTAGTCCCACTGAAAGAGTTAACCATCTCAAAGTCCGGCACAGAGTTCCTTTCGTGGTGGAGGAAACCGTGAGTAGGGAGAGTGTTGCAGATGGTTGTCACAGTAGCGCAAAGAGCAGGGCGGGTGGTGCTTGCTGTCTTCGCTGTAGCGCGAAGAGCCAGTAGGGTGTTGCGGACAGTCATTGCTGGAGCTTCACTTTGGCGGTCACCACGGGCTGATGTTGCCAGTTGTTGGACTTGGCCTTCTCTGCAGGGTCATCCCCAAACTTTTTGCCTTAACCCTCCTGTTTTCTGAACCAGTTTTTGTTGGCTTTTAGGGCTCTGTACACCTTACCACTGCTAACCAGTGCTAAAGTGCTTGTGCTCTATCCTTTAAACATGGTGAAATTGGGATACACCCAATTGGCACATTTAATTTACTTTTAAGTCCCTAGTAAAGTGGTACTACAGGTACCCAGGGCAAGTAAATTAAATGCTACTAGTAGGCCTGTAGCACTGATTGTGCCATCCACTTAAGTAGCCTTTAAAAACATATCCCAGGCCTGTGTGTTCAGTTTTAAATTGCCATTTCGAATTGGCAAAATATACCTTTTGTCAGGCCCAAATCTTCCTTTATAATTGATATTTGACCCCTATGGTAGGCTGTAACACAGCCCTTAAGGCAGGGTGTGTTGTATTTAAAAACTTGGACATGTACTTTTAAGTTTTACATGTCTTGGTAGTGAAAAACCCCTACATTTGTTTGTCACTATTGCAAGGCCTACCTCTCCCAGAGGATAACAGTGGGTTATTTATTACATTTAATACGTGATAATGTTTGATTAAGAGCAGGTAGGTAAGTCATGTTTGTTGTCTGAGGAATCGTAATTTAAAACCCTCTGTGATAGTCAGATTTGAGGTCATAATTCTGAAAATGCAACCTTTAGAAAGCTGTCATTTTCCTGTTCTAACCACTTTGTGCCTGCACCCTGTTTTCCTTGGTCACATGCCTAGGTGTAGTTGGCAGTTGGTCTTTGTATATTCCTCCCAGACAGCATCACAATATAGGGACTGGATGTTGGCAGAATGGGCCATCCCTGATTGAATGAGGGGCGGAGCTGTCACCTACTACACTTGCACCTCAATGGGGCTGTCATACCTCACACACAAAGGACTACACACTAGCCTATTGTGCCTTCTGACAAACTGGGACCAAGGAAGGGAGGCAGGACAGTCTAAACACATCTGTAGGGGGAAACTCTAGAACTTCGTACACTTCAAAGTGGGCACCAGGTATAAAAAGGGGACACTCAGAGCCACTTTTGAGTACACTCCTGGACCTGTCGATACTACAGAAGTAGGACATCTTGCTGCCCTGCTGCTTGAGGGCTGCCCTGCTTGCTGAAAAGGAAGACTGGATGTTAGAGCTGTCAGCCTTAGGGGTGGTCTTTCCCCAAACATGTTGCCTTCCTCCTCCATTTTGTTTGCTGATCTTGTTTTTGCTGGCCTTAGGACTCTGCACAATTTACTACTGCCGTCCAGTGCTAAAGTGCATGTGCTCACTCCTTACAACATGGTAGCATTGGCTTATCCCCAATTGGCATATTTAATTTACTTGTAAGTCCCTAGTAAAGTGGTACTACATGTACCCAGGGCATGAAAATTAAATGCTACTAGTGGGCCTGCAGCACTGATTCTGCCACTCATTTAAGTAGCCTACTTAAACATGTCTCATGCCTGCTATTGCAGCCTGTGTGTGTGGTTTTAAATGGTCATTTTAACCTGGCAAAGTAAACCTTTTTGCCCGGCCCAAACCTTCCATTTTATTATATGTAAGTCACACCTCAGGTAGGCCCTAAACAGCTCACAGGGCACGGTGCAGTGTACTGAAAAAGTGTTTTCTATTGAAAAAGTGGGACATGTAACTTTAACTTTTATATGTCCTGGCAGTGAAACACTTTTAAACTTGTTTTTCGCTACTGCTAGGCCTACCTCTCCCATAGGGTAACATTGGAGTTACCTTATTACATTTAATAAGCTGTAATTTCTAAATGTGAGCAGGTTCCCAGTTCATGTTTGGTGTCTTTAGAATTGTAATGATAAATCTTCTCATATGGTATAGTCAGATTTTAAATTGCAATTTTGAAAATGTCACTTTTAGAAAGTTGGCATTTTCCTACTTTAGCCATTTAGGGCCTGTAGCCTGTCTCTGGGTCTCATGACTGGGTGTAGCTGATAGTTGGGATTTGTATATTCCTCCTAGAGAGCCAAACGCAATAGAGAGCTTAGGTGTGCCTGGATGGGCCATCACTGGCAGGATGGGAGGGCAAGGCTGGGTACAGCCCTACTTAACTTGAATAGGCTGTGTCCTGCCTCCACACAAAGGCCTGCATACCCCCGTAGTTTGTCTGGAGCCAGGCCGGGAAAGGAAGGATGCCTGGGGACTTTAAAGGGAAAGCTCTAGAAGCTTCTCCCACCTTCCAGAGCAAGGGCACCAGGTATAAATATTGGACCTCAAACACCAACTCTTCAGTACACTTCAGGACCTGTGGATAGTCTGTCAGGAAGAAGGGCTGATGTGCTGCTGAAATAACTGCCACTCTGCTGGACTGCTGCTCTGAAGGACTGCTGCCCTGCTGCGCTGACCTGCTGCCCTCTTGCTTGGGTGAGAAGGACTGGACCTGCATCTGTTGAACTCAGGACCCCAAAGTGACTTCAAGGGCTTGTTGGCTGGCTTCCTGACTAAAGCCTCAGGAATAGAAGGTTCCAACAACCTTGAACCCAGCACCTGGACTCAGCAATTACCCTGCCAAGTAGTGTCACCCCAGTCCTGGACCCTTGGAAGAGGGCCTAAGGGCTCTGCCAGCATCTGTGGATCCAGCAGAGCCGACGCAGTGCCTCCGCAGCATGGCACATCTCCAGCAGAATTGGTGCATCGTGTTTGCTGTTGGACGCATTGCCTTCGGAACCTACGCATTACCTCTGCGGCGAGGATTATTTTGACAAAAAGGACTCCACATTGATCTTGCAGCCCCGTTAAAAGCCCAGCCTGTGCAAAGCTTTCCAGATGCAGGCCCTTGCATCTTTCGTTGCCTGCAGTCTTGACTATGACTCAGGTTCTCGCACCACAGCCTCACAGCTCCTCGGGTCTGACGAAGCGTCTTGACTGCTCAATGCATCCTCGATGCCAGACTTCGTGTTGCAATCCCTCGTCGACAGGATCCTCAACAACATCGCAGCACCTCGCATCGCAGCTTCGCATCACCTCAGAACTGATGGATCACCTCGTCTGCGTGACACATCCTTGGCGCAGAACCTCGCAACACTCCGCAAACCAGGATTCTCTGTCCCGGTTGAGAGGAAGGTCAGGGCACTGCTCCGGGAGTCTTAAGTATTCCCAGATATTTAAATGATCCAGGCATGCCATCCTTAAATTGGGAGCTCTCCACTTGGTCTATAAACCAGGGCTCTCATTGGAAACCGTTGTTATTTGGACTGTTTAGTAGTTAGCCCAGAGAATTGCCTAAACTCGTACAATAGTCACAAGAAGAGGGGTACTGATCTCTTTGGCCCTTCGTGTACACAAGCGTGTCATCCTCTTATAAAGACACCACGTGTCTTGGAACCTATTCTAATGCCCCAGCCGTTTCCAATCTCAATATATTATATTAGCCAGCGGTTCTGATGTCAGGGAAAACAGCAGGGGCAACAGAGGGCACCCTTGCTGCATACCTCTACCTAGTTCACACAGTAATTACACCAACTTCCCAGTTTTAACCCTGGTTTTGGAGCGGGTGTACAACAGTTTCACCCAATGCATAAAATGAGGCTTGATGTGTGCAATGTTTTAAGATTGTAATTTACATCTTTACTTGTTTATAAGCTAATAAAGATTAATGAAAACAAAAGGGATTGTTACAACATCCTTTTTGATGGTAGAGCCAGTGAAGGCTTCTACAAATGCCTTTGTCTCTCAATGCAGCACTAATGAGGGGAATGTCACTTCTGAGCTTTAGGGGACTGTGTCTTCATAGTCCTTGTCTGTTAGAAGGTGGTTCTGACACTATGGGCCGCCTGGATTTTTCGCTTTTTGAGCACCTATTTGTTGAGCTTTTACTGTGGGAGAGCCTCATAAGTTGGGACTCACCCACAGGGAACTCATGATGAAAGAGACTGCATGTGGATTTTACTGGTGTCCCCCTGGCTTGACTAGGCCGCTGCGCAGCAGCTGGAGTACGGGGCACCGGGCTGGTTACATGCAGACACCTGTGTACATGCGTGTGCACACGTGTAGGGGCTGCGCAGGGGAGATTCCTGGCGTGCGCAGTCCAGGAGCAGCTACAAAGTGAATGGTGTGGCAGGACTTATGCAGAATTGGGTGGTGACATGGAATAGGCTTTATACACTGGGAAGAAACATGCCAGGGAAAGTCAGTGTGTTTGACTGTGTTTTTCACTTCATTATTCCCCTATGGGGAAGTGGAGCCCATGGGCTAGTGTCACTTTCCTAAGGCCTACAGATTCCAGGCACGCACTAAAGTCCACTGTAACGGGTGTGAGAAGAAGTATTCTGCAGAGTCCAAAGTCATATTTGTACTGCTTTTGGGTCATCCAGAAATGTCACATTTCTCTGAGTCAGTCATAACCAGGGCCAGGCTGAGGGCTGCCCTCAGCTGGCTGGATTGATAACCTTTTTTTCCCACAAGCTAAGGCCTCCTCTCCACGAAGAGAAGATGGGTGGGGCTACAGGCCCATCCATCAGCAGCTATCACTGGTGCCAGGCACCAGGCTGCACCAAGGAGGGAAGGGCTCGTGTTTCAGAGACCATGTGGCCAGAGACCCTGGACGACGCCATTTTGAACCAGCCCAGAGGCTGGACAAGAAGGAGGGAGCAGGGGCAGGGAAGTGATGTGTCGCTGTTTGATAGGACCAACAGAGACTTCCTGCCAGCCCCCTACTCAACTTTTAAAAAGTGCTTGCACAGGAAGAGAAGCTCTCTCTGGGGTGTGGTCTGCTGAGGCGGAAGGTGCTGGAGCCTGGCAATGAGCAGTTGGAAGGAGGTACCCCCTGACTGCACCCCCAGGCCCCTAACAGCGCCAGAAGAGTAGCCCAGGACCGGTGCGCAGATGCAGGGGCCTCTGTGCAGGGAGAAGAGAGGCCCAGGAGGAGAGCCAGGCGAAAGGCTGGCGCAGGGAGCCAGTGAAGACCGCTCCCTGCAGAATGCA
The DNA here is from genome assembly GCA_963921515.1 of Calotriton arnoldi. Taxonomy (NCBI): domain Eukaryota; kingdom Metazoa; phylum Chordata; class Amphibia; order Caudata; family Salamandridae; genus Calotriton; species Calotriton arnoldi. The sequence continues at coordinate 757,997 of CAWUFW010008983.1, read as the reverse complement.
CCCTCTTGGAGACCCGGAGGGCAAAGGAGAGTGCTCCCAGTGGCTGGGGGGCGCCACCAGGAGCAAAAAGACGCGAAAATGGGGCAGATCGGACCCCCAGGGGCTGAGATATGGCCCCCGGAAGGTGAGCGACCTTTGACCCCTAAGAAGACCGACAAAGCACGTGGGGCTCCGCCGCCGGTCTCAGAGAGGCCCCCGGGGTGGGTCAGGTCCTCGGGGGCTGCCCCCAGAAGAAGGGAAGCTAGGGAGCGCCGTCACGCCCTGCAGGGGGGCCAGGAGCCCACCCTGGCCCCCACCGAAGATGGAGGCGGGGGAGCGCCGTCGCGCCCCCCGTGAGGAGGTCTCAAGGGGCCCGGGACCCCATCCCCGGGCCCCGAAGCAAAGTCGGGGAGCGCCGTCGCGCTCCCCGTGAAGAGGCCCCCAGGGGCCCGGGACCCCATCCCCGGGCCCCGAAGTAAAGCCAGGGGACGCGGTCGCACCCCCGTGAAGATGCGGGAGGCAGGGGTGCCAGGAGCCCACCCTGGCCCCCGGCAAACAATCGAAGACGGGGAGCGCAGGCGCGCTCCCCGCGAAGATAGCCCCCGTGTGCTGCGGTGCGGAGGCGAGAGTGCCGTCGCACTCCCCCGGGCCCTCGCTGGGCCAGCGGCCATCGGCGTGTCTGCCCGCCAGAGCGGGCAGACCAGAAGTGATGTGCCGGCTCCTGCAGCCGCACACGAAGGTGCGGGCCGGGCAGGTAGCCGGCCGGAGCGGCCGGGGGTGGGCTCCCCGAGCCGGCTTCCACGGGCAGGAGCCCCCATCGGAAGGAGCCGCCTACGCTCACCTGGGGGTCCGGGTGGGACCGGGCCCCCCAACGAGCGGGGAGATGCGGGAGGGCCCGGGTGGGACCGGGCCCCCGCGAAGGAAAGCAGGCTGCGCGGCTCTCCCCGGCACAGTGGGAGAGCCGCTGTTCGAATATGCACAAGGTCCCATAATGCCTTGCAGGCCAGGACCGGCCTGCAAGGACAGAACAGCGTTTTCCCTGCTTGTGGTGGCCCAGGAGAACGGGGTCACCACCATAGGTGTGCCAGGGTGCCTGGGGAGCTGCTGGAGAAGCGCAGTCTCCCCCAGCACAAGGAAGAGAAGTCCCTCCCTAAGTCACATGGGGACTTGGAAAGAATAACCCCTCAAGGGCTCAGCCAGCATTAAGCACCTTCTATGCTGGAACTTTGGTTCTACAGCTGAGGGTGTATGGAGACGTGCCTCACTGAGTGAAGGGCTGAGATGGGCATGTCTGGAGAAGGGCATCCCCTGGAGGTGAAGAGGTGTAATTGCACCAGAAATGCATTTACTAATGGTTGTTTCTTTTTAGAGGGACTGAAAGTCACATGTGTAATGTGAAGTACCTGTGTAAGGTGATGTCATAAGTAAAGTGGGGTTATGTTGCCAGACATTCCTGCTAGGGTGTCTGGCTGTATATGCGTAATCCTGTGATTTCATCTGTGATGCCTTTAGGGGCTTGAATTGCAATGCATTATAATGATCAACAAATGTGATCAGTACTGTCATTCTAAGGTAATGCGTAGACATGTATTCTTGCTGCTGCGCTTAAGTGAGGAACAACCCAGACTGTTAGCCCTGAATATGTAGGGGTGCATACTGTATGGTCAATATAAGATGCTCAGTCAGGGTTATGTGTCACTAGGGCAGGTGAACCTATTTTTAATGCGTGTTGAGGTAATGGGGTGGGTCGCCACTGGGATGGTGCCAGTGCGCAAGGCCCTCGCTCCAGGTTATGTTCAACTAACTGCATTAGGGGGCAAGATGATGTGCATACATGGGAGTGGTGGTACTAGACCCCACCCCCTTTTGGGGAGGGGTGGAGATGTTACGCAATGTCACAAAGTAATTCCAACAGCTTATGTATATTTGTAAATTGGTGCATAGTATTGAGTAGTGTGTGTGTTTAATAAATGTACTCTTACTTTTATAAAGCAAAGTACAGACTGGACAATCAATTATTGAGTGTTATTTCTGCGCACCTGCAAATGGCGATTACTAGCGATTACTAGCCCACACCACCTCCCTTGAGTAAGCCTCAGACTGCTCTGCAACGCTTCCCTCTGAGAGTCAGGAACTACAATTGGGTGTTTGGTTCCCAGTGAAGGACAAATGTAGTCATGTTATTTGTGCAGGCCTCACAGATGCTGCCTCGTTTTCCAACATTGTCTTACTACCTTTAACACCTGTATCTGGTCCTCTCGATCTTACTGGATATGACTTGGGGACATCTTAGCTGTGGGAAGAGTTATGTTAGGCTCCCTAAACATTTTGGAACGAGCAACCACACTTTTGTAAAGGCAGACTCACCTTCATTAAACTGCAACAAGGAAGAGTAGAACTTAGTAAATGAAAATTCCTATTGAGTAACTGAGGTATTGTTATAACTGGCTGTTGTAATTTGCTTTGCCTGAGAGTGACATTCAGGGACTTAAAAATGTTAAAACACATATTTATGATCACTTGATTTACCACTGGTTCAGCTTAAATGTTTCTCCTAATGTATAAAGTAGTATATTTAGAAATTTGTGCGGTCTTGAATGCTAATGTGCTATTCCATAATTTGTTCTAATGTTGATCAAAAGGTGTTACTACCAACAGCATAAATAATTATTTATTTGTCTGAGACAGCAGCAAACTTAAAAAAATTATCAGTACATTTAGATCCTTTTTTAGACCTGACATCTTTGGCATGGTATTACCCGAGACTTTTTTCACTTCCCTTCCCTGTTTTTTCTGAACTTGTTTTTGTTGGCATTAGAACTATGTGCACTTTACCCCTGCTAACCAGTGCTGAAAAGCATGTGCTCTCCCTTAAACTCTGTAAAATTGACCTACACCTAATTGGCACATGTAATTTACTTATAAGTCCCTAGTAAATGGTACTATTTGTAGGGGGCTGCAGCACTGTAAAACGTGCTTCAGGCCTACCACTGCACCCTGTAGCAGAGTTTTAGACTGCCATTTCAACCTGGCAAAATAAACCTAACCACTCCTAAGACAGGATGCATAGCATTGAAAAAGTGGGACATGTGTATTTAATTTAAATGTCTTGACAATGAAAAACTCCCAAAGTCATATTTCACTGTTGTAGGTCTATCTCTCCAATAGACTAACACTGAGTTCTATTACTACACTTAATTAGTGATAACTTCAGCTTGGAAACAGACAGAGAAATGCTTCTTAACTTGATTGAATTGTTATTTAAATCATCCTTAATGGTAAAGTCAGATTAAAAGCTACTATTCTGAAAGTGCCACTTTTAGAAAATTTACATTTTTCTTTCGAAAGCAAATGTGCCTTTCTGCCAGTGTCCAGGGTCATATGACTGTGAATTGTTCTCCTGGGGTGTTTTGTGTATTCCTTCTAGACATGGGGGCAAAAGGGCCTTGGGTGTGGGGTAGCGTGTTCCTCTCCTTAGCAGGGTATCCTGGGTGATGTACGCGGCCTTCCTGAGCATCAAATGGCTTCCTGCCCTGTCTCTGACAAATGCAGCTCACACCTAGGCCTTCCTGCCCTTTGTTACCCTAGACAGTTTGGAGCCAAACGCCGGAAAGGGAGAAGGTTAGAAAGAAGGGGTATCCCCTACCCACAGCCTGGCACTGTGCATAAGAATAGCATCTTCAGAGATCTCATCGGAACACTCCTGGACTTGTGGAAGATTCAAGACTGCCCTGCTGTCTGAAAAAGGATGTGCTTGCCCTGTACTTAGGCTCCACAGAAGTAACTCCAATGGTCAGTTGGCTGACCTTGTTTGAGCTACAGGGACACAACTAGCTTCCAGTGGCCACCCTGCAACTGCCCAGCTAACCAGCACCAGCTGGACCTGCCTGGACATTGCTGCTGGCCTCTGCTGGAATGAGCCCTGATCCTCAAGAGGTGCCCCCCCATGTCCAGGAGCTGTGACTGGGCTCGGAGTGAACACTAGGTGAAAATCCAGACGTTTTGGGCTCCTTGAGATGGCAAGCAGACTGTTCACACCAAGAAATGACCGTCCACAATGTTTGCCAAGGTGAAGCTTCAGAGACGACCTGCTCTTCACATCAGCGCCGACCATGTGCAACAAACGTCCGCAACTGCAATGAGTGCCACATCTCCTGCTAACACGAAGCTCCAGAGACGACCTGCTCTTTGCACCAAACAGCAACCGCCCACGTTGACTGCTAACATGAAGCTACAGCCGCGAACTGCTCCGTGTGCTGACAATGATTTCGTTGCAGCCGCGCCAATGCGAACCTTCAGCTACAGCTCCTCACATAGACTTGAACTTTGAGATGGTAAATGCCTCACCAGGGCAAACCTGATCCCTCTATCCAACCAACGCTCCATTGCAGTTGGCCTGAAATTGTGACTTTGACCCTGTTCAGAGCGAACAGAAACCTGCAAGTGGCATTTTGTGCTTTTTGGCACTATTTTCACCTAAACCTTTAAAAACTGATAACTCCATTTTTACTTATGGTATTTTTCTTGTGTTGTGTTTTCACTTTATTACTGTTTGAGTGCTGCATATGTACTTTATACATTGCCTCTAAGTTAAGCCTGACTGCTTTTGTGCCAAGCTACCAGAAGGTTAAGCACAGGTTTATTTTGTGACTTTTGTGCTTCACCCTGACAAGGATTGCTTATATTATTTGTAGTCCTTTAGCCTCACAACAGGTTAGCGAACTGAGCTTTGGAGTCCACTTCTTTGTTCTGGGTATAAGTGGGACCTGGTTCAGATCTTCAGGGCTCCTCTCAGGTCACAGACATGAGGTGCAGTCATCTTCCGTTCTTCTGCAGGTCCAGAAGGTGCACTAAAGAGGGTGCATGGGGATACCATATTTATGCCTGACACTAGCTTGTGTTGGGGATGACTCCTGGCTCCTCCCTAACCAATGGTATAGAGGTAACCAGGGGTTAAACACTTTTGCAGCAGTTACTGTTTGCCCTACTGCAAACAATCCCAGATTGCCCCTCACTCCTAAAATCTTAGGCAAAACCTTTTCCCTTTGTGCAGAGCCTGCTTGGCCAGGATAATGAGCAGACCCCTGCACTGTGGTCACTTCAAACCAGTACTGGGGGCAGCTTTCCAACCATTGAGTTTGGTGCCTGACTGACAGGTAAGACAAAAGCTGGGGCCTTTCCAGGTGTCACTCAGCATTTGCTTGTGGCAGGGGAGATCCCTTTGAAGTAAATTAAGTTCCCTGGTACACTCCAACTGGTCTTCCTGCCAGGTAAATGGAAAACACCTCCCCCCACCTAACCCATTGCCTCTACTCTGGGAGCAGTTTGCATACGTCATCAGGGCTAATCACCCACTGGGCTACTGCTGGAGAGCTAATGCGGATTAGCTTCCAGGAGCTACAGTTTGGGAAAAGGGTAACTTTTCCATGTCCTACTTTTTAATACAAATCACACTGCCTAGTGAACTGTAAGGCCTACATAGGGGTGACTTATTAATATTTAAAAGAAAGATTTTCTCTTGTCAAAAAGGGTTATTTTCACAGGTCACATTGTAGGTTTTACAATGCAATAGTCAGGCTACAGAGGATAGGCCTGAAGTCAGGATTGCCCTGCCAATGTAATGGATGACACAATAGGTGCTGCAGTCCACAAGTGGCATTCAACTTCCAGGCCCTGGGTGCACTTTCTACACCACTTCTAGGCAAGTTAAATGTGCCAATTAGGAGTTAACCACTCCAACCACATTTAAAGGGGGAGCACAGGTACTTTCTTACTTATTAACAGGGGTAGAGTGCATAAAGTTCTAAAGCCAGTAAAGCAGATAGGGCAAAAAACCTAGGGGGACATCATGCAAAAGATGATCATTTCTTATACCCACCATATAAAGCTCACCCTGCACTGTTTGTAACAGTTTCTATCCGTGCATGTACTGACCCATGTCTAGAGCATCCTTTTATTTATTCACTGACCAGGCTCTGGTTAAAAGAAGCATCATGCTGAGAGCAGTGCTTTGTTTTAAGCTGAAAAATCAAATGATTAGCAGTAAGCCACTCTGTACTGGGACATTACTAACATCTTTTGTCATTTATATCTGTCTGGCAGGATGTGTCAAAAGGGAAGGGACTCCAAATATTCTTCAAACCTCCCAACCCCATTTGGGATAATCAAATCAAATCAAATAAACTTTATTCGGTTTCATGAAATAAAACCATAAAAGCACAAGTAAAATATAATACATACAAACCAGATGAGAACATACCCGGTTTAAGCATAGTATATACATTATTAAAAGTGTGCAATTTAAAAAATATATAGTTACCAAGTCTCCACATACACACATAAAATACCAGCTAAACAAGGCTTTAAATGGTGCAGTAAGACCTTACGCTTAATCAAGTTGGTAGTTAAACGGCTAGTTGGAACAAGGGAAAGTGCATAATGCAGGGGATAATGACAAGGGTCAGGTGGGTTAGTCACAACTCGCCCTAAGCCTTGATCGCAGATTAAAGAAAATTAAGCACATAAAAAACAGTGTTACCAGTCAACATTTGAAGAAATATAAAAGCAGGCCATACTTGTCTAAAATTGGCCTGTTTCAGAATAGGAATTAAAAAGGATTTTCTGGGCGTATCGTAAAATGGGCAAAACATCATGAAATGAACCATGTCCTGCGGAGATGTACCATCGCAGCCGCAGGACGAAAGAGTATGCCCTTTGTTCTGACCCCTGGGATGGGCAAGAAGAAGGTGGAAAAGATCAAACCGAAACCTGGTCAAGAGAAAACGGTCGTATGAATTTGAGAACCTCAGCAAGTACGGCTCTACCGTCAGAGTAGTCCTTAACATGATAAAGCGATGTACACTGGGCTTCAGAAGCTCCTTCTCTTCCCTTGCCAGGGTCTGGCGTGCAAGGAAGGCCGTCTTAATGAGGGCTAGATCTTTCTTATCCGTCGCATCAGGGTTGGAAAAAAGATCTCCTCTTCCCAAACTCGTGAGGCTCCTTTCTACATATTTGAGCCATGGTACCCTGGCAACATGATCAAGATCCAGACAATCTCTTAAAATAACCTTATTTGAGGAAGTCTCCTTCCCAACCCAGATTTTTAGCCAGAGAGACACCGGACGAAATGCTATTAGACCAGAAATGTAGGGCATGCCTAGCTCTTCGTGATCCGTGAAAGAGGGAGTACCCTGGGGAACAGATTAAAGAGGTCTCAGAAATTTGTTTTCCACGATTTGGAGATCGTCTGTATCGGTATACCCCCAAATTTCACTGCCATAAAGGGCCTTTGAAAAACACTTGGCCTCATGGAGCTTTAAAAGGGCCCCCACTGGTCTTTTCCCCAGTCTAGCGGCAAAATTAACAAGCATTGGCCTAGCCAATAGGTCTTGCCTTTGGGACCTTATATGTGTTTAGCCAGAGCGATTGGCTTTGCCAATGTGTTTAAGCTATGTTGTAGAGCATTGTGCTCTGTTACAGTGTTATGGCATGGCAAATAATACATGATGATCGAAACATCTTCCTTATACAAGGGAAGGGAAAGAGATAGTGACTGGACCTGGCTGCCCCCAAACGACTAGTTCCTAATATGATAATGACATTTATTGTTAATCATTTTCTAAAAAAGTACAAAAAGTTCATTGATGGGTCATCATATACGGGCAAGGTAGGGAGTTCTAAACCCACTGCATGGTGATGTCAAGGGGGTGACAATTGAGATTCTGAATTATTCTTTGCAGCATTATCAGCAGAGGTTGTGGTAAAATGAAGGGGAGGCCTACAATATTGGGTGCAATACCTGGGCCCAAATAGAAGTGATAGCCTCTGTGGCCCAATATGGTACGGTCACTTATTTTTATGACATGGTACGTCAATGGCCTTGGCAATAACATTAAAAGGGGAATAGTACAGAGGATGATATCTGCAAAAGGCAACATAATATATCTCCAGCAAACCTGTCTCCTGGGAGGCCAGTCCCAATTTATTTGACGAAGGAGATATGAGATGCCCAACACTAGAGTCTCCAGAGGGTTTGTCATACTAATCAAGAAGTCAGTCACTTTTCAATGAGGGCTGCCTTGTGAGACTAAAACATATTTGTAGATCTACCCAGAATATTCAAAGCAGGGCATGAATTAGGAAAAGTCAATGCTGTGCCCAATGTGGGTCTGGACCCATGGAGGTTAGGGGGGACTGTCCATTTCCATCAGAATCGAACATTTCAAGTACTTGGGGGTCTCAGTATCACTGGATGGCCAAACATTCCTCAGGGACAACTTGGATACTCTATGTGGAACCTGGAGATGAATAACTCACACTGGAAAAAAACGGTCCTTGTTGCTGGAGAGGGCCACCCTGTACAAGATGATAGCTGTGCTGAAATTCTTGAGTTACAAAATATAACATTTACCATCCCAGAGGTGTTTTTACAAAAGTAGATGACATGACCAGACTATGCCTGTATTTTAAAATGCTCAAAATCTGCGACTCATGGCTTTTGTTATTTTTCACAATGGATGTAGTACCATCACCAAATACACTGATTAGATGGCATGGGGGGACTAGATGTGTGTGGATATCTCCACTCTGTGAACCCAAAGACATTGGAGTGCTGAAATTGTGTTTCAGGTGTAAGTGATTAGGCAAGTGGCAAAGAAAAATTCAAATTAATAAATAGCATTGTTAAATAATGAGGGCTTTGGAACCTCAGCATTGTTGTCACATTGAAGTGGGGAAAAATGATTGTTGTGTTATTATCTGGTCAAAAGTACTGTAATTACTTGTGAACATTATCAGAACAGGGAATTCACAAATAAAGTACAGCGGGACCCATTGTGTCACAGGAGGACAACTCCATAGTTAAAGCTCTAATTAATAAAGAGAGGTGGGGGCGTGGCTTGCAGCATCAAGATGGCGGTCGCGCTCTAAGAGTGCTCCGGACCCCTCCGTCATCCGCACTAAGATCCACCGCCATCAGCAGCCATCCATCCCCATAAATCTACTACCAGCAACTTGCCATAACGTGTACCACCCATCCGTGACGAGGATCGCCGAAAAATCGGGTCCAGTGCCTGGCTGTCGCCTAACTCCCCACATTGTCAAACCTCAAAATGGCGGCGCGTGCTCTCTGGACCCCGGAGCCCTAATCCGCACCTGTCGCCGTGGGACCGGTGGCGGACCCACCCCGCCTACGGCCTAGGAGCCTTGCGTGGTGACCCGCAGACCCGGCGGCTCGACTGGCGGCGGGGAGAGAGGAGCTGTGAAGCCCAAGATCGCTTCTGCTCCCCGATGATCCGGAGTAAGGCGACCACCCGCGCGGCCCAGGGTGAGGCCTCCTTCCCTTGGCCGACTCCCTGAAGTTGTTGTGGGACCCTGTGCTGAGGATGCTACTGCCGACGGCCGTACTGGAGAAAGACTGAGGAATCAGCCGCCACTTCGGGCGGCAGGGGGACTCATCAGCTGCGCTGCCCCCCCCTCTGAGTGCTGTCTTCTTGCATATGGGAGGCGGGCCGGGCCCACCGAGCCCGGGTGCAGTGGTGACTGCCAGCAGTGCCCCTCAGATCGGTGGGCACGATTCCAGCGGTCCGGACGGTGGGTGACCAGATCCCCTCGAAGGCCCCCGGTGAGTGTTGGAGGCGGCGACGCGAAGATGTGGGGGCCTGTCCTGCGCGAGTTCCCTGGCCTGTTGTAGTCTCGAGGCCCGCATCGCAGCGGGACTGTGGTGAGGTGGTTCGGCTGCACTGATCGGGCAGCGGGGCCTCGGGAGTGGGCCCCCACCGTCCCCCCCCTCTGTTCCCACACCGACTCACCTGGGCCCTGGCCGCCTTGACACCTGACCGAGCCCTGTATTGGAGTACCCCCGCCATCCGCTGCGGCCTGGGCAACACCCGCGGCCTGAGCCTGAAACCCCGGATCTCATCGAGGGATGTCCTGCCGACTGGACCCCAGGGAGGCCTGACACGAACCCAGGACGCACCTATATAAAAGACCGACACCGCTGCCGCACCGGGTTTGACCCTTGGATCCTCCCTCCCTGATCCGTCAGAACCCGCGACTTCACATAGCCCCTGATGGGCCCTTGGACTCTTGCGGAGGCCCACATTTGATACGCAAAGACACTGACATTATCTCCACTTTGCCCGAAGGCCAGATGATCCTGGGAGGGGATTTTAACGCGGTTATGCAACCCACCCTCGACACTACATGGACTCCCTCCCTACCAGGTTGATCCATGCCAAGAAATTGACTGATTGGGCGACCGCCCTGGGCCTCTGTGACAGGATCTGGAACCCTCGAACTCTCCAATACACACATACTTCGGCGGCGCACCATTCCCATGCACGTATTGACATGATTTTCATGCCAGCCCCTGACTGTCAACGTGTGACCAATGTCTCCATCCTCCCCCGGGGAATCTCGGATCATTCAGCAATGCTCATGCACTTAGGGGCTGCGCCCTATGTGGCATTTGAACGCCTGGTTCCTCCAGAACAAAGAATTCTGCAAGACCATTGGGGAGGAACTTCAACAATACTTCCTCGCAAATCTGGGTTCAGTGACTTCACCAAGCATCCTCTGGGAAGCTAGTAAAGCTACCATCCGGGGAGTGGCCAAAAGCCACCTTCGGGCGCAGCAGCAGGCCCAGGACGGTCGCCTCGCCCTCCTCGAAGCGCAAGCACTCCGGCTGGAGATTGACCTGGCCAGTTCCCCGGACAGGGCCCATGAAAGGCAACTAGCAGCCGTACGTGAAGAGATTAAACAAACCTCGCTGGAATCAGCTAAACTGCTGTGGCGCTCATCTGTCGCCCGTGTATACGGCTGGGGGGACAAAGACGGGAGACTCCTCCACAGGCTGGCCATAATCCCTTGGCAACTCGGATAATACCTGAGATCCGAGACTTCTCAGGAACCATTTGCCACACCTCGTCTGAGATTGCGCAGGCTTTTGCAGGATATTACTCTCGTTTATACTCGGCACGCAAGCTGGATGATACTCTCGCACACTTCCAGATCCACACTCCCTGCTTGTCGCACTCAGAAGCAGCTAGCCTGGACCTTCCTTTCTCCCCGTAGGAGATAGGTGCAGCAATCTCCCAACTGGCGTCTCGGAAGACTCCAGGTCCTGATGGATTCCCCCAAGAATATTACGCTTCTTACTGTGAGCAGTTGGTCCCTCATCTCTCGGCTTTGTTCCACCACGTGGCGGAAGTCGGGGCCTTTCCCCCAGAGACGGATATGGCCACCATTGTGGTCATCCCTAAGACCCAACAACCTTCGTCATCTTGTGCGGACTATCGACCGATCTCCCTGATCAACACCGAAATCAAAGTCTACGCCACGGTCTTAGCTCAACGCCTGCGCCCGCTCCTTACCAAGCTGATCCACACGATCAATGCGGCTTCATGCCAGCTCGAGCCACCAGGCATTGCCTACGACGCCTCCATTTGGCGCTTGCTAACTGCCAGGCAATCACCCCCTATCTAACGCTTCTTCTCGTAGATTTCGAGAAGGCCTTTGATACAGTGGACTGGCATTACCTTGATCAGGTACTTATAATGATGGGCATGGGTCGACAGTTCCGTCGCTTCGTCCGAGTCCTCTACTTTAACCCTCGAGCCAGAGTGTTGATTAACGGAACCCTCTCCGAGATATTCCCAATCCGGAGGGGCACGAGGCAGGGCTGCCCCCTCTCCCCGCTCCTCTTCGCTCTGGCAATGGAGCCCCTGGCATGTCTCATCCGCGCTGATGACTTGATTCAGGGCTGGGAATGGGGAAGCCACAACGTGGATAAAATCGCACTATATGCAGACGACGTCTTGCTTTTCCTCGCCGACCCGGCCCGCTCTGGCCCCAGATGTCTCCAATCCCTTCAAGCCTTCGAGAAGGTCTCGGGCCTTCGGCTGAACCCGGCCAAATTGACCCTCGTACCCCTCCATCCCTCTAGGGAATGTTTCGACTGGCAAACTAACATACCCATTAGGCGACAGTTGTTTAAATATCTGGGCATATGGGTTTCTCCACTCCCTGAACTAGAATGGCCACTGAATGTCACCCACTTCTCAAAAGGACCAGGAAGGATCTTAATCGCTGGCAAGCCTTACCACTCAACCCACTAGGAAGGGTGGCACTATTTAAAATGATGATCCTCCCTCGATTCCTATACGTTATCCAAAATACTCCCTTTCATTACCCCGGAAGCTGGTTCCGAGAGATCGACGCAATGATCGTACGGTTCTTGTGGGGTATGGGAAGACCGCGGATGTCTCTAGATCGTTGCCGCATTCCGTCCTCTGATGGAGGCATGGGCATGATGGACCTGTACCTATACTACTTGGCTACAAGGTTGCTTGTGATCCATGATTGGTTAACAGGGGGATGGTCTGATCCAGCTTACCAAACTGAACTCTGAGGCATGGACTTCCCTCGAATCCAAGCCCTCCTGTACGCCCCCCCATCCCCAAGTCGCATCCAACGGTGACCCGAACGGTTTTCCTGGCCTGGCGTTCGGCCTTGCGTCACACGCGATGGGAAGCCAAACTGACCCACCAAACGCCACTCTGGCAAGGCACGTAGCTCGGCGAAGTGGCGGCGCTGCGAGGGTTTAAGCATTGGGACCACATTGGAATCTCCCAACTGGGCGACGTGTGGACAGGAGACCATATACAGACTTTTCAGGACCTACAGAGTCGCTTCTCCCTATACGCCTCACAATTCTACAGATACTTACAGATTCGACACGCCCTGAGTACACATATCTCGACGGGTACCACGCTCCCTGAGTTCAGTCCGCCAGAAGCACAGGTCATGATGGGGAATCTCGGGAAGGGAGGCATATCACGCATATATCGCACCCTCACGAACAACAGCCCCACATCTCTGGACCCACTTAGAGTTCGTTGGGAGGGCTTGCTGGGTCCCCTTGAAGACGAAGACTGGCGAGATGCCCTTATGGCCCCCAAAATGATCACTACCTCTGCCAAACTCCGCGTCGTCCAGATCTATTACCTCCACACTGCATACCTTACCTCTGCGCGACTACATAGAGAAGGGCTGCATACCTCGTCTTAATGCACGCGATGCAGACACCACCCAACAGACTTCTACCATGTGGTCTGGTCTTGCCCCCGCCTCACAAACTACTGGGACAAAATAGAATCCGAACGTACACACATCTTGGGCTGGCACGTACCGCACATTCCTATGCACCTCCTCCTGGGCGTTATGGATGGTCTGTACGGGTCCCGTGCAGACAAATCATTCCTGGGGACAGCCATCATGGTGGCTAAACGTGATATTGCCATGGCCTGGACGCAACCTGACCCCACACAATTGCTAGATGGTGCCGAGGGGTGGACTGGTGCGCTGCCCAGGAGAAACCCTTATTTGAGGCCAGGGGCTGCCCAGCCAAGTACCAAAGGGTGTGGGGTAAGTGGACAGACCAAATGGGTTAACGGGATCCGAGAGGAGGGACTCTTGCCTTCGACATACCGCCCCCCCTGTTCGCCATGTAAAGTGCTTGATCATTGTGTTTACTGGATTATTTCACATCTGATGCTTCTATAATGTCATGCGTGCAAACTTGCATACTGTGCTGTCAGTGCTAATTTTTCTTTGTTTCTCCAAAACCAATAAAGTTGATTATCAAAAAAATAAAGAGAGGTGATCACAAATGATTATCAAGCCTCCAACCAGTGAACCCAATACAAGGCGGACTGGTTAATATCTATGGAATGCAGAACCACCCAGCCTCATCTGAAGATCAGTTGAGATGTTTGCAGCGTCATGTCAAATGGGCCCATAGTAAACAGGCTTATTAGAGTCCAGGGTAAGTGTGACAGGAGAAAAGCGCTGACCGCATCTTAACATATTTTCAACACCATTGTGTCTGGCTATGAAGATTTTTTTAAATACACTTTCAAGAAGTGAATGCCAAGCTATCAACTGCGATGGTGTTTTTTTCTTTTCATGTGTTGACGTCCTTCCTTACATGTTTAGTATTGCTTTAGAGTATCTCCGGGAAAAAAATCCCCATAATCTTTATCAAGCAAAAAAAATAAAAAACGGACACAATGTTTACAAACAGTTTTCGAAAATATGACACGTTAAAAGATAAAGGAAACAAGCATACCGAGAGCCCTTCTCAATGTACATGCACTGACCGTTCCTCTGAAGAAGAAACACGACACCAAGGTTGACCTCTCACAGAGCGTTGACTCCCTGGCACCGAGAGCCCCGTTATGGAAGGGCGCACTATGCAGTTTGTTTCATGTTACTTAGGCGCAGTTGCACAAATGCATGCATGCGCATTATGCATTTGTAAGTAGGGTGGTGACGTGAAATACCCACAGTCACACGGTTTCTTGATAAATCTGCAAAGCAACTAGGATTTGGGGACCATATTCGAAATAGTCTTTGCCTCTCCTTCGCAGCCGAAGAAAAATCATTTTTAGGTCTCGCATAGGCAGCGCGCATGCGCTGTCTCTCTGAGACATCTAGTTATCTGTATAGTGAGGGTAATCCCGCCTGCTGCTTGCCTCCTGCTTGCAATTGGCTTCACTGTGATTTCTGGCCTCCCTATTGGTTGCTGGTCCGATGCATCACTTCCGTTTTTATCGGAAGCAGCACCGACCAACTACAGTTATATTGCGCTGTAGGGCTTTGTCCGTTTCCTTTAGGGACTACTTGGGCTTTTTTTTCTATACATAATGAGCACGGAGCTCGTCACCAGCGCCGCGCTGTTTATCACTTTCTTCTATACATAATGAGCACGGAGCTCGTCACCAGCGCCCTTCGATTCACTGCACCGTTTGTTTAAGTTCATTGCAAATGCTTGTTTTTTTTTACTAATAAAACTTGAACATGTATTGCTTACATTTTCGCCAGAAAAGCTTTCAAAACAAACTCAAACATCGTACAGCGCAAAAAGAATTGTCAAGTGCTAAACCACTAAAGGGGGTGAGGCCTCGGGTGAAACAGGGGTCTCCAGAGATGTGACTAAGGGCCAGAGGATGAGCGGCGGATTCTGGTGACTGGAGGTCTGGCGAGCGCCCAGTGAGCACCGCTCGGCTCTCCGGACCTCTCCAACATCTCCCTTCCCACCGCTCCGTGGTGTCAGACGCACGTTTCCGCTCCACGTCCTCCGAGGAAGCGCCAGGGCTCCAGTGCCAGCCTTGGGGCACTGACCGGAGGAGAGCCGCAGAGCACTCCACGCACCCCGAACCCTCTTCGGATGGAGCCGCCGGGGGCAGGGGGGATAGCTGGACCCTGGGGCAGCACATGTCGAAGGCACCCCGGCATCCGAGCGCACTCTGGGGCAGATTTACGTTGAACTAACGCAGCGCGGTACAGCAAGTCATTTTGCTGCGCTGCGTTAGTTTTGAAGCACAGGGATGCGACATATTTACAACAATATGTCGCATCTCTGTCCTTCCCCTGCGCTGGCGCACAAACTGCAGACCATGCGGGCGCAGGCACCCTTGCACCATGGTGCAAGGATGCCTGCGTCGTGGGGAGATTGTTTTTGTGCAGGAAGGGGCACCTTCTTGCACAAAAACAATAAATACAAGCATTTTCCTCTTTCAATGCGTGCTGTAGAATGCAGCACGCATTGAAAGAGGAAAACGAGGAGAAATGAAAACATTTCTCATCGTTGTGCTCGCTACGCCACCTCTAGGGTGGCGTAGCTTTCAGACGCATCTCCAGAGTTACGATTTCTCGTAATTATGGAGATGTGTCTCGTTCCATGAGTGTTGCGTGGGAACACCCACAGCAACACCCATGGAATGCCCCTTCACCGCAAAGTGCTGCGTGTGAAGGGGCCGTATTTACAAGGAGAGGAAAAGTCACGCAGGGTGGCTTTTCCTCTCCTTGTAAATATGGAGCAGCCCCCTGCGCCACCAGTACCTCAGGAAAAGTGACGTTCTGGTGGCGCAGGGGGCTCGTAAATCTGCCCCTCTGTGCGGAAGTGAACTCTAGGCAAGCTGGGCTTCGAGCCAGGGATAAGTACAGAAGTAGTGACGATGAGGTAACCATTAAGGTTACATAACCCACTACCCTACGTTTCACTGTACTTTATATTGCCATTACGCTACAGCGCAGAGCGCCCAGCGTCGGACCTGTGAATCCCTTTCCTGGTGTAAGGCGTGAAAGTAATCTGGGATATCACGAAGTGTCCAAATCCGCCGCTGGGCCAATTTTGGCGCTCTTCCTTCTCTGTAAACTGATGCAGACAAGCACGGATGGTTTAATGCACGTGCACCAGGGCACTTCACTTGGGTTTACAAATCTCGCCTCCATTTCCCTCTGTTTGTATTGGTTCTATTGCTCGCCCATCTGGCTGTGTCAGTTTAGATAACTGGCATCGCCTGTCGAAACATCGCTGTCAGTGTACACCATCACCAGACGTCACGCCCACCCGCTGTACTTTGGAGACACCAAGTTTCCTACAGGTGTCCCCTCAGAGGGTCTGCATCTTGAATCGAGTTACGGGAGCCCTGGTGGGGTGAGGGGCGCGGGTGTAGGAAATGCTACAGCTTTCGAAGCCCCTCGCCCTCCCGGATTCCCTAAACCGGAGAGACGCTCCTAATTCCACTGAGAGCTGAACGTTATCCACTTATGTACGCGAGTTGTTCGGGTGCAGGGGGAGGCTCTACGGACAGGAACACATCTCTAGGCACAACTAAACAAAATCACGCAATTCAGCCACAGAAAGCCGAGGGCCCCACACAGCTTCGAACCTGTGAGCAGACACTCGTCCTCCGTCACTAACTCTGAACTCTCTGCTAGTCCCTCCTGCACGGCCCTACCCACGCACCCAGCGCGCCTGCCGCCCACCAGCAGGCAGCCCCCAGCCGTCTACGAGCGGCTCCTTCCAAGCCCAACTTGTCGGATCCTCTCCGGCAGAGCCGGGCGGGCGGCCCTCCAACAGAAGGCGGCTGATAGCAGCGACAAGCAGCATGGAGAAGGCGCAAATCCTCGGCACAGCTGCCAGAGGCAAGTAGCCGCGGTATTTAGATGCCCTCTGCCACCCGGCACGGGCACAAACAGGGAATATCAAAGACTGCTAAAGTGGGGAATGGGAAAAGAAGCCGGAGAGACTCCGGATCAAGGATTCCACCACATCAGGCAGGGCAATTCCACCACATCAGCTGCAGCGATTCCACCATACCACGCACAGTGGTACAATCATATTGTGCGCACACTGATTCCACCCAGCTCTGTTCTGCAGAGACCTTGTCCTGATGCCCCTGAATAATTCTTTAACAGATTGTTTTCAATACCGGTTTCCTTTTATTTATTTTTAATGTGATTGAGGTGTGAGAATATTACAGACATTTTGCTGAGAAATGTGTTTGTTTTACGCAACATCCATAAAAAAAAAAGTTTCTTTTAGATCCAAAACAGGACCTCACATGTGAGAAATGGGAGGGTGTCACAGAGATTACTTACAGTAATATTAGTGAGCTGCTGCTGTTACAATATTGAAAGCACACAGCACTATCCCTGAATATTAGATATAAACACGTTTAGAATGTAGACAAATGTTAGCGACCAGGCCAAAGGAGGCATAAAAGAACTGAAACCAGATCATAATTTCAAGTTCATCCGAACAGGTCCCCCAAATCCTTAAAATGTCCCTGACCATAACATCTAGGTCACTGAATCCACAAGCATAGGATGTGACCAGGGGTTCCACGATACTAGCTGCGCAGTGATTTCACATTACTATCACGCGCACGATACAACACGATGGATACTGCCGTTCACCATTGGTGTACTAGGGTCTCGGATACAGTTTCTTTCAAATGAAGATTATAGTATTACTGCATCTGCCCCAGGACAATCGTCTTCTATAAACCACTAAATAGCGAACTGGCAGCTGTTTTCCTTCTTTATCCAGTAAAGTTATTGATGCATTGGTCAAGCGCAGGATTCCATACCACACGCGTGGGGCACACGTCACACGCGGACCTCACACGCGTGGGGCACACGTCACACAAGTGGGCCCGCACTGAAACCGTCCCGGGCGGACACTGCGATGGGGGATCAAGCATCAGTACGGATCCCTTTAAGCCCCGTCCATGCCTCACGCTAAGGGGCCCCCAGAGGTAAACATCTCGCTAGACTGGGCGTAGCGCCGCACATGTACTACAAGCCAGGGGTTCTCACCAGCTACAGTCCCACAACAGGTCGACACTCATACACGTGGGAGTCTAGAGAGGGCAAGTTCTGCATTCAATGTGACAGCGAAAGACCAGCACTCGGACAAGAAATGGACTAACAGAAAAATTGTGTCTCTCTGAAGGGTGTCACTCAACACATGCCTGCCGTTTCTAAGCGCTATAATTATCAGGTGCTATTACCCAATTGTCCTGCTGAGACTCAACCCCGCGCCGTACTGATAACGGGAGATGTCAAAGTGCGAGCATTTAGCTGTCATCTTGTGCTTGGCCTGAGAGTTCACGTGTGGAAAGTTCTGAGTTGTTGCTGGTGCACTCAGTTTCACATCAGTCCATTGAGTTTACAAGGTCTCGGTGATGGCAACAATATAACCCGAGCAAAAGAAACAATTGATGGACGGAATGCTGGGCAATGCAAACATTCACCCCCAGTCACAAAGATCTGGGTTAAATCCTTCATTCTTTTGCTCACCACACCACCCCAGTTTGGACCCAGCCATATGCAAATCAGTCTTGACCCTGTTCCTTGTGGGAACAGTCCAGCCCGAACTGCCAAGCCAGGTCCTCCCTGACCGGAAACAAGCATCCTGGGACCGGTTTCAGGGCATCACCCTTCTTCAGCCAGGCTAGCTTGAATCCAGTGGTGTAGTGAGCACGGGACCCACGTCTGGGCATACCCTTCCCACTTAGAGCGACAAATGCAAAAGAAACAATTGATGGACGGAATGCTGGACAATGCAAACATTCACCCCCAGTCACAAAGATCTGGGTTAAATCCATCATTCTTTTGCTCACCACACCACCCCAGTTTGGACCCAGCCATATGCAAATCAGTCTTGACCCTGTTCCTTGTGGGAACAGTCCAGCCCGAACTGCCAAGCCAGTTCCTCCCTGGACCGGAAACAAGCATCCTGGGACCGGTTTCAGGGCATCACCCTTCTTCAGCCAGGCTAGCTTGAATCCAGTGGTGTAGTGAGCACGGGACCCACGTCTGGGCATACCCTTCCCACTTAGGGCGACAAATGCAAAAGAAACAATTGATGGACGGAATGCTGGACAATGCAAACATTCACCCCCAGTCACAAAGATCTGGGTTAAATCCATCATTCTTTTGCTCACCACACCACCCCAGTTTGGACCCAGCCCTGAAACCGGTCCCAGGATGCTTGTTTCCGGTCCAGAGAGGACCTGGCCTGGCAGTTCGGTCTGGACTGTTCCCATGGGGCACAGGGTCAATACTGATTTGCATATGGCTGGGTCCAAACTGGGGTGGTGTAGTGGGCAAAAGAACGATGGATTTAACCCAGATCTTTTGACTGGGGGAGAATGTTTGCATTGTCAGCATTCCATCCATCATTTGTTTGCTGTAACACTTTTTGCCCTAAGTGGTATGGGTATGCCCAGACGTGGGTCCCTTGCTCACTGTGCCACTGGATTCAAGCTAGCCTGGCTGAGGAAGGGTGACATACCCTGAAACCGGTCCCAGGATGCTTGTTTCCGGTCCTGGGAGGACCTGGCCTGGCAGTTCGGTCTGGACTGTTCCCATGGGGCACAGGGTCAAGACTGATTTGCATATGGCTGGGTCCAAACTGGGGTGGCGTAGTGGGCAAAAGAACGATGGATTTAACCCAGATCTTTTGACTGGGGGACAATGTTTGCATTGTCAGCATTCCGTCCATCATTTGTTTGCTGCAACAATATAACCCGAGCAGCTCTGACCCCTAGACCCCCACCTGTGAAAGATGAGCAGATGTTGTAACTCAAACCATTTGGTTTCACTGTCAGCCAATCAAGGCTATGTGGTTCAAGTCCGCACATTATTCTGTTGCATATGGCTTCCACAGACGCCACCTTAGAAGATAAAGGCTTATGGCTGATGACAATGTGACACAAGTTGTCAAATAAGTTGGTTATGCTCTGGCTTGATGTCACAGCGCCTGCACCGCCACCTCTGGCCCCAAAGAGCCCACGGCACGTGTGAGAAAGACAGCACTGCTGCCAGTACCTTCAGCCAGGCCCAGGAACCTGTTTAGGGAAGGGAGGAGGGCTAATACAGAACTTCACAGACCTATCCTGTATGCCCTAAAAGAAGCATTAGTGGGAGAGATGGATAATAGAGACACCAGATATGCGATTTTATTTCTGGCAGGCCCATAAAAACTCTTCAGGGGAGGGGGCGAGACTGGGATTTTTTTTTGGGGGGGAGGGGAGAAGGGAAATGGTTTTAAGCATGGCAGTCACCGAGAACCACTAGCGTGAATACCAGATTCCAAATCCAGTTAGTCGCTGCCTTGACGTAGCAATAGAGGTAAACAAAGGCTGCTTCCCACTGTTGCTTTGTCAAAGGAATTCCAGGCTGCTCAGATAGGACTCTGAGAGCCTGTCAGTGCAGTATTGGCCCTCTGCTCCGAAGAGAGCAGAGAGCACAGCTTTGGGAAGGAAGGAGGACATGAGACACAGAGGGTGTTGACAGTGGGTGGTAGGAGGCCAAGATTTTCTTTTTAGGTTGAGCCTGGGCAGCGCATGCGCTGCTCTGAGTGGCATGCTGTATTAGAGTATAGACTTGAAGCCCCATCCACTCTCCACCCATATTTGTCATTGGCTTGTTTCATTGTCCTTCGTAAATGCTGGCTTGTGATTCGTAAATAGGCTTGTTAGTCCTCCTTAGTACCACCTTGTCTTCATTTGTAACCTCCCATGAGGACCGGCCCTTTTACTTCTGTTGTTACACAGTATGTCTTATTTAGTCTGTTAGCAGTATTTGCTTAAATGAGTTTCTCCTACTGCAGGCATGACATGCTTTCCTGCAACATTCAGCGCGCCATGCGCACTTTCACTTTTCAAGCAGCCCAGGACAATGGCGGCCATTTATTTGAAATGAAATAGGTCTGCATTTACAAGAGTTTGTGGTATTGACATTGTAAATGCCTTTTATTTATGTGTTAATTATCAAAACAGATAAATAAAAGGCATTGTCATTTAAAATGCCAAAAGCTTAAACCCTCGCAAATGCGAGACCTTTTCCATTGCAAATGCTTGTTATACAGTGGGAGCCATCTTCAAGCAACTACTCGGGGGAAAAACGTATTGTTCTTAAACGCTCTCAGATGTCCAGTAGCAAAAAATAAATGAAGGGCATGGCGCATTAGGGAATTTGCAGCAGAGTGGAGGGCTGTGACCGTGAGGCCCCGAGGCACCTTCCTCCGCCTCAGGCTGTGGCGTTTGGGGACCCTGCTGGGCAGTCTCCAGGCCTGCTCCTTCGACGGGCGGCCATGGCTAACCCTCTCACCATTTGTCATTAGCTGACTGAAAAAACAGGACACAGCCAAGTTACTCTCCGCTGCAGAGCTAAACCAGTTTGTGTTTATCCACCTCACAGAGGGCGTCACCAGACCACAGTCTCGACAGCCGGTGGAGATCTGGGCTTTAAAAATGGCACTGTTGCATATTCACGCTAGAAACACAGGGGCTGTATCTAACCGTGAAATATAGTTTCCGAAGGTCGATGTCACAAAGAGATGTTGGTTTAAGCTGTGCTTTCAGACAGTGGTGTAGTTGGCATTGTTTGTATCGAGGGCTGGGCATGCGTGATACCTACTGTAGCTGGAAGTGGATGAAACTGTTTTTATTTTAACTAAATTAACAGCACAAAGTATTCCTCCTCACCTCATTAACGGGGAGGGAGGAGGAGGCAGCTGCAGCCCATGAGTGGGAGCAAAGAGCAGCTGCGAGGGGCAGAGGTATTGTTCTGGGAGGCACAGAAGATTAAGTGAACTGGGAGCAGCAGCAAGGACAGAGGGAAAGATAAAGTAGCGCACTGAAGGAAAACATATGGCCTATAGTGAAAGGATCCATGTAGCAGGGTCAGTCTCCAGGGCGGAACAAAAGGAGGGACTACTGAGTGTATTCACCAATGAAAAGGCAGCATTTCTAGGGCACAGTAAGAGAAGCCAATAAAAAAGATGGGCGTTTTTGTGAAGCCCATATCTAGATACTACATGTCTCTTCGAGACAGCACATGCAGTGCATGCGCTGCCTAGGCGAGACCTAAAAGTGGCTGCAGTTGGAAACCCCAGTGCATTTTTTCATCTAAAAGTACCCCCAAATAGGAGAAAACACTAGACCTCGGAATCGGGGTAAGCCCTGCCCTAAAGGTATATGGCCTACTGGGCCGTGCCCCTACTTGCATAATATAGGACTTCGAATTATTGATCGTCAGGTCCATATCCCCCATAAATTGTGCGAAGGAATTTATGAGCGTTTGCAAACCCCGTTCAGTCCTGGCCATCAAAACGGCGTCATCTGCACATAGCAGGATCGGAAGACCCCGTCGTCCTGCCTGAGGGAAGTCCGCCTTAGTCTCCAAAAGGATTTTCTCCAGGTTGTTGATGTAAAGATTGATTAAAAAAGGGGCCAAAATACAACCCTGGCGGACTCCACCCCTAACGGGAATAATCACACTGTAAATACTTTTACACATTAGTAAGTCCTAGCTAACCGGAATAGTATGTTTGGCAGTCATGTATTTGATTGCATTTTTAAAAGGTTTAACATAACTGTAATCTTTAAATAAGTCTAAACATAGTTAAACATTGCAAATTGAAATTAATAATTGTGAAAAATTCTGGGGGCCCCAATGATTTTGTTTTTGTACTGGGGATGGTGCGGCCTTAAAACTTTCAAGACCACTAGGCCACAGCATCCATGTTAGTTTCCTCTCCTTCTAAGCAGAATTGTTTTTTGGGACTCACTAATTCCAAATCATGCAGGTTGTAAAATTGGGTTATTGATTGAGGGGAGTCGAAGCCCCACTCCGACAACAATCACTATACTTGTTGGGGTGAACCACAAAAGTCACTAAATTAACATTTGCTTAATCCTCTAGTACCTTTGCAGTTTTATGCCTACCAGAGTACAGGGTTTCTCACATTGGCGGTATAAGTGGCATGATCACCTCACATTAATGCTGATAATGTTTTTTTAATGACTTTTCACGTGTGTCGTGGTACTGATGAACAGTGCTATACGTTATATGCTTTATGTGTGTGTGTCCTATGTTTTACTATGTACACTTTCAAATGAGTGCTGCCAGTCACCTCGGGCATCTGCTGTACTATTGGGCAGCGATTTGCCGGTTCTCCACATTATATTTTGAGTGCCAACCGGCCACCTCTCTAGCGCCACTCTCTTATGGCTTGTCCCAACTTTTCTTTTTACAGGTTGGATCTTTCTTCCTGCACCACAGTGGGTACAGTAGAATTGTTTTGGATTAGATACCCTTCCTACTTGCTTGGTTCAAATGTGCTGTAGGGTAGGTATAATAACCTGGTCCTGAAGAAATGCTACTGACCCTCCAGGCACCGAGGCATGAAACATGTTGACCTTCTCACACATTTGTTGAAGCTATCTAAGTAAATTATTGCGATAAATAGCTCTCCTGTTTTTATTGTGTCATGGGGACCTCCGCTTTATGAAATCCTAACTTGGTCACCCTTAAACTCTTTTAACCACTTGTGCACCACCCTACACGCCATACACCCTAACTTCAACTCAACATATGGCTAAGATCAAAAGATCTCTGCTAAAGAGCCCCCACTGAGGTGCTGGTCGAGCACTGCACCACCAGCCTGACGAGCAGCACCCTATGATGAAGCATGACACCCTCTCGGGTGTGGTGTGAGATCATTCAGATCTGATCATTGGATTTCCCCTCATTCCTTCAGGTCATTTTGCCAGATCCAACTACAAGCGCTCCTCCTTCCTTGTCTCTCCCCTCCAATAGAAACTACATCCTTCTTTATGCTATAAAGTATTTATGCAGTACACAAACTGAAATAAAGTGAAAACTCAACACCAGAAAAATCACACATCAATTTAGGAAACTAGATTACATTTTAATAAATAAAATGACACCAAAACAAATCCAATCCAATCAGTAGAACCGGAGTTGTTAGTTTCTAAAGTAATAGGGAAAATAGCACTCAAAAGTATGAGGCACCAACTGCGGTTATCTAGTCACACCAAACTAAGATAAAGTCACAAGATCAGGCCGACCACAATGGACCACGGGCTGGGTTAAGGGGTCAGGTTAGCCCCAGTGAGAGTTCTACCTTATGTCCTTGATGCGAGTCGCAATTAAGGAATGGCTTCCCATTCATTCCTATGGGCCTAGAGGCCCATAGGAATAAATAGGAATTGCATGCGCAATTTGCGAGTACCAAATAGGTACTCGCAAATTGCGCATTCAATTTCAGGGTGCAAGGGTGCCAAAAGGACACCCTGTTGCACCCCTGAAATTTCCATTTTACCACATGTTGCGCACACACATGCCCCAAGGGCATGTGTGTGTGTAACATGGGACTTTGAAAAATGCACTTTAGTGCATTTTTCAAAGAAATCGCAAATTACCATCAACTTGAGATTGACGGTAATTTGCGATTCCTATTTGCGAAATCGCAAATTTGTTTAGGTTAATGCATTGCATTTAAGGAATCGCAATTTGCGATTCCTTAAATGCAATCGTAATTAAGAAATTGCAATTTTGCGATTACTTAAATTGCGATTTTTGCATTTGGGATGATGCATCCCAAATGCAAAATACCGGATCGCAAAGGGCAGATTCTGCGAATCTGCCCGTTTGCGACCGGTTTTTAGGTTGATGCATTTGACTCTTAATTTTTTTTCACAAAAAGATGGTCATTCTTTCGACCACCAACACTGTTAGGAGAATTAGTGAACTGCAGGCTTTGCCCTGTTCTCTGTTTACGTTACTAAATAAGTGTCACGTTAAAAGTGAACCATTTGTTTTTACTTAAGGCTGATACTGAGGTTAGTGTAAATCAAGTAGAGACTTTTGCTTACGTTTCCTTCCTGCTCAAGCTCCTAAAAAGGAGAATTTTACATGTGCTGGATTGGTGAATGGTGATACTCCATAATATCCATAGGATGAGTTTGTTCAGGATGAATAATACCTTATGCATCGCTTATGATGGAAAGTAGATCTGTATGTACGCAGGCCAGTTCTGAGCTTGATGGTAAGGTGTCTTCTGAGTGTTTCACAGCTCATTCGACAAAGGGTGCTACGGCTGCTTTTGTGTTGAGCTGGGTGTTTAATTTATGATGCAGCCATTTTGTCCTCCTTGGATTGCTTTGTCAAGCATTATTGCTTGGACATGGAAAAAGAGCAGTTCTCTAATTGTTCTTGTGTTACCTGATGTGTGTCCTGGGCCCACCTCCCCAAGGATGCTATAGAAATGGCTAATGTAAGGTAAGTGTGGAGCCCTGCATCCACTTGAAGATCAAGTTAATTACCTTTGGTAATGATATTTCTGATGGCTGAGACAGCTTCCTAAAATGGTTTACAGCCATCTTGCTTCTTCTTTGTTGGACTGGCTGTTATTTTGTAAAACTGTTGTAAGATTCTTACATCTACTATGCTGTGTCCTGGCCTCGATATCTGTGCAGATACCAGATTATAAGTGGTGTTATAAATGCCTGGGGCGCTTTATGTGGTCTGACATGACGTCCCAATAGAAAATCTTGCAGTTTTGATGGAGATGTTGGTCATCGCGCTGGTGAAAGTGCTAGGGCATGCTAACATTTCCAGACTTAGGGCCTGATTTAGATCTTGGTGAATCTGGTCCCGCCGTCACTTTTTCGACAGTTTCACCACCCGCCTACTTGGCGGTCCGCCCGCTTGATTTAGATGTTGACGGGTCTGTGGACGAAAGGCCGTCTGAGTGCCGCTGACTACACCAGGATTTCATTCCCGGGACAACTGTGGCGGGGATACCTCCATACTAAGTTGGCGGAATCAAAGAAAAAGAGGTAAAAATATACTTTTTTTCTGTTTCCATCTTGAGTTGGCTGAATCAAAGAAAATTAGGAAAAACATACCTTTTTCGGTTTCCCACTTCTGTTTCTATTTTCCCTTTGTCCAGGTACGTCCTTGGCTGCTATAACTTGACAATGATGCTAATCAACTTCGTTTTCACTGGGATCAAAGGTACGATTTTTACACGTCTAACCATGAATCGTGTGTTAACTTTTTCTTTAGCTTCATGTAATTTTACATTACCCTTACATGCAATTTTATTCTTATGTGTAATGCATTAGTGTTCATTTTACAACTTATCATTGTGAAATGTACACACCTGTGTTGACATGTTTTAAAAAAAAATTTGTTGTGTTTGTGGGTGTGGTGTTTGTGGTATCTGTGGGTGTGCATTCAATAGTGTATGTTGTATG
Organism: Calotriton arnoldi; assembly: GCA_963921515.1. Taxonomy (NCBI): domain Eukaryota; kingdom Metazoa; phylum Chordata; class Amphibia; order Caudata; family Salamandridae; genus Calotriton; species Calotriton arnoldi. The sequence goes on along the minus strand of CAWUFW010008983.1, from coordinate 731,592 downwards.
TGTGCTATACTTTATGTACAAAAAGGGGCATGACACATTACCTACCTATATTTTTGAACCACAAAAAACCTATTTGTGTAGTGACACATTATAAAAGTGGTACTTACCAGTCTCCACTCTACCAGGGACTCACTCCATCAGGAAACCGCCGCTAGGACAATGTCAGCACGAAACAACAATAGGTGGCTGCGTCATTTTAACAATTTTACTTCTTTGTGAAGACCATTTTTACTCAATAAAATGACCTCTGGATATTTTTTACAAATGCTCATATCACTTTTTGATCTTCAATATCTTTTCAAGCAAGAGAGAAATATCAACTTTCTATTATGAAATGTACACATTTAAGAAAACCTTGTGTTCATTGTGACAAACAAATCTTAAAGCATAAACAAATAAAACAAGAAAAAACATGTGAAATTTAATTTTCACCCAGTCCTACAGTTGGGGAGCCAGAGCGATAAATTGACAACAGACGCTCTTGGTATACAGTATGGGGGTCCAAGCTATCTGATATGGACTTGATGGGATTGTTTTTCTTTTTCACTGAAAATTAATTTTTAGTACTCCATATTGATCTACGTTGTGCAAGGATGCCCCAGGACAATGTCAGCACAACAGGGAAATCTAAATCAGCTCGGCGCAAACCCGCCGGCTTGACGACGATGGAGTACTGTTAGCCAGTAATGGAGTCCGCCGCATCGCCAGAGGTGTGCCGCTTATGCGAAGGTAAACAGTCTGTCGATGTGGACGGCGGTTCATCCAGCACACATCTAAATACGATGAGCGGGACTCCGTCAGCTTGATGGAGTACTTGAACCCACCACCACGGAGGGATGATGAGAGTCCCACCAGTCTACTCTGCACCAGAATGAAAGGTTCACAAAGAAATCTGCGGGAACTACACCACCTATCAGAAACAATGTTACCAAAAGTAACTTACTCTTTATTGCAAAGCCAACATTTGATGCAGGGGAGCAAGAATCTACCTACATGTTAACCATATAATTGAAAGCACAAAATTCATTCTGATATTAATTTACAATTTAAGATTATAGACCTAATTTATGATTCTGTAATTTGGTCACCAAACCTCTGGGTCCCCAGCTGCATCGCACCCACCAAAGTTAGCGTTCCCTATTGAACCCACAGGGAATATTTCCTGAAAGGGTTTCTACCAACAGGCCAGGAGCACTTTTAGTGACATTTTCTACATCATCCAGCCTGCCTGCTGGCCTCATTTCATTGTTCTCCAGATACCAAGTCAGTATCCCTGAGGGACTGGAAGTTTTCTCCTAGCATGTGGGAAATGTTTTTTTCATGTAGGAGATCTCCCAGACAGGGACTGGGACCATCCAGGCAGGGTTAAGATATATTTTCTTTCTTAATTCGGCATTTTGTTTTAGTATTTTAAAAGTAAAACATTAATAGCAGATGTAGGAAATGACCATATTTTGTGTGGCGTTCCCCCAGATTTTAGCTTTATTTGTTTTTGATGGCTGTAGAGCTTTGTACTCTTTACCGCTGCTAACCAGTAGTAAAGTGCCTGTACTCCCCTCTTTTAACATGGTTGAATTGGTATAATCCAAATTGCCAAATGTAACGTACCTCTAATTCCCTAGTATATGGTACAAGGTCTACCCAGGGTCTGTAAGGTAAGTGAAAACTCACTCAACAGAGAAGAACTGAAACCATTACAACTCCTTGTTCTAGACCGACAGGAGCGAGGATATAAAAATATCCTTTACTTTCAACATTCAACATAAAACCCAGAAGATACGGTAAAAGAAATAGAAAGACAACACTTGTCTTAATACTGCCCTCACACACTTTGCAGTGTCATGCTTCATCATAGGGCCGCATCTGACCTCCAGGTGCAGACCAACACACTGGACGGAGCGCAATTATTTTGGGAATCAATGTGAAGAATAGTGGTGAGGGTACAGAAAATGTGGCGGAACAAACAAACCAACATAAACCCACAACAAAGGGACATAAAGGAAAAAATATTCCCTTCAGAAGGGACCAAAGAGTGCAGACACATACAGTTAAAACAACCTAAGGGGAAACTGCCATCACTCTTTATTCAAGTAACCCTTGGTAGGATTAAAAATAAATAGATGGGATATACCCTCCCTGATTATCCCATCTATTTATTTTTAATCCTACCAAGGGGTTACTTGAATAAAGAGTGATGGCAGTTTCCCCTTAGGTTGTTTTAACTGTATGTGTCTGCACTCTTTGGTCCCTTCTGAAGGGAATATTTTTTCCTTTATGTCCCTTTGTTGTGGGTTTATGTTGGTTTGTTTGTTCCGCCACATTTTCTGTACCCTCACCACTATTCTTCACATTGATTCCCAAAATAATTGCGCTCCGTCCAGTGTGTTGGTCTGCACCTGGACGTCAGATGCGGCCCTATGATGAAGCATGACACTGCAAAGTGTGTGAGGGCAGTATTAAGACAAGTGTTGTCTTTCTATTTCTTTTACCGTATCTTCTGGGTTTTATGTTGAATGTTGAAAGTAAAGGATATTTTTATATCCTCGCTCCTGTCGGTCTAGAACAAGGAATTGTAATGGTTTCAGTTCTTCTCTGTTGAGTGAGTTTTCATTGATGATAGGGGAGTCAGAGAAGGCTCTTTTCCCTAGTCTCTCTTCTTTGTGATATTTTCTGTAAGGTAAGTGCCAGTAGTGGACTGCAACACCTATTGTGTCATCCCCTACCGTGGCAGTGCAAACATGGCTTTAGGCCTACCATTGCAGCCTGACTGGAACAGTTTAAAAACTACAATTTGCCATGCCAAAATAAACCCTTTTCACAGGTATAAACCTTCCTTTTAAATATTATAAAGTCATTTCTTAGTAGGCCCCATAGCCCATAGGACAGGGTGCATGATATTTAATATTATGGCATGTGTAAAGTTAATGTTAAACATGTCCTTACAGTGACTAGCACCTAAAAGTTATTTCCATGTAGCATGGCTGGCTGTTCCATAGAGGAACACTGGGATGCACTATTAGATATAATAATGCTATACTTGGCTATGAAAGGACTAGACACATTTTCTTGGACTCTTTGCAATATTTAATTACAGCCCAATTCACCCTTGAAGATGGGTTTATAATAAATATTAAGGTAAAGGTACTTTTAGGAAGTTACTTTTCCCCCGACTAATGGCTCTGTAGGCTAATTTACATTATCCTCCAGCTATAGCCCTCTGAATGCTCAAGACCTTAAAGAGGTTTGAAAACTGCTCTCAGAGCAGAGACAAAGGCCTCAGTGAGGGGGGGGTGTTTCTGTTCCAATGGCAGGATGACCATTTGGGCAGTGCCCAGGAACTTCATTTACTTGAAATGGGCCTTTCCTGTCACAGGCAGGTGTCAGATGTCATGTGAACAGGCCTCTTCTTGTGTTCCCCCAGTCAGGCAGACACCAATCGCATTGGGTAGGGAGCTGCCCCCTGAATTGACTTGGAATGACTTGTTACACTGTTCCTTCGAATGCAGTAGGACTGTGGATTGGATCAATAAAACTTCCTAATATAGGGACTGATTCTTCTTATATCATCAATACATTTTTGGACAAGCTAGCTCACAGCACCACATTTAAACTCCTAAACCTCCAGAGTTATAGATGCTGTCAGCAACCTCGAGCATGACCACTCTTATTCCCAAGGAATTCATGGAAACAGATCTAACCCTTTCGTTTGTCACTTTTGCATGCCCAAGGTTTCACAAAGAGAAGAGACAATAATGCATTTTCAAATGTTTGTTGAAAAGATCTAATCCTTGTACATAAAACATGAACTGTGTTTAGTAGACAGATGAGACACATCATTGTTATAAGCATTATTAGAATGGTGAAAAATACAAACAATTCAACCATGCTGATTATTCCTAATATTACTCCTATCTATCAGTAACACCCCCACACTAGCGAGACCATGGTGGGAGTACCCGTTTGCCAGACCCAGTTGGTATGATCTAACCCCATATCTTGGTGTTATGTCTCAAAAAGCCAGCCACTGTTCATTAACAAATGCACTCTGTCTTGGTGTACAAGCCTACACCCCTATGTCAGGCAACTATCTTCCTTCTTAGAATGTGAGTTAGGACTTGCAGAGCTTCATCTCATTCACAGCTTTCCACAACATCCATGATAGCTCCGGCATGAAGTGCCTCTCACCCGAATTCAAAATGGGCACTGTTTAACTAATAAAACACCGTCCTTATGTCATTGTGCACAAGATGCAGAAAAACAGCTTTACTTAGTCTGGGGAAAAGGGTTGTCTCCTATCAGCACAAAACAAAGCAAGGACATTGCGTTCTACTATGTGTCCCTGAAACTAACAGTGCAGACTACAGAACAACAATGTATAACTATAATAAATGCATATGTGGCATTTTGTTGTGTTAGTGGAAAATATGTTCAAACCACCATCTTGCTAAGATAAAAAGGAAAACTAAAAATGGAGACAAAATGTGATCCCTTTAACAAACCATAGAGTTGTGATTGCTCATTTCCCTGGCCACACCCCTGGGGTGGGCACATAGGTTCGGTACAAGGGGAGAAGGGTTTCACCATCATGGATTTGGGAAGAGATGGTCACTGTGGGATTGTTTGCAGTAGGGCACTTAGGAAATTCTGCAAATGTAGGTAGGGTATCCCCTGGGAACTTTTACCTCATTTGATTTGCTAGGGAGGAGCCAGGAGTCAGCCCCACACACAAGCTGTTGCCAGGCATAAATGTGGTGTCCCCAGACTCTACTCAGAATACAACTGGATCTGAGGAAAATTATCCCTGAAGGACTTGACTTGCTCTCTTTTGTACCCAGTACAAAGTGGTTGACTCAAAGGGTCATAAGGCTGACCTCCCATTCAAGCTACAGGGACACAAAGCGTTGCAAGAAGGCTTTCCTGGAGAATCCCAGGTGACCAGTTCCAATTGGACCTGACCTAGGCAGAGAGGGCCACTGTCAGATTGCAGTATGGCACACAGGAAATGCTGTAAAAGTGGGTAGGGTAATCCCTGGGAAGTTTTACCCCATTTGTTAGGGAGGAGCAGGAGTGAACCCCACCCCTAAGCTGGTGCCAGGCATAAACATGGCATCCTCTGTAGCTTCCTCAGAACACAACTGCAAAGAGGAAGATCAGAAAAGGAATGAACCTGCTGTCTAAGACCTGAGTGGAGCCCTGAAGGCCTGGACCTGCTCCCTCTTGTACCAGTGCCAAGTGGTGGACGCCAAGGCTCAGATGGCTGACCTTTTATTCAAGCTACACGGCACAGCAAGCTATAAGAGTTGTTTCCTGAAGATTCCCAGCTGACCAGTTCCAACTGGACCTGACCTGACCCTGTTGGCAGCCTCTTCGGAAGTGAGTTCAGGCCCCAAAGTGCTGTCCCTAAGGTCCTGGAACCCTTGGCTCTGTCTAGCTGGACTTTTCCAGAAAACCTGGGACTTAAAACTGTTTTGGCTCCAAAGACCTCCGTAGGATCTGGACAAAGCTGCCAAGCTGATCTCCAAGGTGCATTCCCGCTGGGCTGAACATTCTGGTTTCCTCTGCTTGGAGAGTTTTCACAACAGCAAATCTTTGGCAGTAGGACCTTGCAAAGATGATATCCGGCCTCATGAAGCCGTCTTCGGCTACAAACTTCAATCTTGCCCTGACTGAGGAACACAAGCTCCAAAATTTGACTGAGTGTGAAAAAAGAAATCTTTACTGGGCGAAGGCACCAAAAATATCCAGCGGGCAAGGGACCTTTCCTCAACATGAAATTTGAATTTCTCCTGTAGGAGCTTTACCGCAAAAAACGAACAGCTTCACTGGGACTTCGTCCAATGGCTATCTGACTTCATAGTGCCCTCCTCGGCTACAGTGTGCTGCCTTGCCCCTGATGAAGAAGTTCGTCTTCCATTTTTTAGACTAAATCCCAAAATAAATCCTCTGACCGGGTTGAACCTTGTCCCTGTATGCAACCCGTTCTCCATCCTGGTCGGCCTCAAAATGTGCCTAGGTCTAAGTCTATTGCGACCAGTTGATTGTGGTTGCAGCGTAATGCTTTTTTTTGGTACTATTTTCATATAAAACTTTAAAAATTCATATCTCCTATTCTCCTTATTGAATTTTTTTGTTTTAGTGGAGAGTCACTTTCCTAATAATGCCCCCATTTCTTACAAGTAGGCTTTTCTACTAATCTACTAATTGGCGGCCACTATTAGATGCCATTTCAATTGGTGTTTAGTAAGAGTTCACTGTTTTACCCACAGTGGTGTTGGTTAAGGATTAGCTATTTGCCCACCTCAATATAAGATGGGGAAACCTTGATGTGGGTGGGCAGGACATTGTCAAATATTTGGCAGAAGCCCTGTCATTATGCACTAAAGTGTTGATGTTTAACCCGTTTACCGCAGCGATAATTTCACCGCAGTGCGGGGCGTTCCATTATGTGGGCGGAGCCGCGTCGGCCAACGGACGTGCGCAGCACTACCGAGGTAGTGCTCGCGACGGCCGTTGGCCGACGGGCGCACTTAAAGGGTTAAAGCATGTACTGCACATGATTGTCATGTATTGTCATTATTTGCTAACTGGTCTCTTTGATTAGAAGGAGCAAGAGTCCAAGGATTCAATTGCATAGGTGGAAGGTGATGCTCTGATCATGTATTATAAGGAATAATGAGCCACATGTATCAACCAGTTTTGCATTTGCAAGCGGTGCAAATTGGTAAATTCAGCCGTTTGCGGATGCAAAATAGCCTTTTAATATGTGTGAAAGGCTTTGGCAGTGCATTTTAGGTAATCAAATGTTTTTGAAATCACTTAAAATTACGACTACAAATAGGGAATCGCTATTTGCGATTCTCTAAGCACATGTACCAAGCATTTTCTAAATGCTAACTTTGCATTTAGGAAATGCTATTACCATTGACTCTAAATCAATGGTAACCATGTGCAATTTTTGAAAATGCATTTTTCAAAGTGCCATGTAGCGCACACATGCCCCTAGGGCATTTGTGCCCTTTACATGTGCACATATTTTTTTGGGGTGCTTCAGGGGGGCCTTAGGCCCCCGGGCACCCTTGATTTTGCATTACCTAATTTGCAATTACCAATTAGGTAATTTCAAATTAGCTAATGCAAAACCATCCGCACCTATGGGACTTTAGGCCCATAGGAACGAATGGAGTAGTATTACCTAATAGCGGTTACCTACTTACCGAATCGCTATTTTGGTAATTTTAATTGGCCGTTTGTGACTGATAAAATGCTTCGTACATCTGCCCCTTAATCTTGAATGATTCCTTACATACATCACATTTTGTGATTATCAAATAGCGATTCAGTAAAAATCGCTATTTGGTAATCGCAAAATGCTATTTTGATACATGTGGCCCAAAATATCCCCTCCTCCCCAACCTTGTGTAAAAGCTTTATCGCAATTTAATTCGAATTCTCTGCCTTCATAAAGGGACTCAACCTATGACCTCTTTCTTCTGTTTGGTCACAGAACTCCTCCCTGGCTTGATATCCCCTTATAATGTACGGTAATGGTGCTTTATTTCATGTATGATGTTGTATAGTGCCCTGAAAGCATAGAGATCACCAACTTCTGTTAATTAGTAATAGTTCTTTCTTAACCAGTGAACCCAGACTAGAACTCACATCCTCAGTGGATTGGACTATGGAAAGTGGCATCTTGCACCAAAAGGTTGAGCGCTAGTGCTAGTATATGTCATCAGGTTATTCGGGTATGTGTAGCAGTCTCTATAATGCCGTAGCTGGCAGTAGTCGCACCTATCAAGCCAGTAAAGCAGAATGCCACCAAACTCAATTATCTAGGGGCACATGTATGGCCATTTCTAGCGGTCGCAAACAGAGATTCGGCCCGTTTGCAACCTCTAAAACAGCTTTTGCCATGTACCAACCCTATTTTGTGAGTCGGTAACCTATTACCAACTCGCAAAACAGGGTTTGCAATTTGCTATTAGGATGGGATGTGCCAAGGGCGTCCCTTCCTAATAGCGAGTCGCAGGGGGATGTACGATTGTTTTGCGACCGGAATGCGGTCGCAAAACAATGGCAGTTTACCACCTACTTCAATTAGGTGGTAGGCCACCGCAAATGGGAAGGGGTCCCCAGGTGACCCCTTCCCCTTTGTGACTGGTCGCGGAAACGTTTTTTAAGAGCAGGCAGTGGTCCCACGGACCACTGTCTACTCTTAAAAAATGAAAGGGAAACTTTTTCTTTTTTAAATGCATCCCGTTCTAAAGGAAAACGAGCTGCATTTTGAAAAAAAAAATTGCTTTATTTAAAAATCAATCACACACATGGTAGTCGGCTGACACCAGCAGGCCACGATCCCTGTGATTACATGCCATTCCCAATGGGTCGCAAATTGTGACCTACCTCATGAATACTAATGAGGTAAGTAATTTGCGACCCCATTGGGATCCGCTAAATGTGTCTGAGACACATTGATACATTTCATTTTGCGATTAGCAAATTGCAAGTCACTAAAAATCGCAAAATGAGATGATCGTGCATGTGCCCCCAATTTTCCTGAGCGCAGCCATGATAGACCTTGCAATTAAATTATTTTAATCGTGCATTAAAGAAGTACAGCAAACAAGACTACAATGTGGACCTAGTTCAAAGTACGCCCCGATACTCTCACTCCTGGGCAATTGAGAGGAAAGTAATTGCATTTGTGGTTAAGCCTTTCTCTGCCCGCAGAAAGTGTAAATCTGTATTAAACACTCGGCTGCACAGCCATTACAGGATCTGCTGGTTTGGAAACCTAATTTAAAAGCCCTCGTTGTTTATCGCTTGAAGAGGAAACTTCTGACTGTGACTGAGAAACGGTGCCATTAAACCACTGTTGGCTCAGATCGGCAATTTTGTTTGTCAAACTTCCTGGACAGTTTGGCATTTTACTTTTTGATGAGTCTAATTTTGATAGATGTGCATACTGCGCTGACGCTGCCTTTTAGAAGTTCTCATGTACAACCTGATTAATGCTAACGACGGCCAAACACGTTTGGACTTTTTTCCTGTAAAAATTACTTCATCTGGCTCTTTCTCTCAAAATGTTTTAGTGTTTTCCATTGGTCCTTAAAAGGAACAACCTGTTTTTCGTTTATTTGATAGTGAATGGAGCAAACATGAAATGCTTCCATTTCAGCCCGCGGTTTGGCACTAAGTCAAGTAGCCAGTGGCATTGCTGACAGGGTTGGCTTTTTTTGTCCATGGAGACATACAATATTCAATCACACACTGCCAATAGTGTCTATACATGTTTTCGTCTATATGTGCGTAGATAGATGCCTGTGTGTTGGATTATTCATAAATGCACACGTATAGAGAGAAAAACACATACAAATGACCAGTTATACTCCCACGTCAAACAGGATTACTTTAGAAGCCATCCCAGAATCATTGGATGATCATCCAACTACATTAGAAGTCATTTTCCCATCATCAAACATCATCAACCTCTTGAAGGCATCAGCAAAGTGCAGAAACTTTGCCTTTTGATGTGAAGAGGACTTGAAAATGACCCACTGATGACTTCTCAAGATGCAATGGTTCCTGGTCATTTTCAGATGACTAGAAAATGAGTATCTGATTACTTCCCAGGGAGATTGTTCCTGATGACTTCCGAATTATTTCAAAATGGCCATGTGATTACTTGATTAGTACCATATTGTGTTCACCAAGATGAATTGATGCTGATGATTTGGTGATTGCTTCACAGCATGCCCGCCCTTTTGGTTTCATTTTTGTAGAAAAGTTCAACTTGTTAGATGATTTCAGAATGAGTTGCTCAATACTGCACAATAAATGTCATTTAGACATTATATACGTTTTTGGATACATACCTGTAAGCACCACAATATGATTTAGATAACTGAATGTAACAGGACCCTGCTTACGAATATTTTACTGTTTTTTTTCTTTTATGTATTATGATAAGTAAAAGTAAACATCCAATGTTAAAATGATCACTGCAAACGCGAGCTGTGTTTCCTGTGAGTACCTGCTCATTGGCATACCAACCAGAGGACTAGTAAACCCAGGAAATGATAATGGTATCACGTTACTATCAATAGCATGCATATTGAATACTGTTTTTGTCACCTTTGTAGCTACTAATTTGGAAATGTCAGTCAGTAAAATACTCTCTTTGCGTTAAACTAGGGAATATTCTAACAACGTGCATACAAGTTAGGTCTCACAAAGCAGAATTTAAAACCATAACTAGAAAACGTTGTGAAAAGTTAAATATACACACATTAGTTCCACGTAATTTGTTTTGCTAATAAATAAAAATGCAATACATAACTGTATAGCATTACTGAGCAGCTCTGAGCGCTGAAACGTTCAAAAGTCTGTCCCCTCAGCCCCCACCCCCGTTTCTTATCTTTTTGTAAGAACCCGATCTAGTGCCAAACAGTAGTCAAGTGCTAGCAGCAGAAGAGGAATACAGCCCCAAAAGTTACACATCAATATTTGTGATGGATGATACAGGCTATAGATACAAAGGGGGTTATGACTAAATAAGTCCCTCGTGAAACTTGCTTCCCACTTGTGCACTGGCACCCTTCCATAGTCTACGTATTTCAGAGATTTTAACAGGGAATGAAGCCAAGTACAAACCTGGGGAGTGGCAAGTAGGAATGCTACGAATACAACAGCACAGTGAAGCGAAATAATGGTGGGAGTTAAAAGCGATTTTGTGAGATAGACTGTCATTTCTTTGCGGGCAGAAATTTGCTGATTAAACAGGATTATAGTAATTTTCTGAAATGCCAATTACATACTGATATTTTGAGTAACTATGCGAAAAGTGAAACTACATGTCCCAGAAATCTAAGGTCAGGCACAGCTGAAGAGGAACTGCCTGAAAGTACATCTAAATTGGTGCACAAGCCGAACCAAGGGCCTCATTTATGAGGTTATACCGTAGGGCAGCGCCGCAAGCCTTCCTGCTGCGCTGCCCTAAGGTAAAAGAAAAGGGCAGGAATGTGCCGTATCTATCAGCTACGGCGCATTCCTCTCCTTTTACCCTGCGCCGGTGCTCAATGGTAAACCTTCCTGCACAAAAACAATCTCAAGAAACTTTTCCTCTTTCTATGTGTGCTGCAGAAAGCAGGACACATAGAAAAAAGAAAAAACTAGAAGAAATAAAGAGATTTCTCCTCGTTGTGCCTCCCTTACGCCTCCCCTGGAGAGGCATAATTTTTGGCGCTGCCTCAGATTTACGATTTCTTGTAAATCTGGGGCAGTGTCAAAATGCCATGGATGTTGCTGGGAACGCCCCCAGCAACACCCATTGCACACCCCTTTAACACAGAAAATTGCGTTAAAGGGAACCATATTTACAAGGCAGCATTAAGCCAAAAAAGTGGCTTAGTGCTGCCTCGTAAATATGGAGCAGGCTCCTGCGCCACGGAAGGTCACAAAAAGTGACGCTTCAGCAGCGCAAGGGGCCTCATAAATGAGGCCCCAAATGTTTTGCGTGTACATACCCACAACTTTGCTTCAGGGCCAAAACATACCAACATTTTTTTCTTTAGAACACTACTTCCCCCCAGTCTTGCTCACCGACTAACGTGCATGAAATCACTTAGGAACAATAGCTGCAGATATTTTGAAAACAAATTGGGAGGCAAAGACATTTTAAGTTAAAATATTTTTTTCCCTTAAAGTAATCATGGTCTGACATTTCCTGGCCTTGTTTCTGGTGCAGACTTATTGTCCTCGCTCACCATCCCTCCCCTGCAGCAGCTTTTTCATCAAAGGGAACGGACCTTTTCAATGAAATGCAATGCATTTCAAGCACGCCTATAAAACAACACCCCTTCCATGCACCACTCATCAGGGGTTAGACTAACGCATTTTAGTGCTGGTGTAGGTATTACTGCACTAAAATGCATTAGTCACGCATATTAGCACCCCCGGGTACGAAGAAACCAGCGCACCTTTAGCTTGCTGTGACAGTAGTGCTTGCTATGCTGTGTGACACAGCTGCAGAGCCATCTGGCAAATTCGCTCACAGATTTGAGCCGGGCTGGCTGTAAGGGGTTCGCACTGGTGTTCATGTTATTTTCCTTTTGTTGTTTTAATCACTAATCAGCTCAAAGCAGGGTCAAATTCCGATCAATTCAGCCCACATCCCGGCCGCCTCACAGACTCCCTGGGCAGTGAAAACGCCCATTACAACGCAGGCATTACGTCGTAATGCCTTTACAATGCATCCATTACAACGCAGGTACCATTACATCGCATGCTATTACAACGCATGTGCCATTGCAACGCATGCCATTACAATGCATACCATTACAACGCATGCTATTACAACGCATTGGTAAGTATAGGTAGGTAAGTATTTGTGATATGTTAATTTTATATGTATTGGTATTTTTGTTATTTAGTATTTAATGGATGTAATAATTAAAAAAAAAAACGTTTAAAAAAAAAACGAATTTATTAATAATAACAGGGATGATTTATAGTTAAAGAAATGGTAGTGGTAGTTCATTTTAATGCTAAGGTATTAAAATTAGTACTAGAGTAAATGAGTAAAAAATACTCAGGTATTTTTAATATTAAATGTTTGAGAAAAGTGAATATTAACAGGGATAATTTATAGTTAAAACATGTTAGTGGTAGTCAGGGCCGGACTGGGAACGGAAACCGGCCCTGGCAAACTGCTCGGCTGGCCCCCCTGCGGGGGCTGAGGGGGGCAGCCGAGCTGTTTGCAAGGGCCGGTTTCGGCCGATTTTGTTACCGGGGGCCGATATTGCTGGCACCCGGTAACAAAAACGGCCTCCCAGGGGCCCAAAACCAGCCCCCACCCTGGCGGCCCACTGGGGAAATGCCCGGTGCCCGCTACGGCCAGTCCGGCCCTGGTGGTAGTTCATTTTAATACTCAGGTATTAAAATCAATACTAGAGTAAATGGGGAAAAATGCTCAGGTATTTTTAATATTAAATGTTTGTGAAAAGTTAAAATTAACAGGGATATTATATGGTAAATTTTTTTAGTGGTAGTTCATTTTAATACTCAGGTATTAAAATTAATACTAGAGTAAATGGGTGAAAAATGCTCAGGTATTTTTAGTATTAAATGTTTGTGAAAGGTTAAAATTAACAGGGATAATTTATAGTAAAAAAAATAGTGGTAGTTTATTATAATACTCAGGTATTAAAAATAATACGAGAGTAAATGGGAAAAAATACACAGGTTTTTAAAAAGTTTGTGTACATTTTTTTGTTAAGAGAATTAATTTATAGTTGAGATTCTTATTAATTTTAAGGTATTATAAAAAATAATATAGAAGTGAGTATAAAGTTAAATAGATTAGGGGAACTATTTATAGATTGGTTACTAATTAATACTCTGGTTTTTAATAAAAAAGAGTTTTTAAAAAGTTAAATAGGAATTGAAATATATTTAATTTATAATTATGGGACATTTTAGAAATATAAATAGAAAATTAAAATAGAATAATGCTAAACATTAAAATGGTTTGAAATTCAAATTATTTAAAAATAGAAAAAAGATTGTGTTTATTATTAAAATGTGGTTTGGGGTGAAGAATTAATTACAATGTTTGTTTTAAAAACAATTAATATAAAAAAAGATTAATTAAAAAAGAAAAACAAATATAGAGTTATAAAAAACTAGATTTCTAAAATTTATACAACTGTATTAATTATGTAAAATAGATCAAAATAATGTAAACAGTATATAATAATTTAATACAATTTTAAATGATTAAAAATATACAAGACAGGTAAATTATTATTTTTAGAAATTAAATATATTTTATTAACATTTTTTTAAAAACTGCATTAAAAATAAAATACAAAAAAATACTGAAAAAATAGTTTCTTATTTATAATATTTAAAAAAAATAGATTTATAAATATACAGTAACATTTTTTTCAACATTATTTTCTTCGTTTTCCCACGCTTTTCCATTGAAGTCAATGGGAGAAATTGTCCTTTTTCATTTTTACAGAATGATATGACGTTGCTGCGTAAACGTAACTTTCGTCATTACAAGGATTGTCGCACTACGGATCAGATGTAAGGGAGAGCTCTGTCAAGGTAAGACAAATTTTAATTATTAAAAAACATAGAATAGTGGTAATGTTTATTGTAAGGAGAGAGGAGGGAGGTAGTTAGATCTAGTAAATGTGGGGCCGATTACGATGGCAGGCGGACAAAGTCCGCCCGCCATCGCAGCTGCAAAAAGGACCGCCCGCCATAGGTGCGGCGGTCCTGCCATACGAATTGTGATGCGCCCGCCGCACTGTAAAATATACATGTCGTGCTTTTACATGCACTACGTGACAGGCACTGCGCGGTGCCTGCCACATTGTACATGCAAATGCAGGGGGGTACCATAGGTACCCCCCATGTGCACCCCCCACCCCCCCAACACCCTGGGGGCCCGCAACGGGCCCCCAACAGCAGGAACCGCCAGCCTTTCCATGGTGGCAATGCAGCCATGGAAAGGCTGCTCTCAGCCTGCATCGTAATATGGATGGCGGTGTCTTCCAGACACCGCCACCATATTCAACACGTTTTCTGCCGGTCGACGAGTCGACCGGCGGAAAAGCGGCGGACGGTCTTTCCGTCTGCCGCGGACCCCCCAGCCATCATAATATGGCGGGGGGTCTTTGCTGTCTGGATGGCGGGCAGATCGCCCCCGCCGGGCCGGCGGGGGCAATCTGCCCGCCATCGTAATTGGCCCCTGTGTTTTTGGTACTTTTATTGTGTGCTAACCAACAATTTCATTCCATAACAGGTTGCAGTAGTAGGCCCACGTCGGGTCTCATTCTTTCGTAACACATTTTGTTTAATAAAGTTTATAAAAATATATAGATTATACATTTTAATAAACAAAAGTGTTTGAAAGATATCTTTTTTCGTTTTGCGACGTTTAAAAAAAAATAGATTAGGCATTGTCGCGGTTAGATGGATTTTTTTATATGATTTTAAAAAAGGTATCTTTTAAAAAAATACGTTTGGATATTTAAAAATACATTGCATATTTGTTTTAGGATTTTGGAAGATCGATTTGAATTTTTGAGAGATGGGATTTCAGCGATGGATTTTTGGACGTGGATTGAAGTTGGAATTAATTTCGAGCTAGAATGGATTGCTTCGTTGGATTTTTTTGCGTTTTTTGCCAAACAATTTCACTTTTTCAGGATTTTTTTTTGGTTGCGATTTTTTTAGGGATGCACAGATATTTTTTATAACAACTGTGCACATTTTCAAAGTTTAAATCGGGTCATGGACTTTAAAAAGGATTGTGGATTTTGTGCAATGGATTACACAAATAGAAAGGACTCTTGGTGAAAATTTGGATTCTACGTAAGTCCAAGAGTTTAAAAAAGAAGACAGCTGAAGGTAAGGAGACCCGACTTTACAAATTATTTAAAGATTTTTATTAAAAAATGCCAATTGAATTAGGGGTTTATTTTGGCAAAATAGGCAAGTAAGGAATGGAGGATTTGTGCAATATTATCTAGGTAGTCTGAAGCCACCATCAACGTAAATTGTTGAATTGCACCCAATAGTCTCTCAGACATTTCTTTTGTTCTTTTTGATATTCGTGGGTTCAAACTACCTGTTAATGATTGCGACATTCTCATTTCTTGGAAACTTTGCTCCTTCCTCAAAATTTCCAAGAAATGATAGAAATTAGGATGAGGTTTGCCAATTGATTTATTGAAGGAGTTGTGCCATCCCTCTATGGCATTGTTCGTTTTTGCTCCTCCCTCTAAGCAGGTCGAGTAGCAGTTCCACCACTTCACATGGAAACCTGGTTTCCTCCTGCGACCTGACCTGCTTAGATGGCCAATCCATGTGTCTTCAAAGTAATTTAGAAGGGGTGCCAATTTGTCTTTGTTTGATGTAAAGTATTCCGATTCTGTAATTGAAGTGTAATATTCGTCTACACTGTCAGGAGGAACAAAGCAAAGGGTTGTTAGTTTTTTTAGTTCAAATTGAAGTTTGCTATCTGATATATAATCCTCAACTAAGGATGTTTTTTGAATTTTTCACCAATAAGCCTGAGAAAAGTGAAAAAAAATCCTTGGATTTGGGTATCCGTGTACATTTTGGTAATAGTGTTAATCATTGGTAATTCAAAGTCAGTTAATAATTTTCTAGGACTTTTGTTTGCTGTTTTTGCTTTTATCACTGACAAAAATTCAGTGTATGTTGAGGATTGTTTATCAGGGAGTAAACTGTACACTAAGGGAAAAACTGTATTATTAATATATGCGTGAATAGTGTATATTTGGGCGAATGGATGGGGTGTGGATTTAAACGTCCCATCCATCATCCAAATATCACTGCTCTCCAACTTAACAAATTATGGGGTGTGCTAAAGATTAGTATTCTTTTTTGAGGGTTTTGGTTGTCATGCAAACGAAATGGTTTCTTAGTAACTGTTATAGAAAGTTCAGGAGGAATGTTAATGTCAGAAAAGGTTTGGGGTGTTGCTCTTTGTGGGTTACTTGCCTGTTTTTTACGTTGAATAATTCTTCTTAGGTTTGGTATTGTAGGCATACTACTAGCAACATGAGGTGGAATGTGTTGGGCTACCTCCCTCAAAACTGCGCCACAGGGGTCATTGGAGGTTGATGCAATAGCTTTTAGTTCATTAATATTTTCTCTAACTTCAGTCTCCATTGCAGAGGCAGAGTGGCTATGCTCTGTGATTTTTAAAACAGAGACACCAAGAGTAACCGCTCTGCTTGTGCAATGGGATGAGTAGTATTGCACACACCTCCAATGACACCTGGGCTCAGTTAGTCTCTCTTTACAATAAACATACCCACTATGTTTAAGAAGACGGTTCTCTCCCCGTCGAGGAGATGTATTTGGCTTCTTGATTTGAAGATATTTTCTGTTATGGATTGAAACAGAAAAAAAAGGGGTAATCTATTTTTAAGTGATGGTGTTTACCTGTTTTGATGAAAAAAATTAGAGAACAATTTATGCATATTTTTATACTGTTTTAAGTTAATGTTGTATGAAGTTAGAAGAAATTGTTTAACCATGTTGCATTTGTATTTTTGCTGTTATTTTAAAAAAAGGTTTCCTTGGAGAGAAAAATGGTTAAGTTGTCATACAGTTTATTTATTGTTGTATCTTACCTTTTTTTTTTTTGTTGCTGTTTCTTAATGCTTTTGGTGTTGCTGATGTTTACTGGATTTGGTGTTCTTGTAAACTGTGAGTTTAATTTTTAGTTGGGTCTGGAAGAGAAAAAAAATCATGAGTTTATTTTGGAGTTTATGATATTTTGACTGAATTTACCTGCAATAGAATAGAATAGTTGTTTGTTATGGTAGAACAGTTGCAAGTTTTTTTTTTTTACAATGGTTTGTTTGCTTCTGTTTTAATTTTTAATCGTGATTTTTTTTGTACTTTACTTATGAGAACATTAGGATATTTATTTACCTTCTAAATTCGATATTCTGTTGAATAGATGTTTGCTTGAGAAAAGCTTCTGTTTGAAGGAAATTGTACACATTTTTTTTCTGCTTATAAACTTTATTGACAAATATAATTTGTGTAAATTTTAGCTTGTTACTTTGGGTTATTTCTGTTTGGAGTTTTTAAATCCAAAATTATTTTTTTGATGTGAACTCTGGAATTAAAAGAAGATGAAAAACGTTTAAAAAATAAAAGATAATTTAATTCCTATTTTGCAAAGTGTATTCAACTTTGCAAAACATTGCTTGACTTTAAATTTTTCTAAAATATTGATATTTATTTACCTTTTTTTTATTATCTTGTTTGTCTTTAGTAGATTGTTTTTTATACAGAAAATGTTCTGTGTCCTTTGGAACCTTTTTTGGGTGCTGATGTTATCTGTTGAAAAAAAATAATGTGTTAAAAATGTTTTACAATTTTTTTAAATAGTTTTATACATGAAACACCATCCAACACTTTCACTGAGGCAAGCACAGGTCAGAGTAGGATTAGTAATTTTGCCCCCACCACCATCCAGCACTTTCCCTGAGGCAAGCACAGCTTGGAGTAGGAATAGTAATTTTGCCCCCTCCACTATCCTACACTTTCCCTGAGGCAAGCACCTGTTGGAGTAGGAATAGTAATTTTGCACCTACCACTATCCTATACTTTCCCTGAGGCAAACACAGCTCAGAGTAGGAATATTAATTTTGCCCCCAACACTATCCTACACCTTCCCTGAGGCAAGCACCTGTTGGAGTAGGAATAGTAATTTTGTCCCCACCACTATGCTACACTTTCTCTGTGTCAAGCACCTGTCGGAGTAGGAATAGTAATTTTCCACCCACCACTATCCTACACTTTCAAGGAGGCAAGCACCTGTTGGAGTAGGAATAGTAAATTTGCTCCCACCACCATCCAGCACTTTCCCTGAGGCAAGCACAGCTTGGAGTAGGAATAGTAATTTTTCCCCCACCACTATCCTACACTTTCCCTGAGGCAAGCACCTGTTGGAGGAGGAATAGTAATTTTGCCCCCACCACTATCCTACACTTTCCCTGAGGCAAGCACCTGAAGGAGTAGGAATAGTAATTTTGCTTCCACCACTATCCTACACTTTCCCTGAGGCAAGCACCTGTTGGAGTAGGAATAGTAAATTTGCCCCCACCACCATCCAGCATTTTCCCTGAGGCAAGCACAGCTCCGAGTAGGGATAGTAATTTTGCCCCCACCACTATCCTACACTTTTCCTGAGGCAAGCGCATGTCGGAGTAGGAATAGTAATTTGGCCCCATCACCATCCAGCAATTTCCCTGAGGCAAGCACTGCTCGGTGTAGGATTAGTAATCTTGCCCACAAGACCATTCAGTACTTTTTTCGCGAGACAAACACATGTCGGAGTAGGAATAGTAATTTTGCCCCCACCACCATCCAGCATTTTCCCTGAGGCAAGGAATGCTCGGAGTAGGAATAGTAATTTTTCCCCCACCTCTATCCTACACTTTCCCTGAGTCAAGCATAGTTCGGAGTTCTAATAGTAATTTTGCAAACACCACCATCCAGCACTTTCTTTGAGGCAAGCATAGTTCGGAGTTGTAATAGTAATTTTGCCCCCAACACCATCTAGCACTTTCGCTGAGGTCAAGCATGTTTTGGTGTTGGAATAGTATTTTTGCCCCCGCCAATATTCTACACTTTCTTGAGGCAAGCTACTGTTGGAGAAGGAATAGTAATTTGGCCTCCACCACCATCCTGCATTTTCCCTGAAGCAAGTACTTTGTTATAAAAACAGTTTGCAGTATGGCTTTTACATTTGTACAGTCTTTTAAAAATGAAAACATTTTTATGGTTAAAATTGTATTGAAAAAAAAAAGTTTGTTTTACTTAGGGGCCGATTATGATGGCGGGAGGACTTTGTCCGCCCGGCATCGCCCCGGTAAATGGGACCGCCCGCTATGTGTGCGGTGGTCCCGCACATGTGATTAGGATGCCACCGCCACGGTGGCGGTGGCATCCCCCATTTCCAGCATTGTGGCGGGCGGTGCTCACAACTCCGCCCGCCACAGTGCTGGAAATGCATGTTGTGCATCTGCATGCACAACGTGACAGGCACCGCGCGGTGCCTGCCACCTTGTGCATGCAGATGCAGGGGGGTACCATAGGTACCCCCATGTGCAGCCCCCACCCCCCCAACACCCTGGGGGCCCGCAACGGGCCCCCAACAGCAAAGACCGCGAGTCTTTCCATGGCGGCGACGCCACCATGGAAAGGCTCATCTCCGCCGGCATCATAATATGGATGGCGGTGTCTTGCAGACACCGCCACCATATTAAACCCTTTTCCGCCCGGTCGACTGTTCAGCCGGGCGGAAAACATGCGGACGGTCTTACCGTCTGCCGGGCTCCCCTCCGCCATGGTAATATGGCGGGGGGGAATTTGTTGGCGGACGGGCGATTATGGCGGGCGGATCGCCACCGCCATGTGGGCGGTGGCGATCCGCCCGACATCGTAATCGACCCCTTAGTTTTTAGATTTAATGACTGTGTCGTGAAGTGTGTTACTATCACATCTTTTTAAAATTCTGAAAATGCTGAAAATTTTTTGAAATGGTAAATGTTATTTAATTTAAGGTTATGTTATAATTTTCTACTTATAATATATTTTTTATGGGTACACTTACTTGGAACTGTAGATGGCACTGTTTGAGTTGGAGATTTTGTTGGCTGGCAAAACGCGTGTGGACTCTGTGGAAGTCAGTTCACCACTGTTTTCAAAATGGTGGTCGGCTGCTTTCATACGTTTTTTTTAAGGTGAACGATAATTTATTTGAAAATATGTTTTGTGCATATTTTTTTTCCGTGTTTTAAATGCTGACAAAATGTGTAATTATTTTCATCTTTTTAAAAATGTTGGTTATATTTTTTTAGATGTATTGTCTGCCATTTTGGCGAACTGCGGGTCAAGGTGCATTCATAGAAAGTATTGTAGGACTTTCGTTTTGGTAATATGGTGGTTTATTGTTATGTTTTCTTTATTGCCATTCAATGGTGTACAATTTTATTTAATAATTTAGGGGGTCATTACGATGCGATGTGGTGATTGGGACCGCCCGCCTGTATGGCGGCGGTCCCGCACGTGCAATTACGATGCGACCGCACCGTGGCGGTCGCATCTTGCATGTTTACCATTGCGGCGTGTGCTACCGGCTGCAGCACCCGCCGCAATAGTAAAAACGCATGTAGTGCCTTTCCCTGCACTACGTGGTAGGCACCACGCAGTACCTGGCACTCAGTGCAGGGAAATGCAGGGGGGTACCATGGGTACTCCCCCAGTGCACCACCACATCCCCCCAACACATGGGGGGCCCGCAACGGGCCCCCAAATCCGTTTCCGCTTGTCTTTTCATGACGGGATGACCGCCGCGAAATGACTGTCGGACAGGGATATCGTTATCCCTACAGCGGTGCCTGCAAGGCACCGCCGCAATGAATCCCTATGTTTTGGTTCCGAATTGCGGGCGGAAAAGGACCGCCTTGCGGAACAGTGGCGGGCGGTCTTTGCGACCGCCATGCTTCACTGGGAAAATCGTTGTCAGATGGCAGAGGGCCCGCCACTGCAAGGCTGGCGGTGGCGGGCCTTCTGCCATCGGAATCGGCCCCTTAGTTTTTTCATTGGTAGTTGTTTTCTTATATTTAATTGTGTTCATGCTCTTTTTTTTGGGTGTACTCTTTTATAAAAATATGTTTGATATATTTTTATGATGTGTATTTTATAAAATTGTTTGTTTTTTAATTTTATGGTGTTGCAATAAGTCGTATTTTAATGCATTTTAATTTTAATTATTTGAATATTAAAAATACAAAATTATCTATTTATTGGCTCGATATTTATATTTTTGGGTGAATTTTCACACGTGTATTGATATTAATACTCGAGTATTTATATTAATACTCAGGCATTAATTTAAATATGGTGTTGTTAATTTTAAATACCTGTGTACCCACCCAAAACCCCAATTTTCTTTGCATCCCGTCCCAGAGGTAAGTTATTGTTGTTATTTTTTTTAAATAATTACAAATGTACACGAGTATTAATTGTAATACACAAGTATTAATTTTAATACCCGGGTATTAATTATAAATACACGTGTTATAATACACTACCCCACCCAAAACCCCTATTTTCCCTGCATCCCGTCCCAGGGGTTTATTATACTTTTAAAAGAAAATGCGTTGTAATGGTATGCGTAGTACAAGTATGCATTGTAAATGTTTGCGTTGTAATGGTTGTTTTAGTGCATTTAGATCATTTTGCATTGTAATGGTATGCGTTGTAAAAGCATGCGTTGTAATGGTTTGCATTGTAACATCATATATTCCCTGGGCAGTCCACATGGTCAGGAGGCAATGGTGAGGTTAATGACTATAACACCCAAATCAATGGTCTGTTCTCATGTGGGTCCATCGGTGCCTTGCCTGCTGTTGTATTTTTATTTCCAGCAAGGCACCACAGACAGTGGTTACAGGAGAGCAGCAGATGCAGGCTCCGGCATTCAACTTTCTTTTTTCCTGAGTTGCAGTACCCACCTCCCATCCATGACCCTCACAGTGTTGTGTGCTGTGAAGGGATTGTGTTGGCAGGTTTTGGTTTCACCTATGTTGCAAGTCCTGCCAGACCAAGGGGTCTATTACGATGGCGGTCGGAAAACCTCGCCGACCGCCATGGTAGCGGGAAAAGACCGCCCGCATGGACCGCGACATCACCACCGGTCGAATTACGATGACCCGCGGTCGAAATCCGACCGCGGCGGTCGGATCGCGGGCCTTAACATTGCGGCGGTTGCTGCTGCCCGCAGCACCGCCGCGATGTCGAAAGGAGTATGTCCTGCATTTCCCTGCACTGCGTGGCAGGCACTGCACAGTGCCTGCCACCTGGTACAGGGAAATGTAGGGGGGGACCATGGGTACCCCCCAGTGCACCCACCCCCCCCAAACATTGGGGGCCCGCAATGGGCCCCCGGAAGACAATCTCCGCATGCCTTTCCATGGCAGTCTGACTGCTGAGGAAAGGCTGGCATCATAATCGTGCCGGCGGAGCCTGCTCTGCACCGCCACCATTATCCCGGTCCTGCTCCGTCCGCCAGGCAGGAGTGCGGATGGCAACCGGCGGAAAAGCGGCAGTCAGAATTTCCCACCGCCGCAGTCACCACCGACATCCTAATTTGACCGGCGGATTTCTGGCTTGCGATGGCGGTCGGATGTCCACCGCCGGTCTGGCGGGCACCACCGCTGGCCCGGCGGTGGTCATCCGACCGCCATCGTAATAGACCCCTTGTTAGCTGGCCGAGCCCCCAGACATGATTTCGTGCTCCCTTGTGGGGTCGGAATGTTATTTCTTCCTGGTAGCCTGGGCCACAGAGCGAGGTTGATTGTCCCCCTAAGCATCCAATCCAGAATCAGAGGCTGATAAGTGAGTTTACATACTTTGGGCCTCATTTATGAGGAAGTCATGAAGTGCAGTGTAGCAAGTCATCTTGCTGCGCTGCACTGCGTGACAGGGAAAGGGCAGAAATGCGCCATATTTAAGGCAATATGGCCCATTTCTGTCCTTTCTCCTGGGCTGGCGCCCTTTGGGTTGCATAGTGCCAATGCAGGCACCCATGCACCATGGTGCAAGGGTGACTGCGTTGCATGCAGAATTGTTTTTATGCAGGAAGGGCCACCTTTCTGCACAAAACCAATCCTTATGCATGTAGGAATCGAATAAAATTTTGCGATTCCTAAACATTACCTAATAGCGATTTGCAAATTGCAAATCGCTATTAGGTAATGTCACTTCATTCATTCCTATGGGCCTATAGGCCCATAGGAATGTATGGTAATGCATTCGCAAATTGCGATTACCAAATTGGTAATCGCAAATTGCGAATGCAATTCCAAGGGTGCCAGGGGGCCTAAGGCCCCCCTGATGCACCCCCCTCTAAAAGGTAAGTGTGCACATGTGGCGCAGACACATGCCCTAAGGGCATGTGTGTGCGCCGCATGTCACTTTGAAAAATGCACTTTTGTGCATTTTTCAAAGAATGCGCAAATTACCATCAACTTGAAGTTAATTTAGGAAATTAGCGTTTCCTAAATGCACAGTTTGCATTTAGTAAAGGCTTGATGCATCGCATTTAGGGAATTGCAAATTGCGATCCCCTAAATGCATTTGCAATTTAGGTAATCGCAAAAAATTGCGATTACCTAACTTGTGAATGGAAAGCCTTTGATGCATCAGAAAAGGCCTTTTTGCCCTTGCAAATGGGCTGATTCTGCAAATCGGCCCGTTTGCGAGGGCAAAAATGCTTGATGCATGTGGCCCTATGTGTATTCCCAGGTTTACAAGTTCTTGTAGATCTGGAAATTCGTCAAAAACCATGGGAGTTGCATGGGAACACTGAAGCAACGGACATGCAACGCCTTCCCAGGGCAGAGTAAGGCAACGCAGGGATTTGCGCTGCATTACCCAGATTTGTGGAGCCACTCGGAGCCACGCATAATGGCTTTGCGTGGCTTCAAAAATCTGTCTTAAGGTTTGCATTGCTCTTACACCACGCTGCGTGGTGCAAGAGCGATGCAAACGGCCTCATAAATAGGACCCCAAGTGTTTATCGAGCCCGCAGATGCGGGTAAAGCAAGCGCCCAAAAAGAAATCCTGTCCTTGCAGATCTGCCCGATCCCTGACACAGCAGGCAGGCCATTAACAGCAAATGATTGCAGAAGTATTTCCAGCTGCATGTACAAGAAAGATAAACACTGACCATTTAATTATGCACTGGTCTTTGGCCCAGGCTACTGAAAGTATTTAAAACTGAAGGTTTTGAGGTTCTGAGTAACTATGTACGAACATATTTGTCGTTCTCCCACGATATTAAGAATAGCGCAGTGCAGCGAAACAGTGAGCGGGTAAGGACACAGCAGGAGAACGAAAGATGGAGACATAGTCACAGAATGGCATGAAGAGAGAGAAACGGACGCAGAGAGAGAGAGGTCTTACAGAGACAAAGAGATGGAGTGAGACAGGCGTGAGATGCAGAAAGAAAGAACAAAAGGGACAAACCTAGAAAGACAGAGAAGCAGAGAAAGTTGTTTTAGAGAGATCAAGTTTCGAAAGATGGAGAAAAACATGGAAATTGGCAGGCGAGAGAAACAGGGAGATGTACAGTAAGACTAGGAAAGGTTGACAATGAAAGGGAGGGAACGACGCAGACAGAAAAACAGAAACACAAAGTGAGAAAGACAGAGAGAGAAAGAACAAGATAAAGTGAAACAGAAAGAGAGAAAGGCAGTGAAAATGGGGAGCTAGATACAGGGAGACAGAGGGACATAGGAAGTGATAAAGACAGGGATAGACAGAGAAGTAGACAAGTAGAGACAAAAAAACGTCAGGTGCTTTAGAGATATAGAAGGATAGGGAGAGAAAAGAAAGGGAACGATAGGGACTCCGAACGGAAACTGTCCAGCTTTCTTCTATCTAGCTGCATTGTTACTACCTACAACTTACCCATTTACCTACCTAGCTACCTACCCACCAATCTACCTATCCTGTCTGCTTATCTATCACTCTCGGCCCCTACCTCTAACTATCTTTCTGCATCTATTTCTTCTCTGTGTCTCTGCCTCCCTCTATCTCACTCCCTCCTCTCTGTGTCAATGTACTTCTATCTGTCTCTTTTCATGTCTAACTTTCTCTCACTATCGATCTCAATCTCTTTCTCTCCCTCTCTCTATTACCTAGTGGTGGTTGCCAATAGGTAGTTATAGTTAGGTCTGCTTTTCTATAGAAAGAGTGTTTTTTGATTTGCTAATAACTTTGACCCCGTTTGTCGAATCTTCACATAACTTTCCCCCAAAAAGGTCTATCCAGGTCCTTCCTGAAAAGTGTTGGGGGGATTCGTCAAGCGGGCGTCGAGAAAAAGTGGGATCCCAAAATGCAAAATCCCTCATACATTTTCAATAGACTTCTTTAGGCAGGGCAACAGCAAAAACTGCTGAACGGAATTACAAGAAATTGTGCAGGAAGTTAGGACTTGGTCCGCAGATTTTGCTTCTTGTGAGTTGGTGTGTATCTGTTTATTAGATTTTGAGAAATGAAGGGACAAAAATAATTGTATATCTGGATGGTTGGATTGCAAGAGTGTTGAGACTCCCGCGCCCGTTTAAAAATAGAGCATTCTGATTGGCCCAGAGAGTGTGGTATCCAGGTATTCAAGGATTCGTTATTGGTTGAAAAGAAGGGCAGCCATGTTTGGTTGGGGTACCTTAATGTTATTGTTAAGGTGAACCTAATAGCTTTAAGGCTATTATTTAAATACACAGTGGGGCTAATAGTTGATCTGCTTCCCCATTTGTTGAATCTGGGGGGAAGAAAGACTGGACGGCCATTTTTGATTGGGATAACCATTTTATGAGTGGATGGATCTGGAGTATCACATCGGATATTGGTGGGATTTGCTGTGGAGGGATCCTTGGGTACATTTTTTTTCTTTCTCTCTTCTCTTCTTTGCTTCTGGTGGTTTTCTTTGCTTCGGGTGTCTGACCGGACACCGGAGTATAGTTGTTAGGCAGCAGGTGCTTGGGGGAACAGACAGAATGCATCCACCGTTTTTTTACATCACCAGGAAAAACCAGCGTTAAAATGGGACACATGGAAAAAAGTGTTTTCTCATTATGCTAAAGTGTGCAGAACGACTTTGAGTGCAGAGAGGAAAACAGCCCTGCTTATGCACTGCCTAGGCCCAACGGGTCAGGAGGATTTTGAGCACCTTCTGAAGTTAGATGATGCAGAAGCAGAAGATCTGAGTGAATTTGAGGTGTGCATAAAGAAACTGGATAAATATTACTTACCTAAAATTAGCACAATATTGGAGCAATACCATTTTAGGAGGAGGGTCCAGTTAGCAGGGCCGGACTGGCAACCGAAACCGGCCCAGGCAAACTGCTCGGCCGGCCCCCCTGGGGTGAGGTGGGGTGCAGCCGAGCAATTTGCGAGCGCCGGTTTTGGCCGATTTTGTTACAGGGGGCCGATATTGCCGACCCCCGGTAACAAAACGGCCCCCAGGGGCCCAAAACCGGCCCCCACCCTAGCGGACCACCGGGAAACGCCCGGTGCCCGCTACGGCCAGTCCAGCCCTGCCAGTTAGCACAAGAGTCAGTGGAAATTTATGTTACTCAGTTATGTAAACTTGCTCTACTTGCAAGTTTGGGGGGTATAGACGAAAGTATTAGGGATCATGTTAGAGTGCAATACAGAAAAAGTAAGAAATGCACATCGGCAAAAAGATTATTCTAAATTCTATAAAGAGTTACTTATAGCAACGAAAATAGAACACTCAATGGTGTGTGTGCAGGTGATTAACCCTTTCGCTGCTAGGCCTTTTCCCCCCGTGCTAAGCCTTTTTTTGGCTATTTGGGGTTGTGCCACCTGGTACAGGGAAATGTAGGGGGGGACCATGGGTACCCCCCAGTGCACCCACCCCCCCCCAACATTGGGGGCCCGCAATGGGCCCCCGGAAGACAATCTCCGCATGCCTTTCCATGGCAGTCTGACTGCTGAGGAAAGGCTGGCATCATAATCGTGCCGGCGGAGCCTGCTCTGCACCGCCACCATTATCCCGGTCCTGCTCCGTCCGCCAGGCAGGAGTGCGGATGGCAACCGGCGGAAAAGCGGCAGTCAGAATTTCCCACCGCCGCAGTCACCACCGACATCCTAATTTGACCGGCGGATTTCTGGCTTGCGATGGCGGTCGGATGTCCACCGCCGGTCTGGCGGGCACCACCGCTGGCCCGGCGGTGGTCATCCGACCGCCATCGTAATAGACCCCCTTGTTAGCTGGCCGAGCCCCCCAGACATGATTTCGTGCTCCCTTGTGGGGTCGGAATGTTATTTCTTCCTGGTAGCCTGGGCCACAGAGCGAGGTTGATTGTCCCCCTAAGCATCCAATCCAGAATCAGAGGCTGATAAGTGAGTTTACATACTTTGGGCCTCATTTATGAGGAAGTCATGAAGTGCAGTGTAGCAAGTCATCTTGCTGCGCTGCACTGCGTGACAGGAAAGGGCAGAAATGCGCCATATTTAAGGCAATATGGCCCATTTCTGTCCTTTCTCCTGGGCTGGCGCCCTTTGGGTTGCATAGTGCCAATGCAGGCACCCATGCACCATGGTGCAAGGGTGACTGCGTTGCATGCAGAATTGTTTTTATGCAGGAAGGGCCACCTTTCTGCACAAAACCAATCCTTATGCATGTAGGAATCGAATAAAATTTTACGATTCCTAAACATTACCTAATAGCGATTTGCAAATTGCAAATCGCTATTAGGTAATGTCACTTCATTCATTCCTATGGGCCTATAGGCCCATAGGAATGTATGGTAATGCATTCGCAAATTGCGATTACCAAATTGGTAATCGCAAATTGCGAATGCAATTCCAAGGGTGCCAGGGGGCCTAAGGCCCCCCTGATGCACCCCCCTCTAAAAGGTAAGTGTGCACATGTGGCGCAGACACATGCCCTAAGGGCATGTGTGTGCGCCGCATGTCACTTTGAAAAATGCACTTTTGTGCATTTTTCAAAGAATGCGCAAATTACCATCAACTTGAAGTTAATTTAGGAAATTAGCGTTTCCTAAATGCACAGTTTGCATTTAGTAAAGGCTTGATGCATCGCATTTAGGGAATTGCAAATTGCGATCCCCTAAATGCATTTGCAATTTAGGTAATCGCAAAAATTGCGATTACCTAACTTGTGAATGGAAAGCCTTTGATGCATCAGAAAAGGCCTTTTGCCCTTGCAAATGGGCTGA
Source organism: Calotriton arnoldi (assembly GCA_963921515.1). Lineage (NCBI taxonomy): Eukaryota > Metazoa > Chordata > Amphibia > Caudata > Salamandridae > Calotriton > Calotriton arnoldi. The sequence continues at coordinate 703,249 of CAWUFW010008983.1, read as the reverse complement.
TTCTGCAAATCGGCCCGTTTGCGAGGGCAAAAATGCTTGATGCATGTGGCCCTATGTGTATTCCCAGGTTTACAAGTTCTTGTAGATCTGGAAATTCAGTCAAAAACCATGGGAGTTGCATGGGAACACTGAAGCAACGGACATGCAACGCCTTCCCAGGGCAGAGTAAGGCAACGCAGGGATTTGCGCTGCATTACCCAGATTTGTGGAGCCACTCGGAGCCACGCATAATGGCTTTGCGTGGCTTCAAAAATCTGTCTTAAGGTTTGCATTGCTCTTACACCACGCTGCGTGGTGCAAGAGCGATGCAAACGGCCTCATAAATAGGACCCCAAGTGTTTATCGAGCCCGCAGATGCGGGTAAAGCAAGCGCCCAAAAAGAAATCCTGTCCTTGCAGATCTGCCCGATCCCTGACACAGCAGGCAGGCCATTAACAGCAAATGATTGCAGAAGTATTTCCAGCTGCATGTACAAGAAAGATAAACACTGACCATTTAATTATGCACTGGTCTTTGGCCCAGGCTACTGAAAGTATTTAAAACTGAAGGTTTTGAGGTTCTGAGTAACTATGTACGAACATATTTGTCGTTCTCCCACGATATTAAGAATAGCGCAGTGCAGCGAAACAGTGAGCGGGTAAGGACACAGCAGGAGAACGAAAGATGGAGACATAGTCACAGAATGGCATGAAGAGAGAGAAACGGACGCAGAGAGAGAGAGGTCTTACAGAGACAAAGAGATGGAGTGAGACAGGCGTGAGATGCAGAAAGAAAGAACAAAAGGGACAAACCTAGAAAGACAGAGAAGCAGAGAAAGTTGTTTTAGAGAGATCAAGTTTCGAAAGATGGAGAAAAACATGGAAATTGGCAGGCGAGAGAAACAGGGAGATGTACAGTAAGACTAGGAAAGGTTGACAATGAAAGGGAGGGAACGACGCAGACAGAAAAACAGAAACACAAAGTGAGAAAGACAGAGAGAGAAAGAACAAGATAAAGTGAAACAGAAAGAGAGAAAGGCAGTGAAAATGGGGAGCTAGATACAGGGAGACAGAGGGACATAGGAAGTGATAAAGACAGGGATAGACAGAGAAGTAGACAAGTAGAGACAAAAAAACGTCAGGTGCTTTAGAGATATAGAAGGATAGGGAGAGAAAAGAAAGGGAACGATAGGGACTCCGAACGGAAACTGTCCAGCTTTCTTCTATCTAGCTGCATTGTTACTACCTACAACTTACCCATTTACCTACCTAGCTACCTACCCACCAATCTACCTATCCTGTCTGCTTATCTATCACTCTCGGCCCCTACCTCTAACTATCTTTCTGCATCTATTTCTTCTCTGTGTCTCTGCCTCCCTCTATCTCACTCCCTCCTCTCTGTGTCAATGTACTTCTATCTGTCTCTTTTCATGTCTAACTTTCTCTCACTATCGATCTCAATCTCTTTCTCTCCCTCTCTCTATTACCTAGTGGTGGTTGCCAATAGGTAGTTATAGTTAGGTCTGCTTTTCTATAGAAAGAGTGTTTTTTGATTTGCTAATAACTTTGACCCCGTTTGTCGAATCTTCACATAACTTTCCCCCAAAAAGGTCTATCCAGGTCCTTCCTGAAAAGTGTTGGGGGGATTCGTCAAGCGGGCGTCGAGAAAAAAGTGGGATCCCAAAATGCAAAATCCCTCATACATTTTCAATAGACTTCTTTAGGCAGGGCAACAGCAAAAACTGCTGAACGGAATTACAAGAAATTGTGCAGGAAGTTAGGACTTGGTCCGCAGATTTTGCTTCTTGTGAGTTGGTGTGTATCTGTTTATTAGATTTTGAGAAATGAAGGGACAAAAATAATTGTATATCTGGATGGTTGGATTGCAAGAGTGTTGAGACTCCCGCGCCCGTTTAAAAATAGAGCATTCTGATTGGCCCAGAGAGTGTGGTATCCAGGTATTCAAGGATTCGTTATTGGTTGAAAAGAAGGGCAGCCATGTTTGGTTGGGGTACCTTAATGTTATTGTTAAGGTGAACCTAATAGCTTTAAGGCTATTATTTAAATACACAGTGGGGCTAATAGTTGATCTGCTTCCCCATTTGTTGAATCTGGGGGGAAGAAAGACTGGACGGCCATTTTTGATTGGGATAACCATTTTATGAGTGGATGGATCTGGAGTATCACATCGGATATTGGTGGGATTTGCTGTGGAGGGATCCTTGGGTACATTTTTTTTCTTTCTCTCTTCTCTTCTTTGCTTCTGGTGGTTTTCTTTGCTTCGGGTGTCTGACCGGACACCGGAGTATAGTTGTTAGGCAGCAGGTGCTTGGGGGAACAGACAGAATGCATCCACCGTTTTTTTACATCACCAGGAAAAACCAGCGTTAAAATGGGACACATGGAAAAAAGTGTTTTCTCATTATGCTAAAGTGTGCAGAACGACTTTGAGTGCAGAGAGGAAAACAGCCCTGCTTATGCACTGCCTAGGCCCAACGGGTCAGGAGGATTTTGAGCACCTTCTGAAGTTAGATGATGCAGAAGCAGAAGATCTGAGTGAATTTGAGGTGTGCATAAAGAAACTGGATAAATATTACTTACCTAAAATTAGCACAATATTGGAGCAATACCATTTTAGGAGGAGGGTCCAGTTAGCAGGGCCGGACTGGCAACCGAAACCGGCCCAGGCAAACTGCTCGGCCGGCCCCCCCTGGGGTGAGGTGGGGTGCAGCCGAGCAATTTGCGAGCGCCGGTTTTGGCCGATTTTGTTACAGGGGGCCGATATTGCCGACCCCCGGTAACAAAAACGGCCCCCAGGGGCCCAAAACCGGCCCCCACCCTAGCGGACCACCGGGGAAACGCCCGGTGCCCGCTACGGCCAGTCCAGCCCTGCCAGTTAGCACAAGAGTCAGTGGAAATTTATGTTACTCAGTTATGTAAACTTGCTCTACTTGCAAGTTTGGGGGGTATAGACGAAAGTATTAGGGATCATGTTAGAGTGCAATACAGAAAAAGTAAGAAATGCACATCGGCAAAAAGATTATTCTAAATTCTATAAAGAGTTACTTATAGCAACGAAAATAGAACACTCAATGGTGTGTGTGTGCAGGTGATTAACCCTTTCGCTGCTAGGCCTTTTCCCCCCGTGCTAAGCCTTTTTTTGGCTATTTGGGGTAGTTTGTGTTAGACCCCTGTAACTTTTTGTTCACATAAGGTATCCACTCTGAATTTGCGTCCTTTTCTTCCAACATCCTGGGGATTTCAAAGGTACCCAGGGTTTGTGGATTCCACTAGAGGGGACCCAGAAATTAGCCAAAATACACCTCATTTTCTTTGAAAAATGGGGAAAAAGTGCTGCAGAAGAAAGTGTCTGTTTTTTTCCCTGCAAATGGTGGTGCTGAAATCACCATCTTCCCAGCTTTCAGGGACAGGCAGACTTTTGTCAGAAAACCAAAATTGTTTACATAGTTTTGGCATTTTACTGGGACATAGCCTATTTTTGCTACTTTTGTGCTTTCAACCTCCTTCCAGTTAGTGGTAGAAATGGGTGTGAAAGCAATAATGGATCCTGGAAAGCTATACATTTCTGACAAGTAGACAAAACTCTGAATTAAGCAAAGGGTCATTTGTGTAGATCATTCATGTTTTTTTTTATAGAAACTAACAGTTAAATAAAAGAAAAATTGAAAATGAGTTGAAAAAAACTGCCATTTATGCTAACGTTTTCACTTGCAACTTCTTCTAAGTATAACAGATTTTTTAAAGCAATATACCGCCTCATCTGCTGGTCCCTTCTGGTTGTGGGGATATATAGGACTTGTAGGTTCACCAAGAACCCGAGGAACCCAGAGCCAATAACTGAGCTGCGTCTTGCAATGGGTTTTCATTGGGTACCGGGTATGTAGCAATTAATTTGGTAAAATAAAAAGAGTAAAAATAGGTGTCAAGGACACCTATGTATTTCCGAAATGGGAACAAAATATAGAGTTTAGAAGCAGTAGCTATTTGCACATCTCCGAAATTGTGGGTACCCATACTAGCATGTGAATTATAGGAAATTTTTCAAAGTGACTTCTTTTTTACACATTGGCTTACATTTGGAAGGCAGAAATGCATTGAAAGTCAATAGATAATAACAGTTGCTCTACAATTCTATGTTACCCTAAATCTCCTGATAAAAATGGTACTTTTTTATTTATTTATAAAGTTTTATATAGCGCGAACGTGACCCACGAGGGTATCAGAGCGCTTTACAGAATAAGAACATAAATGGTTGAGGTGGTATACACGCATTCAAATGTATCAATTTGTATAGAAGAAATATAAAATATATGAATAACAAACATAGAGGACCGTGATTCTGAAGGACGTTGTACAAAAGACAGTTAATGAACATTAGGTGATTGTGCTAGCAAACATAAATATTATAACCTCTATTGATTCACAGTAGATATAAAATGTATAGATGACCAAGGGGACCCACAGCCAACTAAGCTTTACACTACATACAATTATTGAGCAAAGAGGGCTGTGATATAAGTCTTACATACAGTCCATCTGAGATAGGCAATGGTATTCGGCTCTTAAAGATGACTCGGTGACCTCCTATAATTAAAACTTAGGACATGAATTTGTTCATTAGTAGTCTTTTTACTTCCTTTTTGAATGCGGTAAAGGAAGTGATTCCACACACTAGTGGAGGTAAAGAGTTCCAGATCTTTGGTGCAATCCCTGAGAAAGCTCTACAACCAGTTCTCCTCTTATGGAAGGATTGCGGTTTCAGAAGGAAAGTGCTTGCACTTCGTAGTTGTCTGCAGCCTCCCGATCTTTCCAGCTTTAGAGCCAAGTAACTGGGTGTATTGTTGTGAATTGCTTTGTGCGTCATGCAGGCCACTTTAAGGTGTATTCTTGCCTCGTAAGGCAACCAATTCAGTGCTTTCAGGGTTGGTGAGATGTGACTATTTCTTTTGGCTCATGATACCAGTCTAGCCGCAGCATTCAGTGCTGCTCTCAGCGGAGCCAACTTGTATTTGGGGAGACCACAGAGGGTGGTGCTTCCGTAGTCTATTCTTGGTAGCACTAGGGCTTGTACTGCCGTTTTTAGATCTGCCTGAGGGAGGAAGGGTTTGAGTTTCCTTAATATACTCATCTTGTGATTAGCTCCCTTGGTGGCAATAGAGATGTGCGACTGCATATTCAGATGTTTGTCTATGGAGATTCCTAGGGATTTTGCTGAGTCAATGATGAGGGGGACACAGTCAAAGGAGGTTAGGTGTTTTAACCATAGGTCTAGCTTTGGTGTGTGGCTTGGTGGCGAGATGAGAATGAATTCCGTTTTTTGGTATTCAACATGAGGTGGTTGTTAGTGAGCCAGCTTTGCGTGTTCAGAAGAATAGTGTTGAGGGCAATGAAGTCATCTGGCGAGGTGATTTTCAGATACAACTGGGTGTCATCCGCGTACAGGTGATATAGAATGTTCGCTGATTTCAGTGCGTTCGCCAAAGGCTCCATTAGGAGGTTGAAAAGAATGGGTGATAGGGCAGATCCCTGCGGAACACAAAGTGTGACCAAAGAAGGTTGCGAGAGTGAATTCTTCATCTTGATTCTTTGAGTTCTGTTATTCAGGAAGGAGGAGAACCATTGCAACACTGTGCCCGAGAGGCCCATCCTACGTTCCAATAGGGACAGAAGGTTGTCATGCTTGACCGTATCGAAGGCGGAGGACAGATCAAGAAGGATCAGTAGGCATGATTCATTGCGGTCAAGCATTTTTAGTATATCATCCATAATGTGTGTGAGTGCCGATTCTGTGCTGTGTCCTCGGCGGAAGCCCGATTGGTGACTGTCTAGGAGGTTGTAATTCTCAATGTGGTTGCATAATTGAATTTGTACACATTTCTCCAATAGTTTTGCCAAAGTGGGGATGTTGGTTATAGGACGGTAGTTGTTTAGATCAGATGGAGAGGCATCAGCTTTCTTTAGTATAGGTGTGACCTGCCCTATTTTAAGGCAGTCCGGAATGACACCTTGACTCAGGGAGGCGTTTACAATTTTCGCCCATAATGGTAGGATAGATGTTTTTAAAATTTTGAACAGGGCAGGAGGCAGGGGGTCAGAGAAATGATTGGAGGGGTTGATTGCTTGAAGAGTGTTGTCGATAATTTGTTGAGAGATTGGCGAGAAGGTGTGCCAAGAGGCGTTGTTTTTTGTGACTTCCCCTGGATTATTAAAATGTACTTCGAATAGAGCGCCCCATTTAGGATCTTGGACCATAGTTTGCGGGAGGGCCATCTTGGATTGGATGTTTAGCTCGATGGTCTTAGTCTTTTCGTGGAAGAAGTTGGCAAGCAAGTCACAGGTAGGTGTGGCCAGGTTATTTAATTCCCTAGAGTTAGTTGTATCGCATGATTGATGCTTGACGATTTCAAAGAGTTTTTTTGGCCGGTTGATAGCTTGGTTCAACTGAGTTCTGAAAAAGTCTGCCTTTGCCTTAAGAATCTTCCTATTGTAAGAGTTCCTTAACCTTCTAAGTGTTGGCGTTTGTAGGGCTCAGCCATCATAATAGCCCTCCGATGCTTCCCCCCACGCCCCGTGATTAGTAAGGTAATGTTTGACCAGGTGGTAACTCACAGTAGAATACTCTTGATCAAACTGTGGTCAACAGGTCAGGTTTATTCTGAGGTCTTATCAACCTTATGTTTTGGTGCAATACATCATGGTATTTCTATTTGCCTTAGGATCTCTGCTAGTGTTTCGCAGGCTTTGGGTTGTTAAGATATTTATGCTTGCCTGCATCTCATTGAGCATCACTTTACACATTGTTAAAGGGTTAACCAGACTCGAACCACCAGAACAGGCGCGAGTCCTTAAGCGCGCACGTTGCTTTCAGCAACTGCTGAAACGTGACTCTACAACGTGAAAAGCAACCCCACCCTTCCTCGTCTATATAAGACTGCCGCTCCCACTTACTCGCGCTTGTGTTCGTTTCATCGCTATCCAGCAACTCCACTCACCTGAAGTCTTCCGACGAAGCAACAACTCTATGGTTCCGTTTTCGGACTTCCGGTTTTCTTCCTGTTTCCGCTGCTCTTCACCGCATCGAAGACTCGACTCCTCTTCCGTCACCATTTCCTGTCCGGCGTCAGTTCCCTGCTCCCGGTCTTTTCTTCCTTCATCCTGCAGCAAGACAAAAGAGAAGAAGAAGAGAAATACTTACAAGTAAGATCGTTCCGCTTGCGGAGCGCGCGCGCACCCATGCATGCAGAACAAGTTAAACAAAAGAAGAACTTATCTTTGTTGACACTTTCCCTGCCATAATCTTCATTTCTCGCCTACATGATACAAGAAAGAAAGAACGCAACGATTACAACAGAGTTGGCAAAGGATCTCTGTGCTTTCAATCATTGCGATCATTACAAGGGAGTCATTGTATTCATTTCTTGTGTGAAAGACATTATTGTTAAGGTGTCATAAGGACCCGATATTAAGTGAGTAGTCAAACAGACAAGAGGCTCATTTGTGTATGTATGAAAAGAGTTTTTCTGGGCTAATGTTTTCTTGTTTCCACAGTAAAGGGAAGCTAGCAACTTAATTCATCTTTAGCATCGCATGGGAGACATACAGTAAGAGCAAAGGTACTAGAGTAGTAGAAACGTATGTTGGTATTGTGCTTATTTAGAAGTCATGTTAAGCAGGTAAATTGCACGACAATTATTCTTATTTGTTTTGTAGGAAGGATCCACTAAAGGATTCGCAACAGAAGCTCTTGGGCAGACGTGGAAAGTGACGTGTGTTCCTTTATTTTATCTTTTGGTTATTTTGTCCCTTTTTCCCCTTCCCCCCAGAAACCTACGAATCCAGACTGTATTACACACACAGTTTCAGAGGACCTAGGTGCTAGGGGGCATCGGAAAAACTAGCTTCTCATCTCTCAACTGGAACCCCTGGATTTCAGGTGAGTGAAGGTTAACAGAAACACAAGCCTTCACAACATTTAGTTCTATTTGAGAGATGGATCCCGACAGAGATCATATCAGTACCCATGACTTGGCGCAAGCCTTATTTGAAGATACTGAAACCAATAGAACGCTGCCTGAATTAGTGCAGAAGATGCAATTGGAAATGGAAAAGTTAAAACAAGAAAATCTAGATTTGCGTCAAGAGGTAATACGATTTAAACCGAGGGATTCAGCTTGGCCGAGTACAACCTTTCCGCCCTTTGCCACATCCTTTGAGACAGGGAACAAGTCAAGAAACGCAAATAGTTTTAGGACAAGTGATGAAAGTGCGACGCCCATACAGGTTACAGTTGCAGTTCCGCCGGCCGTGCCATTGTCAGCCCCTGAAAGGTTTTTGGGCGATAGTGCCAAGTATAACATTTTTATTAGTCAATGTCAATTACATTTCATGTGTAAACCTCAGGCTTTTACATCTGACGCAGCCAAAGTGGCATTTGTGCTTTCATACTTGGGAGGCACTGCTGCTAATTGGTCAATACCTTATATAGATAGGAACGACCCTGTGCTGTATAACTGGACATTATTTAAACAGACTATGACCAAATTGTTTGCTAAACATACTTATGTACAAGCTAGCGATAATGAGCTGCTTAATTTAAAACAATCCGGTAAAGATCTTTTGACATATCTAACACATTTCAACCGACTCTTAACAGAAACCCAATGGCCAGAAGAAAAACGTATATCGTTATTTTATCGTGGGTTACGTGACGAGTTGAAGGATGCACTAGCCCATATAGTGGACCTCCCCAACGATTATGCCGATTTTGTGGATCTGGTGGTAAAACTAGACCATAGGTTAGGAGAAAGAAAGGGCGACAAAACCAGAGTGGAAAGTAGGTGGTCATGGGCGAAGTCTGAAAAGAGGGAAACAGAAGTTAAACAAACAGATTCTGAGCCCATGCAGTTAGGCACTATTAAGGGCCCACTTACCCCTGAAGAAAAGGAACGACGTAGAAAACTAAATCTGTGTCTTTATTGTGGTCGCTCAGGGCATTTTGCAAGAGACTGCCCTTCTAAACCAAAAACCCCTAAGAAAGTTAGCCTTGCAGCAAAGATCCCGTCAGAGCAGGAAAACTAGGTAACTCGTCAAGGAAGGAGATCACTTGCACGAGGCAGCATCTGAACAAGATCTCCCAACCTCGATTTAAGTTTGTACCCCGAATACCAAAACATTTTATGATTCAAGTTATCTTAATCTTAAATGCTCAACTGAGACACACTGTGTCTGTTCTATTGGATTCAGGAGCAACTGGAAATTTTGTAGATAATCAGCTGGCCCGGAAGCTTCAGATACCCACTATACTTAAAGAACAACCAGAACCGGTATGTGCTGTAGATGGCACGTCTCTGTCTTCAGGAAACATAACCCATCAAACAGAGCCTATAATCATGGTCTGTCAAAATGGACATACTGAGTCCATTAGTTTTGATCTTATTGATACCCCTGCTTTTGGTGTAATTTTGGGAGTTCCTTGGCTTACCGCACATAATCCAATAATAAATTGGGTGTCCAGAACAGTAACACTGAACTCGGTGTTTTGCAAGGCCCAATGTTATCAAGTGGCTCATCAGGAGTTTGAAACCATTGTTCATTGTGCAAACTCATTAGTCACTTCTGATCTCATTCCTTTTGAATATCAGGAGTTTGCAGATGTCTTTGACCCTATCAAAGCCACTGCATTACCACCTCACAGACCATATGATTGTCGCATAGACTTGTTACCAGGAGCTCCTCTTCCAAACAGCAGGGTATATGCGCTATCAGAACAAGAGACGAAATATCTAAGATCTTATTTGGATGAACTTCTGGAATTGGGTTTTATCCGACATTCCACATCCCCTGCCTCCTCGCCTTTATTTTTTATCCCTAAACGGGATGGCGGCTTGAGAGCTTGCCTTGACTATCGAGGTTTGAATAAAATCACTATAAAGAATAAGTATCCTCTACCACTGATACCGGTATTGTTAGACCAGCTGAGAGATTCAACAATCTACACCAAGTTAGACCTGCGAGGGGCATATCATCTTGTGCGAGTCAAGGAGCATGATGAGTGGAAGACGGCTTTCAGAACCAAATTTGGGTTGTTTGAATACACCGTCATGCCCTTTGGCTTGTGCAACGCCCCCGCCGCCTTTCAGTTCTTTATTAATGAAGTTTTGAACGAATTTTTGGATATATGTGTTATCGTGTATATTGACGATATTCTGATTTACTCCAAGAACGAGACTGAACATACTCAACAGGTTAAGGCCGTGCTAGCAAAATTACTGGATAATCACCTTTTTGTAAAACTTGAGAAATGTGTGTTTAGTACTAGACAGGTGGAATTTCTTGGTTATTGTCTTTCGCCAAAAGGCATTTCGATGGACAAGAAAAAAGTTAGTGCTATTTTAGATTGGCCAGAGCCAGCTTCGGTTAAAGAGGTTCAACGGGTGTTGGGTTTTGCTAATTTTTACAGACGCTTCATCCCTCAATTTGCAGAAACAATGGTTCCCATCACAAGACTGTTAAAGAAAGGACACCCATTTGACTGGTCTAAAGAGGCCTCACAGGCCTTCCAACTCTTAAAGGAAAAATTTACCTCAGCACCTGTCCTTAGGCATCCTAATCCAGATGTACCCTTTTTTGTGGAAGCTGACGCTTCACAGATAGCTGTGGGAGGGGTTCTCTCACAACGGGATGAACAAGATGGTCAGTTGCACCCAGTGGCTTTCTATTCAAAAAAGCTACTTCCAGCCGAACAGAATTACACTGTTATGGAAAGAGAATTATTGGCAATCAAACTGGTATTTACTGAATGGCGTCATCATTTGATGGGAGCCAAATTTCCGGTTACGATTTTTAGTGACCATAAAAATTTACAATTTTTTAGTTCAGTGAAAGCTCTCACTCCTCGTCAGATGCGCTGGCTGAACTTCTTTAGTTCTTTTGATTTTGTGATCACTTTCAGACCAGGAACCAAACAAGTGTTATCGGATCTGTTATCTCGGTACGGGCATACTAATAAATCTAAGAAAGAGACAGAAAGTCCCTCTATCATCCCATCAGAGAAAATAGTAGCACCTTTGATTTCCCCTGATTTTATGGCGCAGATTAGGCAACTACATTTAGACGAGCAAGTGAAAGAGTGGTTAAAGGACCCAAAAAATTCCCTTCAACAAGGCCTGTTCTACCATGATAATTTATTATACATCCCCAGCGCAGATTTACAACAGAAGGTTATGCAGTGGAATCATGATTCACCTTTAGCTGGGCATCCAGGAGCTCAGAAAACTTTAGATAACTGCAGGAAACACTTTTGGTGGCCTACCTTGGTGAAGGACGTTAAAGAATTTGTAGCTGCCTGTACGGTTTGTGCCACTAATAAATCTTCCCACAGCTCTCCTACTGGTTTGCTTCAACCCTTGCCTGTGCCCCCTCACCCTTGGCACACTATAAGTGTGGACTTCATTACTGGACTTCCGGTGTCAGGTGGTCACACAGTAATTTTGGTGGTGGTGGATTATCTGTCCAAGATGGCTCATTTTGTTCCTTTACCAAAACTCCCGTCTGCAATTGAGTTTAGTCATATTTTTCTATCACACATTGTAAAGTTGCATGGCTTGCCGAATAAGATCGTTTCGGACAGAGGGAGTCAATTCGTGTCAAAATTCTGGAAACATTTTTGTGATTTATTAAAGGTAAAAGTAGCTCTGTCCACGGCTTTCCACCCAGAAACCGATGGCCAGACCGAACGAGCGAACCAGACTTTATTACAAACCTTAAGATGTTTAATGGCGGAATTCACCAGTCACTGGGACAAAGCTCTAGCTTTAGCTGAATTCTGTTATAACAATAGCATTCATGTGGCCACACAATGTTCTCCGTTTTACTTCTTACAAGGTTTCCATCCCAAGTCATTACCTCTGTCTGTTGAACAGTCTTGTCTACCAGCAGTTACAGATCGATTGCACAACATTTTAGACATACAGGCAAGAGCAGTAAGACACTTAACTAAGTATAAAGAACAAATGAAGACTCAAGCGGATAAACATAGACTACCAGCCCCAAATTTCAAAGTAGGAGACAAGGTATGGCTTTCCACTAAGAATCTACAGGTAGCAGGCCCTAGAAAGTTGCAGCCCAAATATATTGGACCTTTTGCCATCATCCAAATATTGACCCCAGTATCAGTGAAACTGCAGTTACCCCCAGAATATTCTGTGCATCCCACATTCCATGTATCATTGTTAAAAGCATACAATCCTCTTACGAGACAAGAGCCCCCTCCTCCTCCTATAGTTATTGATGACCACTTAGAGTATGAGGTTCAAACGATTTTAGATGCCAAACGATTACAAGGAAAATTACACTATTTGATTTCTTGGAAGGGTTACCCGGCCGAGGAAAACTCTTGGGAACCTGCTTCAATGGTGCACGCTCCTCGGTTAATCAGAGCCTTTTACCTCAGAAATCCACACAAACCCCGTCCGGTAGGGACGCCTTTGAGGGGAGCGACTGTTGGGGTTTATAGGGCTCAGCCATCATAATAGCCCTCCGATGCTTCCCCCCACGCCCCGTGATTAGTAAGGTAATGTTTGACCAGGTGGTAACTCACAGTAGAATACTCTTGATCAAACTGTGGTCAACAGGTCAGGTTTATTCTGAGGTCTTATCAACCTTATGTTTTGGTGCAATACATCATGGTATTTCTATTTGCCTTAGGATCTCTGCTAGTGTTTCGCAGGCTTTGGGTTGTTAAGATAATTATGCTTGCCTGCATCTCATTGAGCATCACTTTACACATTGTTAAAGGGTTAACCAGACTCGAACCACCAGAACAGGCGCGAGTCCTTAAGCGCGCACGTTGCTTTCAGCAACTGCTGAAACGTGACTCTACAACGTGAAAAGCAACCCCACCCTTCCTCGTCTATATAAGACTGCCGCTCCCACTTACTCGCGCTTGTGTTCGTTTCATCGCTATCCAGCAACTCCACTCACCTGAAGTCTTCCGACGAAGCAACAACTCTATGGTTCCGTTTTCGGACTTCCGGTTTTCTTCCTGTTTCCGCTGCTCTTCACCGCATCGAAGACTCGACTCCTCTTCCGTCACCATTTCCTGTCCGGCGTCAGTTCCCTGCTCCCGGTCTTTTCTTCCTTCATCCTGCAGCAAGACAAAAGAGAAGAAGAAGAGAAATACTTACAAGTAAGATCGTTCCGCTTGCGGAGCGCGCGCGCACGCATGCATGCAGAACAAGTTAAACAAAAGAAGAACTTATCTTTGTTGACACTTTCCCTGCCATAATCTTCATTTCTCGCCTACATGATACAAGAAAGAAAGAACGCAACGATTACAACAGAGTTGGCAAAGGATCTCTGTGCTTTCAATCATTGCGATCATTACAAGGGAGTCATTGTATTCATTTCTTGTGTGAAAGACATTATTGTTAAGGTGTCATAAGGACCCGATATTAAGTGAGTAGTCAAACAGACAAGAGGCTCATTTGTGTATGTATGAAAAGAGTTTTTCTGGGCTAATGTTTTCTTGTTTCCACAGTAAAGGGAAGCTAGCAACTTAATTCATCTTTAGCATCGCATGGGAGACATACAGTAAGAGCAAAGGTACTAGAGTAGTAGAAACGTATGTTGGTATTGTGCTTATTTAGAAGTCATGTTAAGCAGGTAAATTGCACGACAATTATTCTTATTTGTTTTGTAGGAAGGATCCACTAAAGGATTCGCAACAGAAGCTCTTGGGCAGACGTGGAAAGTGACGTGTGTTCCTTTATTTTATCTTTTGGTTATTTTGTCCCTTTTTCCCCTTCCCCCCAGAAACCTACGAATCCAGACTGTATTACACACACAGTTTCGGAGGACCTAGGTGCTAGGGGGCATCGGAAAACTAGCTTCTCATCTCTCAACTGGAACCCCTGGATTTCAGGTGAGTGAAGGTTAACACTAAGGTGCTCAAGGTTATCAGTGGTAGGAGCCGATTTCCATAGACGCTCTGCAACTCTTAGATGTCTACGCTCCGAGTTCAGGCCATCATTAAACCAAGGCTTGGAAATCTTAGAGGAGACGTTTTTTTCCTGGAGGGGTGCTATAGAGTCCAGGATTTCGAGTAACGTGGCATTGTAGAAGGTTGTGAGGTCATGTACATCAGACATGTCCGTCATGAGGGTCAGAGCGGAGTTGCAACGGTTTACCAAGGAGATGGGGTTGATATTTTGTAAGTTCCGTTTCCATTGCCTTGTTTTTGAGGGTTGGCCCCTTTTATGAGGTACCTCACTTGTATGATTAAGCCTTGTGCCCATGACAGGAAACGGCCCAAAACGCAATGTGGACACATCACATTTTTACAGTGAAAACAGACCCCTATTTTGCAAAGGGCCTAGCTGTGGATTTTGAACCCTAGCTCAGCCGGCACCTAGGGAAACCGAGCAAGCCTATACATTTTTTAAAACTAGACACCCACAAGGAATCCAGGATGAGGTGAATTGAGTGGCTTTCACCAGGTTCTGTTACCCAGAATCCTTTGCAAACCTCAAACTTTGTAAAAAACAAAACACATTTTCCTCACATTTCTGTGATGGAAAGTTCTGGAATCTGCGTGGAACCACAAAATTCCACCCACCCCGCATTCCCCAAAGTCTCTCGATAAAAATGGTACCTCACTTGTGTGGGTAGGCCTAGTGCCTGAGACAGGAAACGGGCCAAAACGCAACGTGGACACACCACATTTTTAAAGTAACAACTGACCCTTTTTTTGCAAAGTGCCTAGCTGTAGATTTTGAACCCTAGCTCTGCCAGCACCTACGGAAACCTAGCAAACCTACCTATACATTTTTGGACACTAGACACCCATGGGAATCCAGGATGGGGTGACTTGTGTCGCTCTCACCAGGTTCTGTTACCCAGAATCCCTTGCAATCCTCAAACTTTGTAAAAAAAAATACATTTTCCTCACATTTCTGTGATGGAAAGTTCTGGAATCTGTGAGGGTCCACAAACTTCCACCCACCCTGCATTCTCCAAAGCAGGGGTGGAGGAATCATATCGCCCTTCGCCCAAACCATGTTGTTTTTATCGATGGGCAAGAAGATTTAGGGGCTGATTACGATGGCGGGAGGATCGTCACCGCTAGCCCGGCGGTGGCGATCCTTCCGTCAATTGACAGCAATTTTCCCACCGGCGAATTACGATGGCGGTGGGAATCACTTTCGGACCGCAGTGGTCGCAAAGACCGTCCGCCACAATCGTTACAATTGCCTGGCGGAGCGGTCAGCATGCTTAAAATGGTGGCGGAGCCTAGCAGGCTCCGACCGCCGAATTACGATGCTGGCGGAAGCCAGCCTTTCCGTGGCGGGTAAACCGCCATTGAAAGGCTGGCGGGGATTGGTTTTGGGGGCCTGTTGCGGGCCCCCTTGTGTTGGGGGGAGGTGTTTGTGCACTGGGGGTACCCATGGTACCCCCCTACATTTCAGTGCACTAAGTGGCAGGCACCGTGTGGTGCCTGCCACATAGTTCAGTAAAATGCACAACATGCATTTTCAACATTGCAGCGGGTGCTGCTGTCAGCAGCAACCACCGCAATGTTAAAATGCAAGATGCGTCTGCCATGGTGGCGGTCGCATCATAATTTGGTGTGCGGAACCGCCACATGTATTGTGGATGGTCCTGGTTACCACCACGATGGCGGACGGACTCCAGTCCGTCCGCAAACGTAATCAGCCCCTTAATGTCCATTTTGTCCGACGGACAAGTAGATATCAAATCACGTAAATAAAACAGGCTGTGGGCACTCTGGGGCTCACAGCCAATCATAAAAGCTTGCCGAGAACCTTTGGAGCCTTTGGAGTCCTCTGATTGGCTAGCAGCCCATGACTTCACTGGGCTCTAGCCAGTGATTGGCTGGGGAGTGAAACGTCACTCAGTCTCAGCAAGCAGTTGTTCGTGACCGCCGCGAGCAAGGCAATTATACATTCAGGTAAAATAAGCACTGCCATAGTGCCCGCCATAGCACTGCTAGAGTGTTATTTTGCAAAGCTTGCATGCAGATCGCTCTGAAATATTGGAATAGAACTTGTCTGCCTGCTGACGGACCGTGTCTAATGTGGCGTCCTTGTGGCTGCAGAAAGCGCGGGCTCTCATCGCTGCTATTGCCGACTGTGGCATAAAGTTAACTGCGGGCGTGTGCTTATGTCGTACGGAAGGGCGCTGCCTAACTGACTGTAAGGAGCAACTGTCACAGTGAGCCACACATCGTTTTACTTTGCAACTTCAGCCGCGCCGCGCTCCGAGCGTAGCAGAGAATGCCTAAGGCGGGTCACAGGGAGGCGCCTGATTTACCTCTAGCAGAAACCTTGGTTTTCATTCTGAAGACTACAATGATCGCCTTAATATTGTATCGGCGTCTGCCAGAATAATGTCCCCTCTGCAGGCTCTGCATAACACAAATCATTTGATATGATTTCTCGTGCAGCTGCCAATAGTGCTACAGTTAGAAATAACTTCAGCCGCGCCGCGCTCCGAGCGTAGCAGAGAATGCCTAAGGCGGGTCACAGGGAGGCGCCTGATTTACCTCTAGCAGAAACCTTGGTTTTCATTCTGAAGACTACAATGATCGCCTTAATATTGTATCGGCGTCTGCCAGAATAATGTCCCCTCTGCAGGCTCTGCATAACACATATCATTTGATATGATTTCTCGTGCAGCTGCCAATAGTGCTACAGTTAGAAATAAATGAACGTGTCCTTGTGTAATGTAATGTAACTGGCGCTCATGTAAAGCTCTCCAATACGTTCAGGTCGAGTTCGCGCTATATAAAACTGCAAAAAAAATGTTATTCTTTTATTAGAAATGCACTCTCAGTCTCAAGGTCATATGCAAGCGTAGTCAAGTCTTAAAATAACTCGTGAAATCGGGAGATAGTGAGGAAGATATGAAGGGTACTACCATTAAAGAAGAAGAGAAAATGCTGATTTCACTTGGCAGCAGTACAACAAATCTGGTGGTGTGTTCATTTGGTATGTGCTAGTTTATACTCATATGCAGAGCTCTGCCAATGAACACAACTAGATCACTCTGACTGGCTGTGCTTGTGTGAAACAGGGGGGCCGGGCCTCTATGAATAGCTCTGCAATGCACTTCAGTTCTGCCTTAGATGATAAATGATGGACCTTGCGTGACTCTTAGATACCCACCGCCCAACCAGGCCTAATCTGATACTTCTGTGGTACAGCACAGCTCTATCGATCGTCTCTCCACCTGTACTCAAGTTTCTACAGCAGTGTAGAGTCCATGATCTTACTTGGCAATAAACTCATTTCTGTGCTGATTTGTATACTGTCAGCAACTTCAGCATTGGTATGTATGCCACTCTGCAAATGCGCCTCAATCTAGACCGGACAAATTCATACTAAAACAACCATGGAGCCTCACACATTACAAGTACTTCTGAAGTTCCATGAATTCATCCCAGTGCACAGCTGCACCACTGTTACAATACAAACCCAGCTCTGCCAATGATGATGATCTCTACTGTGTCTTAAGTTACCTGATATTTAAATACTTGGCCCAACGTAACTCCACCAAATCACTGTATTAGAACCCCTGTAATCATCACAATTAATAGCGAAACTTCAAATAGCTCTGCAAATGCACGTTCACGTTATATTATTTCATCATAGTCCAGGGTTCTTTTGGTCATTGTATCTAAAGTCTTACTGTTTGAAGCAGGTGGATATTGTTTGTTATGACTGTGCGTTATTTGTGATATGTCTGCATGCTCTGGGATAGTCCAGTATTCTGGATAGGTGTGGCTTGTTGGCGACAGATGTTCATTATTAGTGATCATGATCTTTTTTTTTAAGCAGTGAGTTAAGTAAGTACTGGTTGCAATTAGTTGTGCATTAGTTGTGACATTGTGCAACATCCTTCTTGAGTGCAGAGTTTATTTACAGTAGTTATCTGCTATTTGTGATGTTGCAGAATTCTTGACGGTCCGAAACTATTTAGATACTCTTTGTGAAAGAGAGCCTGGCTTGATAAATTAAAAAAATGGCTTCCATGCTTAAATTGTGTGATCTTAGGCAAATATTTTATTTCACCAAAACTAACTTTTTCTTCATAATCAAGAATGGAAGCACTTTCAAATGCATGCTGCGTTCAGAATACCAGCTGATCGTAGGACACATTTGAAGTGAGCCCATGGCATATTTCAGTTGTATCAGTTCCTATCTTCTTCCAACGCTGTTGTAAATTCCGTTTGAAGTCGACTGCTGCTATTTCATGGCATTCCTGGACTCTCTTTCACCAATGGTTCTTTGATAAACTTTGCTCAGTGAGAAAAACACATTTTCTGGTGTTTAATTTGCAGCAGTTTTTAAAAAATATATATGGGGTGTAATTTGGTTCTTATACACTCTTTCCTTCCATTTTCTTTCTTTCCGTTTTGCCTTCCTTCATTTTTCCTTTTTTCTTTTCTGCCTTTCCTGTTTTTCTTCCCTTTTGTCTTTCCTTTCTTTTCTTTCTTAATTACCTTCCTTCATTCTTTATAATTTTTCTTTCCTTTCTTTTTGCCTTATTTCCTTACTTTTACCTTTCCTTTTTTTCTTTCTGTTCATTCTTTCCTTTATTATCCATAATCTTTCTTAAGCTGTCAATTACATGTTATTTCTAATGTTTTTAATTTTTTTTTAATGGTAACATGGGTGGTAGATTTGAATCACCTTTATCTAAACTTGTACTTTTCCAAAGCTCAAATCCTTGTTCTTACTTAGTGTAAATCTTTTCTTGGCTTCTAGGTCTAGAGTGCAGCCAGTGTAGCAACCCACATCAGTGCGTTCACAATTTGGCATGAAACAGAATCACTACGAACCGTAGTAGCAGCATAGAGGTTCATTGCAGCAGACAGCCTCAACCATTGGTTCTCAAAGAGTTTGGAAAAGTGTAGGAGGAAACCTGTATCATTCAAGATTTAGTGCAAGCTCTTATGTGAAACGACTGTTGCCATAAATAGCTCAACATTTCTGGACAGTGAGTTTAAAACTGAATTAAGTATAGTCTCAGACTTGATCACTTTGTCCAGTTGATAGGCAAATATGTCCCAACAAAGTCTATTCAGCTTTGGATTCAAAAAAGTAGTGATAAAGAAAACCCTGGAGAAGGAAACCAAAAAAACAACTGAGGTTGGGCCTTGTACCACTGCACAGAATCTTAACACAACTAAGAACGAAAAGTATGATGCTGAAAAAAGAAAACAAGTTTTTCAGTCACACTGGGTGGAATCCTGGCCATGGCTAGCCCTGAAGGAAAGTCCGGAGGGAGAAGGACCAAAAATGTACTGCACTATTTGCCAAAAATATCCTACTATATCAGTCAGCTATTCGGGTTCAGGTAGAAATGCATTCTTAAGTGGATGTGACCAGTTGCGCATTGAATCAATCAGAGCTCATGAAACTAGTAAGGCACATATGACATGTGTTTCATGGCATCGCCAGGAAATGAAAGAAACTACTTTGCAGTCTAAGACTCCTATAGCAGGTACCTCACATTCCAGTGTCCCTACAGAGCAGCCCCTCATCATGTAAGCACTGCAAAAACTGAAGGAGACAGAAAGAAAGAAACTGACCATCTTGTTTAACAATGCTTACCAAATTGCAAAACAAGGTAAGCTACTCTCAGACATGGACATCCTATGTAGGGCTATGAAGAAAGAAGGTGTGGATATAGGAGAAAATTATGCAAACCGCGAAAAAGCCTCAGAGTTCATTAGATGTGAGGCGGATATACTTCGACAGGACATCAAAAAAATTGTTTCAAATTCTCGCTTCATCTGCATTATTGCTGACGGAAGCACAGATAGTGCCATCACTGAACAGGAAACTGTGTTGGTGAGAGTAGTCTATGGTGGGAAACCCTACACTCTATTTGCAGATCTTGTTCCACTTGAACATGCACATGCTCAAGGAGTTCTGGACGGTATAGTTAAAGGAATCAAAAGGTTATCTTTGGATTTAGTAGATATGAGGTCTACAGAACATCCAGGCCCATCACTAATAGCTGTCAATTTCGATGGTGCTGCAGTTATGATGGGATCTAAGGGAGGGGTTGCAGCACTCCTAAAGAAAGACTTTCCTTTTCTTCTGCCGTTCCAATGTGTGTAGCCCACAAGCTTCAGCTTGGGATTCTAGATGCTGTAAAATCCCATCCCTCTATTTGTAAGTTTGAGCAAACTTTGAAATGGATTTTCAAATTTTATTGGTATAGTCCTAAGAGGCGAAGAGATGCCAAAGAAATTTCAAGAATAATTGATGAAAACGTTGCACATTTCACTGATATTAAACAGGTTAGATAGGTATCCAGCAAAACCAGGGCTTTGGCAGCCATGCAACAAAACCTGCAGACAGTGGTTCTACACTTGGGACAGGTTGCAGCTGGTAGTGATGATTCTGCTGCTAAGGCAAAAAAGTACCTCTCAGTTGTTACTAGTTTTACATTTATAAAAAACCTTTACAGTCTGAGAGATGTTCTGAAGCCAGTGTCTGAGCTTTCAGAATTCTTTCAGTCTAATGAACTGCTTTTATTGCATGTTCCACCTGCTGTAGAGAGGTGTGCGTTGACCCGAGTAGGCCTAAAGAGTGAGTTGGGTGAATATATGCAGCAGTTTAAAAAACTATACCACCCTGAAGAAAAGAAGTTTGGACACATTTCTACTGATGGCTGGGAAATAAAGTTATCAGGACACTGCCCACCAGCAGCAACAATCCAAAGTGACAGTGAGCTCATTGACAGAGTGGTTAAGTACATTGATAAGAGGTTTGAAAATTTTAATTGCATGCCGGTTCAAGGTTTTCAGGCATTTGATTATACACTGTGGCCAGAAAGTAGAGAGGAACTCTATACATATGGGCTCTTTGATATTGAGGCAATTGTACAACATTTTGAGGTACTTTTCACCACAGACGAGAGGTTGGCAATTGTAGAGGAGTTTTGTGGACTTAAAACCCATATGAAAAGCTTTCAGACCAAAGGTATTCCTGTATTGCCTGCATAATTCCACGCTGCTAGCAACAAAACCTTCCTCGTTGACTAATATATTAAAGCTTGTGGACATGATGTTCACATTCAGTGTATTTACAGCAGAAGCTGAACGTGTGCTTTCACTAAGAACACGGTTAAATCAAGATGTTCTCCAAGACCTAATGCTTCTTAAGGTAGAAGGACCCAACTTTGAGGATTATGACCCCAGCAGAGCTATTGATCTCTGGCTCACAACAGGAGGCACAAAGCATGTGTGCGGACATAAAAGGCCACATCTATCATAACTGTTGAAGTATTGCTAATATGAATCTTAGAGCATCCTGCCATGCAAGATCATTTATTGTTGTATTTCTATACAATTTCTATATGTTTGGATAAAAGGGATAATATCGCTTGTCAAGTTTTTCTTTAGCATTATTATTGCACAGCATTTGATGGTTTACTGATTTTAATAAAACAAAAATATATTAATGTTTCTCTGTCAGCCGGAGCCCTTATGTTTGATGTGGGACGGGAGTAGGTGGGACAAGTGGATTTTACAGGACATGTAGATCTCAGTGGTATTTTGTCCCTTGGACAAGTAGATTATTTTGAAAATTCCACACCCCTGCCAAAGTCTCCCAATAAAAATGGTACCTCACTTGTGTGGGTGGGCCAAGTGCCCGCGGCAGGGAAGGGCCCAAAACCTATTGTGGAGGCATCAAAATTACCTATCACAAAACGACCTGGTTTTGCAAAGGGGCTCACCTGGGTTTTTGGCCCCGTGCTCGGTGGACATCTAGGGAAACCTACCAATCCCAGACATCTTTGAAAACTAGACACCTGGGGGAGTTCAGGGAGGTATAGCTAGCATGGACCCCCAACATTTTCCTAACCAGAATCCCCTTCAAACCTCAAATTTAGCAGAAAAAATCAACTTTTTCTCAAATTACTGTGTGGCAAAGTTGTAGGATCACCGGGCTGACACAAATGTCCTACCACCCAGTGTTTCCCCAGGTCTCCCGATAAAAATGGTACCTCACTCGTGTGGTTGGGCCAAGTACCCGCGACAGGCCAGGGCCCAAAACATATTGTGGAGGCATCAAAATTACCTGTCACAAAACGACCTGGTTTTGCAAGGGGAGTCACCTGGGTTTTTGGCCCCAAGCTCGGTGGCTATCTAGGGAAACCTACCAAGCCCACACATTTCTGAAAACTAGACGCCCGGGGGATTCCATGGGAGGTATGGCTTGCGTGGACCCCCTAACGTTATCCTACCCAGAATTCCCTGCAAACTTCAAATTGAGCTGTAAAAAATCACATATTTCTCACATTTCTGTGTGGGCAAGTTGTGGGATCACTTTGCTGACACAAATTTCCAACCACCCAGCATTTCCCCAGGTCTCCCGATAAAAATGGTACCTTACTCATGACGGTGGGCCAAGAGCCCGTGGCAGGCAAGGGCCCAAAGCGTATTGTGGAGACATCAAAATTTCCTATCACAAAACTACCTAGTTTTGCAAGGGGGGGGGACCTGGGTTTTTGGCCCCGGGCTCAGCGGCCATCTAGGGAAACCCACCAAATCCACACATTTCTGAAATCTAGACACCTGGGGGAGCTCAGGGTGGTAGGGCTTGCGTGCACCCCCCAACGCTTTCCTACCAGAATCCCCTTCAAACCTCTAATTTAGCTGAAAAAATCACATATTTCTCACATTTCTGCATGGGAAAGTTGTGGGATCACCAGGCTGACCCAAATTTCCTACCATCCAGCAGTCCCCCAGGTCTCCCAATAAAAATGGTACCTCACTCGTGTGAGTAGGCCAAGTACCCGCGACAGCCAAGGGCCCAAAACGTATTGTGGAGACATCAAAATTACCTATCACAAAACGACCTGGTTTTGCAACGGAGGTCACCTGGGTTTTTGGCCCCGGGCTCGGCGGCCATCTAGGGAAATCTATCAAACCAATACATTTCTGAAAACTAGAAACCCTGGGGAGTCCAGGGAGGTATGGCTTGCATAGTTCCTCCAACGTTTTCCTACCCAGAATCCCCTGCAAACCTCATATTTAGCTGAAAAATCAAATTTTTCTTAAATTTCTATGTGGGAAAGCTGTGGGATCACCGGGCTGACACAAATTTCCTACCACCCAGCGTTCCCCCAGGTCTCCCGATAAAAATGGTACCTCACTCGTGTGGGTAGGCCAAGTGCCCCCCCTTGCAAAACCAGGTCGTTTTGTGATAGGTAATTGTGATGTTTGCTCAATACATTTTGGGCCCTTCCCTGCTGCGGGCACTTGGCCCACCCACACGAGTGATGTACAATTTTTATCGGGAGACCTGGGAATGCCGGGTGGTAGGAAACATGTGTCAGCCCAGTGATCCCAGAACTTTCCCACACACAAATGTAAGTAAAATTGGATTTTTCAGCTAAATTTGAGGTTTGCAGGGGATTCTGTGTAGGAAAACATTGGGGGGTCCATGCAAGGCATACCTCCCTGGACTCCCCCAGCTGTCTAGTTTTCAGAAATGTGTGGGCTTGGTAGGTTTCCCTAGATGGCCGCCGAGCCCGGGGCCAAATACCCAGGTTACCCCCCTTGCAAAACCAGGTTGTTTTATGATAGGTAATTTTGAAGTCTCCACAGTACGATTTGGGCCATTTCCTGTTGCGGCCACTATGCCTACCCACACAAGTGAGGTACCATTTTTATCGGGAGACCTAGGGGTATGCTGGGTGGTAGGAATTTCGTGGCGGCCCGGAGATCCCACAACTTCTCACACAGAAAAGTGAGGAAAATGTGATTTCTTTTAGCTAAATTTAAGGTTTACAGGGGATTCTTGGTAGGAAAATGTTGGGAGATCCACGCAAGCCACACCTCCCTGGACTCCCCTGGGTGTCTAGTTTTCAGAAATGGCTGGGTTTGGTAGGTTTCCCCGGATGGAGGCTGAGCCCGGGACCAAAAACGCAGGTGACCCCCTTGAAAAACCAGGTCAGGTTCAGGTTCAAAGATACTTTATTCTGCAATTCAATGCCATAAAAGTGCACATGTTAAGAAAAATACATCTCATCCAGATCATTTTGCAATAGATAAGTGAGCACCTGTGTTTTTGGTCCCGGGTTTGCAGACATCAAGGGGAACCTAAAAAACCCAGACATTTCTGAAAACTAGACACCATTGGGAGTCCAGGGAGTTGTGGCTTGCGTTGATCCCCCAACATTTTCTTTCCAAGAATCCGCTGCAATCCTCTAATTTAGCTAAAAAGTCACATTTTGCTCGAGTATCTGTGTGGGAAAGTTGTGAGATCACCGCAAAGCACAAATTTCCTACCACCAGCGTTTCCCTCAGTCTCTCAATAAAAATGATACCTTGCTTGTGTGTATAGGCCAAGTGCCTATGACATGGAAGGGCCAAAAACGTGTAGAGATTGAGGGGGGCCCAAAGCGGGTCCAAAAGGGCAGTTTGTTTATACGTTTTTAGGCTGACGCTACTTTGGGCTCCCACACAAGTGAGGTATCATTTTTCTCGGGAGACCAAGGGGAATGCTGGGTAGTTGGAAATTTGTCCCTGCACGGTGATCCTACAACTTACCCACACAGAAATGTGAGGAAAATGTGACTTTGTAAGTAAACTTGAGGTTTGCAGTGGATCTGGGTAGAAATCGCTGGGGGATCCATGCAAGCCACACCACCAGTCAACAGTCAGTACACGCACACCACCATCCATGCACACCACCAGCCAAGCGCCATCCACGCACACCGCCAGCCAAGTGCCATCCACACACACACTGCCAGCCAGGCACCATCCCTGCACACCGCCAGCCAAGCGCCATCCATGTACACCGCCAGCCAATTACCATCCATGCACACAGTCAGCCAAGCACTATCCATGCACACAGCCAGCCAAGAGCCACCCACGCACTCTGCCAGCCAAGCGCCATCCCCACACTCCGCCAGCCAAGCAGGGCGGCATGGTAACAGCAACCAGCCCTGGCAGATTGCTGCTCGACCAGCCCTGGCAGTGGAGGGGTCGTGCTAGTAAAAAGCACCGCTACCACTTTTGTTGCTGGGGGGCGATATTGCAGTACTGCTGCAAAACAGGCCCCCAGTGACAAACCAGCCCCCACAGGCAGAAAACCAGCCTCCACCCCTCCTACCCACTGGAGAAATGCCCGGTGCCCGCTAAGGCCAGTCCGGCCCTGCAGCCAAGCACCATCCATGCACACAGCCAGCCAAGCACCAGTCCACGTACACCGCCAACCAAGTGCCACGCCAAGCACACCACCAGGCAAGCGCCAAACTACACACACTGTCATCAAGCGCGAGTCCACCCACACCATTAGCCAAGTGCAGGCCCACACACACCACAAGCAAAATGCCAGCCAAAGGTCAGTACATGCAGACCGTCAGCCAAACTCCACTTTACACACACACACAAACTCTAGTGGTTTCCTGCCTCCGCTTGGGTGCAGATAAGAATAAAAATATCACTGAAACAGCCAAAATGTGTGCCTAAAAAAAGGGAGCGACCCTTGCATATGGGGCTTCTCACTGGAATGCCCATAAACATATCCCTGGTGCAGGGAAGGCAGATAAGGGGCTATTGCCTCGATCTGCCATCCGGGCGGGGCAGAAAGCCTTTTTTGATGGTGGGGGCATTAGCATGCCCATTTTCAGCAGCCCCCACCCCTACATATAAAGAAACCCAAAATCCCTGGTGCCTAGTGGGCTTTCTGCCCCCTGGGGGCAGATTAGGGACTATTGAAAAGACTGTGGCTAATTTTTATGGGGGGGTGGGGGCATTGGCATGCCCATTTTGGGCAGCCCCCACCCCTACGTATAAAAAAAAATCCCTGTTACCTAGTGGGCTTTCTGCCCCCCGGGAGGCAGATCAGGAGCTGCTGCCCCCTCTGCCTCCTGAGGGGGGCAGAAAGACTGTGTAATTTTTTGGGGGGCGGGGGCATTGGCATGCCCATTTTGGGCAGCCCCCCTTTATACACAAAAAAATCCCTGGTGCCTAGTGTGCTTTCTGCCCCCCGGGTGGGGCAGATCGCAGGCAATTGCCCCCATCTGCCTTCCATGGGAGGCAGAAAGGCTTTGGAATTTTTTTTGGGGGGTTGGGGGCATTGGCATGCCCATTTTGGTCACCCCCACCACTACGTATAAATAAAAACAATCCCTGGTGCCTAGTGAGGTTTCTTCCCCCCGGAGGCAGATCGGGGGCTATTGCCCAATCTGCCTCCTGGGGGGGGCAGAAAGACTGTGGTATTAGGCAGGAGTGGGTTATTGGCGTGCCCATCTCGGGCAGCCCCCACCTCAAAATGTACAAAAAAAACCCTGGTAGCTGGTGCGCTTTCTGCCACCCCAAGGGGCAGACTGGGGACTATTTCCCTTATCTGCCCCCAGGGGGGGCAGAAAAACTGTGGAATTAGGCAGGGTGGGTCATTGGCATGCCCATCTTCGGCAGCCACCACCCCTACATATAAATAAAATACAATTCCTGTTGCCTAGTGGGCTTTCTGCCCCCCGGGGGGGCAAATCAGGGGCTATTACCCCCATCTGCCTCCCAGGGGGGGCAGAAAGACTGTGGAATTAAGTGAGGTGGGGGCATTGGCACACCCATCTCGGGCAACCCCACCCCAAAATGTATAAAAAAATAAAATATCCCTGGTGGCTAGTGCGCTTTCTGCCCCCCAGGGGGGCAGATTGGGGGCTATTGTCCCCATCTGCCTCCCAGGGGGGCAGAAAGACTGTTTATGCCCAAAATAATGGGGGGAGCAAAAGCACTTGCCCAAGGGGCCGTTCCCCCTCCCTGGTGCCTAGTGGGTGGATCCCTGCTTGGGGATTGCCCTCCTGAGGCTATCCCCAAGCAGGGATCTACTATGGAGGGGTACCATTGTAAAGGGTAGATTCTCCCCTTTCCAATGATACCTCTCCCGTCTGCCTCGGTGCTCAGGGGGCTGAGATAGCCCCCTGAGCACTGAGGCAGTGAAACTGAAACTGAGTTTCAGTTTCTCCAAAATGACATCAGCGCGACGTGGGCGCCGACCGTCATTTCGGAAAAGTGATCAGAACAACCTCGGGAGCTGGGGAAGCTCTTCCCCAGCTACCGAGGGTGTTTTGACAAAAACGAAATCCCTCTGGTGCCCGCACCAGAGGGATTTCCTGTGCCATGCGCGAGGGCAGACGGGAGCTGCCCGACTCACATGAGCACTGGTGCGTCGGACGGCTCCCGGACATTCGACGCACCGAAAGAGTTAAGAACGAGAATGGGGTTGCGACCAAGGAACATGTACAAACATTTATGAAATTCAAAGGTGAGGATACCCAAAGAAATAAATTCTCTAGGAAATGCTTCAGATGTGGAATGGTTGGATATCTGGCCAACAACAAAAAGTGGTAGTACGGGTGTGGTGTGCAGATCCTGCGAGTTGAAAGGTCTCTATGCAAGGAATTGCAGGGTGCAGAAGAAAAGCACTAAGGTAAAGGAAATTGGTCTGAGTGATGTATATGAAGTAGAATAGAAGGATGATTTGCAGGTTTGCGAAATTATCTTACAAGTGCGGGAACAAGGGAAAGGACAAGGACCAGAAGACTATGTACAGGTGAATGGGAGTGAAGTTAAAATGCTATTTGACTCTTGCGCAAAGATCATTCTCATTCTTCTTTGAAGAGAAATTGGTAAGATTGAAGTTGTTCAAGCCAGATATAGGACCACTAGCATATGGTGGTCAACCCATCGAACTGGTAGGACACTTCATGGGGCAAGTCGGATATAAAGGGCGGTCCACCGCAGGGAAAAGGTACATCTCTAATAAAGGTGACAGCATCATCAGTTGGATCCATCAAGGGGATTTAGAAGTAATGCTAGATCTGAACAGTTCACCACAGTTCCTTTTTAAAAGGAAGAAACACTGTGTGGAACAAGAGAAGGAAGGCAGCCCTAAATTAGGTGCGGTGGGGTTGTCCCAAGGGAAGATGAGTCAAGTGGCAGAAAGAATTCCCAGAAGTATTTAATGACCGGTTAGGAAGCCTGAAAAGCTATACTCAAGACATAATTTTGAAAAGGGATGCGGTGCCAGTGGTTAGTAAGGTGAGGAGGGTTCCCCTGGCAATGAGACAAACCATGAAAGATGAGATTGACAGATTAAAGAGGGAAAGTATAATTGAAGAAGTGGAGGTGTCTGAGTAAATGGCTTCAGTGGTCCTGGCTCAAAAAGTTTCTGTGTGGATCTAGGAGGATTAAACAGGGAAGTTGCAGAGGATGTGCTTCCTTTGCCAAACATCTCATGCATGTTAACACAGCTAGGAGGTGCAAAAGTATTCTCCACGTTAGATTTACAAGCATCCTACCACCAGATTGAGCTGGGAGAAAGTTCTAGTAATCTTACAGCATTCATCACTCCTTGTGGGGGTTTCAAGATTTACTAGGATGCTGTTCGGTTTGGTCTCTGGGGCCTTGGCATTTCAGAGCGCCATGGAGAATGTACTAGAGGGGCTTGAAGGTGTCAAAATCTATCAAGACGAATGTCTTGGTCTTTGGTGACACCTCGGAACAGCATAATCAGCACTTGAGAAGAGTGCCCGAAAGATTTCAACAATGTGGCTTCACACTGAGGGGTAGCAAATGTAGACTTGGATGAGAGGGACTCATTTATTTAGGCCGCAAACTGACAGCAAATGCGATCAGTCCAAATAGAGAGTTGGTAGAAACTAACAAAGGATTGTCTGTTCCGGATAGTTAGGAAGACTTGATTAAATTGTTGGCGATCACGGAGTACTATCACAAGTTTGTACCCAAATTTGCAGCCCAGGCATATAATATGAGAAAGCTCTTAAATAAAGGGCCAACATTTGTGTGGTCTACACAGTGTGACAGGGAATTTGATGATTTTAAAGGGGCATTGTCAGACGCTCTTTCATTGAAAGATTTCAGAACTCAGGATAAATCGGTGTTGGTTAAGGATGTTAGTGTGAAAGGATTAGGGGCAGTGCTTAAACAAGGAGTGGGAAGGAAAGAATGCACTATTTGTAGAGGAACTTAAAGGGACCTGAGACTCGCTACTCAGTGATTGAGAGAAAAGCTCTATGTATAGTTTGGGCCATAAAAAAAAATTACAGAATACATTATGGGGCACACAATTTGTGATGAGAATGGACCACAAACCGTTGAAAGAGATTTTTGACAAAAAGGGAATTGATGCTGTATCAAGTACGATTTGCAAGTGGATAATTTCATTACAAGACTTTAATTTTAAAGCGGAATACATACCTGTCACTGAAAATTGTGTGGCAGGTGGCTTATCGAGATTGGTGAATGTGAAAATACTGGGGGACGAGGAACCACTTGAGGAACACATGTGGGAATTGGATGAGTTTGAGGTGTGTGAAATGACGGAAGGCATTATAAGTAAAGAAGAATGGATAGATCAGGTAGCCAGTGATGAGGTTAGAATGCAAGTTACTAAGCTAATTGAAGAAGGCTGGGGTGAACACAAGAATTTGTTTCCATCATGCAGAGAATATTGGGAGGTCTGGAATGAATTAGCAAAACATCATGGGTTGGTGTGGAAAGCTAACGGGTAGGTGGATGAATAAATCATCAATAAACAATAAACATCTGTTATTCAGCGCCAAGATACCTACGGGTGAACATGCGCTTTACAAATACACGTGTTATGTGTTATGTTATGAACCTGGTGCATCAGGGACACCTGGGCATCAGCAAAACAAAAGAAAGGTTAAGACTACATTTTTGGTGGCCTGGTTTAGATAAACAGGTGGAACGTGAGGTTAGGGAGTGCATGGATTGCAGAAACAGTGACAAAGTCTGCAAGGCAAGGACTCAACCTATGGAGTTGGTAAAACAACCACAGCGACCATGGAAGCATTTAGCTCTAGACATTTTGGGTCAGGTGACCAATATCTCAAGGCAATATTATGTTTTGGTCTTAGTGGATTTGTTCTCCGGGTGGCCATAGATAAAAGTAACACAGAGGGTTCGATTCCGATCCCGGTCGGAGGCGCACCTAATACCATTCGGCCGGGAAAAAAGCCAGGCGAATGCCTGTTTCCCGACCGATTCGCACATACGTCCGAACAAGCAAGTACGATGCGCACAACTGCCCAAATCCCGACCCAGTCGTACTCACCCAATACAGGTCCTGTTCTCCGACGAGGCGGATCCGGAAACGCAGAATCGAGTCGCACGGAAGCAAAAATGCAGCCCCGTCTGGCCGGACAAGTGCGATGCGCCCTCCGTACGCGCCGAACCCGTCGCTATGCACGGCACGTCAAAGCATCCGGGAGAGGCGCACATAAGCTCCGATTCGCGCCACAAGACGATCCACGGCTACGAGACGAACACGCCAGCGACGAGAACGAGGCGAAGCAAAGAGAAAGACGAACGAGACGAACCAACCATGAATCCCATTGCGCCGATCCTACCAATATTCTACATCTATTACCGGAACTGGCACGGACGCGTACGGCGCAGAAGGTAAGTCAGACACCCACCACACAAACAAACGACACGTACCCGACATATCACACACACACATAGGGATGCAGAAATTACTTATACCAGCAACAGCAGCACCATAGGGGTGGGATGGCTATCACCAATGCCACATATACACATAGGGGCCTGGATGCCAACCACTAACACCACCCCTACCCAGGGGGTGCTAGATGCCTGTCACTACTACCACCTCTACCCATGGGGGCTGGATGCCTACCACCACTACCACCCCTACTCAGGGGTGCCAGATGCCTACCACTACCACCACCCCTACCCAGGGGGTGCTAGATGCCTACCCCTACCACCACCCCTACCCAGGGGTGCTAGATGCTTGTCACTACTACCACCCCTACCCATGGGGGCAGGATGCCTGTCACTACCACCACCCCTACCCAGGGGTGCCAGATGCCTACCACCACTACCACCTCTACCCAGGGGTGCTAGATGCCTACCACTACTACCGCCCCTACCCATGGGGGGCTGGATGCCTACCACCACTACCACCCCTACTCAGGGGTGCCAGATGCCTACCACCACTACCACCCCTACCCAGGGGTGCTAGATGCCTGTCACTACTACCACCTCTACCCATGGGGGCTGGATGCCGACCACCACTACCACCCCTACTCAGGGGTGCCAGATGCCTGTCACTACTACCACCCCTACCCAGGGGGTGCTAGATGCCTACCCCTACCACCACCCCTACCCAGGGGGTGCTAGATGACTGTCACTACTACCACCTCTACCCAGGGGGTGCTGGATGCCTGTCACTACTACCACCCCTACCCAGGGGGTGCTAGATGCCTACCCCTACCACCACCCCTACCCAGGGGGTGCTAGATGACTGTCGCTACTACCACCTCTACCCAGGGGGTGCTGGATGCCTGTCACTACTACCACCCCTACCCAGGGGGTGCTAGATGCCTACCCCTACCACCACCCCTACCCAGGGGGTGCTAGATGCCTACCACCACTACCACCCCTACCCAGGGGGTGCTAGATGCCTGTCACTACTACCACCTCTACCCAGGGGGTGCTAGATGCCTACCCCTACCACCACCCCTACCCAGGGTGTGCTAGATGCCTGTCACTACTACCACCTCTACCCAGGGGGTGCTAGATGCCTACCTCTACCACCACCCCTACCCAGGGGGTGCTAGATGCCTGTCACTACTACCACCTCTACCCAGGGGGTGCTAGATGCCTGCCACTACTACCACCTCTACCCAGGGGGTGCTGGATGCCTGTCACTACCACCATTCCTACCCAGGGGGTCGCAGATGCCTACCACCACTACCACCTCTACCCAGGGCGTGCTAGATGCCTACCACTACTACCACCCCTACTCAGGGGGTGCCAGATGCCCACCACCACTACCACCTCTACCCAGGAGGTGCTAGATGCCTACCACTACTACCACCCCTACCCATGGGGGCTGGATGCCTACCACCACTACCACCCCTACTCAGGGGGTGCCAGATGCCTACCACCACTACCACCCCTACCCAGGGGGTGCTAGATGCCTGTCACTACTACCACCTCTAACCATGGGGGCTGGATGCCTACCACCACTACCACCCCTACTCAGGGGTGCCAGATGCCTACCACCACTACCACCCCTACCCAGGGGTGCTAGATGCCTGTCAATACTACCACCTCTACCCAGGGGTGCTAGATGCCTACCCCTACCACCACCCCTACCCAGGGTGTGCTAGATGCCTGTCACTACTACCACCTCTACCCAGGGGTGCTAGATGCCTACCCCTACCACCACCCCTACCCAGGGGGTGCTAGATGCCTGTCACTACTACCACCTCTACCCAGGGGGTGCTAGATGCCTGTCACTACTACCACCTCTACCCAGGGGATGCTGGATGCCTGTCACTACCACCACCCCTACCCAGGGGGTGCCAGATGCCTACCACCACTACCACCTCTACCCAGGGGGTGCTAGATATCTACCACTACTACCACCCCTACTCAGGGGGTGCCAGATGCCTACCACCACTACCACCTCTACCCAGGGGGTGCTAGATGCCTACCACTACTACCACCCCTACCCATGGGGGGCTGGATGCCTACCACCACTACCACCCCTTCTCAGGGGGTGCCAGATGCCTACCACCACTACCACCCCTACCCAGGGGGTGCTAGATGCCTGTCACTACTACCACCTCTACCCATGGGGGGCTGGATGCCTACCACCACCCCTACTCAGGGGGTGCCAGATGCCTACCACCACTACCACCCCTACCCAGGGGGTGCTAGATGCCTGTCACTACTACCACCTCTATCCAGGGGTGCTAGATGCCTACCCCTACCACCACCCCTACCCAGGGTGTGCTAGATGCCTGTCACTACTACCACCTCTACCCAGGGGTGCTAGATGCCTACCCCTACCACCACCCCTACCCAGGGGTGCTAGATGCCTGTCACTACTACCACCTCTACCCAGGGGGTGCTAGATGCCTGTCACTACTATCACCTCTACCCAGGGGGTGCTGGATGCCTGTCACTACTACCACCTCTACCCATGGGGGGCTGGATGCCTACCACCACTACCACCCCTACTCAGGGGGTGACAAATGCCTACCACTACCACCACCCCTACCCAGGGGGTGCCAGATGCCTACCACCACTACCACCCCTACTCAGGGGGTGCCAGATGCCTACCACCACTACCACCCCTACCCAGGGGGTGCTAGATGCCTGTCACTACTACCACCTCTACCCATGGGGGCTGGATGCCTACCACCACTACCACCCCTACTCAGGGGTGCCAGATGCCTACCACCACTACCACCCCTACCCAGGGGTGCTAGATGCCTGTCACTACTACCACCTCTACCCATGGGGGCTGGATGCCTACCACCACTACCACCCCTACTCAGGGGTGCCAGATGCCTACCACCACTACCACCCCTACCCAGGGGTGCTAGATGCCTGTCACTACTACCACCTCTACCCATGGGGGCTGGATGCCTACCACCACTACCACCCCTACTCAGGGGTGCCAGATGCCTGTCACTACTACCACCCCTACCCAGGGGTGCTAGATGCCTACCCCTACCACCACCCCTACCCAGGGGGTGCTAGATGCCTGTCACTACTACCACCTCTACCCAGGGGTGCTGGATGCCTGTCACTACTACAACCTCTACCCATGGGGGCTGGATGCCTACCACCACTACCACCCCTACTCAGGGGGTGCCAGATGCCTGTCACTACTACCACCCCTACCCAGGGGTGCTAGATGCCTACCCTACCACCACCCCTACCCAGGGGGTGCTAGATGCCTGTCACTACTACCACCTCTACCCATGGGGGCTGGATGCCTACCACCACTACCACCCCTACTCAGGGGTGCCAGATGCCTACCACTACCACCACCCCTACCCAGGGGTGCTAGATGCCTACCCCTACCACCTCTACCCAGGGGTGCTAGATGCCTACCACTACTACCACACCTACCCATGGGGGCTGGATGCCTACCACCACTACCACCCCTACTCAGGGGGTGCCAGATGCCTACCACCACTACCACCCCTACCCAGGGGTGCTAGATGCCTGTCACTACTACCACCTCTACCCAGGGGTGCTAGATGCCTACCCCTACCACCACCCCTACCCATGGGGGCAGGATGCCTACCACCAACAACACCCCCACTAATAGGATGGGTAATGCATGACACAACAAGCACACACCAACATAAGGAATGCAACAAAAGACATCCCCCAACACCATGACAAGCGTGTGTAGACTGTGTCAAATGCCTACAACACTGAACATGACTTTGAACATACAATGTGACCCCCTATCACATGTGTCACACATAAATGTGTGGCCCCCACAATGCAAGCAGACCATGACCACTGTGGCAATGGGGTCTAAACCCCATCATCACAGTGACCTAAAGGTAAGTGTGGGGTCCACAGCTGAAGCACATTTTGAACATTGTGGCAATGGGGTCCAACCCCCATCATCACAGTGACCAAAAGGTAAGTGTGGGGTCCATAGCTGAAGCACATTTTGAACATTGTGGCAATGGGGTCTAAACCCCCATCATCACAGTGACCAAAATGTAAGTGTGGGGCCCATAGCTGAAGCACATCTTGAACATTGTGGCAATGGGGTCTAAACCCCCATCATCACAGTGACCAAAAGGTAAGTGTGGGGTCCATAGCTGAAGCACATTTTGAACATTGTGGCAAGGTGGAGAGGTGTGGTGCAGCGGCCAGGGCAGCTGACTTCGGAGCACAGGGTTCACGGTTCGATCCCCGGCTCCTGCGGCAGCTCAGCTCAGCACCATGTGACTCTGGGCAATAGCTCACTTAATTTCCACTACGGCCCCCAGCGCCTTGAGACCCGTAAGGGTGAGTAGCTGCGCTATATAAAAACGGACTTACATTTTTAATGGGGTCTAAACCCCCATCATCACAGTGACCAAAATGTAAGTGTTGACATTGAAAAAGCTGCAACTGGCAAACTGCATGGATGATTCCTGGTCAGAGAACAACAAACACATCAGTGGCAAAGTAGTGCTTGTGTCCCATAGCAACATAGATTGGGGGAGGCAAACAGTGCAGTGCAAATAAGACATACCTTTGGCCATGTGCAGACAAACATCACCCATGGGGGCTGACACTGTCAACATCCATCAATGACACAATGACAGAAGTGACCATCATAATGCAGACCCACATATTTGCACCAATGGGCACACAAATGTAGATACCCTGTGGAGACTGTAGATGTGAGGTGAACAAATAACATACCATGGCAGCAATGGGACACACAAACAATGATCATTGTGCTGACTGATGACCTAGGAGTCCCAGGGACAGCAGGTGAAACCCACCAAACAACATACAGCCAATGGCACACAAAAGATATGCCAATGCAGTGGTGCAGATGCACAAACACAAACAGGCAGACCCACACTGCACATCAAACACAACAGGTGAGGGGGGGTGCCAGTGTCCCCAGGCAACACACAACACATGATGAGGCCTGAATACCAATTACACAGATGCACATACAGTGCCACACAAAAGTAACTCATGGATCCAAATCCCCTATGTGGGCAATCAGGCATTGTTAGATGAGAGGGAGCACATATTACACATGTCACACAAGCTTGTAGGAACAGCAACTAACACAGCAAGAGACAGACCCACCACAGCACTACCCCCAGGGACCCCATATTGTGCTGACACTAGCCTGCATGATAATCCCACTGTGATGACAAAGTTAGATGTCGTTCACACTGTGAACCACAGCCATGTGTCCTAAGCAACTAACTACCATCACACCTACACAAGCTCCAATCAATCAGCACGGCCTGCCAGCCAAGGCCAATATGGAGGTAGGGGTCTGGCCGTGCAACAACTCACTTTTGCACACACTCAACACCACACACCCTGATCTCCACCAATGTGCAGCAGTGAAGCTCACATGGACTGGTGACATTGCACATGCACCCATGACAATACCAGGGGTGGTGGTGGGAACTAAGGTGCAGAAACCCATCACACATGGCCAGTCAACAAGACTCGTCAATGTCTGACACACAGCACAGTATGCCGTACATGGGCATGATGTGAAATCCACCACAATCAATGGGATCCTGGCCATAGTCACACACCAACGAAGAAGCCAAGGTGACACACGAAGAACACACATACACAACTACCAACATTGCAGCTCTGACCCTGAGGAGTGGCAGCAGTCACACACACAACGTGTCACAATCACTGAAAGCTAACACAAACTGTAAATCACATGACTCGTGTAAACAACAAGTGCCAAGGGGAATCCTGAATGTGTCCCATCTGCATTTGCCCACTTCCCCAGCCCTGACAACAAAGACAACCTGGGATGACAACCTCATGAACATTAGTTTGCTATGCACCCACATCACAGAGAAACCAGGTCCAAGATGCTGGATGAACACAGAACAACTCAGCAAGCATCACAAACAGGAACATCCCTAGGGACACAGCCTGTGTAGGAAAAGGGAAGGGAACACGCACAGACATGCTTACACAACACACAACACAGGCCCACGCAATGTCACCAGATTACACACTGCCATGAGGGCACTCCACTCCTGTGGAAGGTCCGCTGTGCCAAACCTTGTCTGTGCACGACCCAAACATGTCAGCAGAACACTCCGTCAGTGAGTCAACAACCACAACACACAGAAGGCTCTGCTCACATCAGCCTGGGTACGGGAGTGTCACGTCAGTCATCTGCACACACACCAAACACGTGTCAAGCAAGTTGCACTGTATACACAGATGAGTCCTTCGACATGGATGTGCAAAACTGCATGTCCAGTGGAGCTGGGCACACAGTCAGGGAAATCGGAACATTGAACAGTGGTAAGCCCACCAGATGTGCATCAGTGTAAGACAAAGATGTTCATTTACAAATGCAAAAAGGACATCCCTGTGTCAAATGCTGAACATTACACCCTCAGACTGTAGCAAAGGATGCCATAGATCCAGACTACAACAGGACACATATCCCATGGACCACATGGAGTCCATCACTGCAACACTTCATCGTCCTGATGTGAACACTATTACAACTGCAAATGCAGGATGCTACTCATCCACATCATGTACATCAAAAGAAAACCCAAAAGTAAACAAAAAGAGGCTTTATTCAGCAAATGTCAGGGTAAACACGGAAGTCCAAAAGAAACTAAGGCCAATGGCCAGTCCAAAATCACAGTACCAACGGGGTGAGAAGTGACAACTGGTCACACATTGCTTGCCTGCACTGGTACGGTTGGGGGACATCCCCCTTGGAGGGGCATACAAGGGGCAGGCCAGGCACCGCAGGGACAGGATCAGGGGATGGCAGAGTGAGGCAGTGAAGGGGTGGTGGGTGCAGGAGTGTCACCGGCAACTGCAGTGGAGGTGTCTGACTCAGGGGGGCCGGCACCACTGTGGTACACAAGTCAGTTGGTGTGGGTGCTGCAACCACTGCAGTGGGCTGGACTGATGTAGTGGACTGGGTACCCACTGCAGTGCCCGAGTCAGACGTGGTGGTTGTGGACTCCACTGCAGTGCATGACTCCAAGGAAGTGGAAGGGTGGGC
Source organism: Calotriton arnoldi (assembly GCA_963921515.1). Lineage (NCBI taxonomy): Eukaryota > Metazoa > Chordata > Amphibia > Caudata > Salamandridae > Calotriton > Calotriton arnoldi. The sequence goes on along the minus strand of CAWUFW010008983.1, from coordinate 665,622 downwards.
AGATGAGGTGGGAAGGACAGAGGGGGGACCCTGTCCCCACAACAGTGCCACTAACAGGCAGAGCGTCTGGGTTGGGGGTGGAAGAGCAAGTGGCAGGGGGAGGGCCTAAGCAGTCTGGGGATGCGGTATCAGTGTGTGGGGAACCTGGGGCAGGGTGTGGCGGGGGAACCTGTGCAGTGGTGGCCTGGGGGATGGAGGAGAGAGACTGGGCGCTGGAGCTGCGTGGTGGTGGTGGTGGGGTCTTGCTCTTCCTGCTCCGGGGGACTTCCTAATGGGCTCCTGTGTCTGCCTGCGCCTGGGGGAGGGTGTCCGGGGGCGAGGGGCACTCCTCTCTGTGTGGGTGGACTTCCTCTTCCCTGGTATGCTGGATCAGCAGGAATGGAGGGAAGAGGCCGAGGTCACACAGGAAGATCTGCTGTGTAGGTGGGGTAGCAGGCGAGGCAAGGGAAGGGGTCTTGGAGGGAGAGGATTTGGAGGACTGCGGAGTAAATGTGGATGCCTGTGTGTGTGTGTGTGTTCCCATCCCCTGTGTCTGTGGTATCAGTCCCCTGAGGATGCTTGTGTGCACGTCTGCCTTACTCTTGGGTGTGTCTGTGCTGCTCGTGTCTGTGTGTTTGGGTGACTGTGCAGGTGTGCATGTGCTTTGGACAGGTAAGGGGGCAGGAAGTGTGGATGGGGCAGAGGTGGGAGGGGTGAGGGACTGTTGGAGGAGGGACACTGCTGCCGTCAGGGAGGAGTCCATGGACCTATTGCTCCTCTGTAGGGCAGACATACCGGTCGAGATGCCCTCCATGAACGACACCAGCTGTGTCAACAGAGTGGTGTGTGGATGGAGGACACTCAGCATTGCTGTCTGCCCTACATGGAGCTGCCGAAGGAGGTACACAGACTCCTCACTCAGGGCAGCAGGGGACACAGGGGCAGGGGGTGCGGTGCCTGGCATGAAGGAGACACGCTCCCGAGCACGGGAACCTCCACGGACCTCAGGAATGGGAGCCAATGGGAGGGCGGTGGTGGTGGTGGTGGTGGCGGGGCCAGACAGACTAGCTGGCCTTTGGTGGCTGCTGAGACCCGCCTCCACAAGGGAGTCATCCTCCGAGCTGCTGTGGTCCCCAGCTGAGGTGGATGGTGCTGAGGACTCCTCGGTGTGGCTCCCCTCGCCCTCCGTGCCACTGGGTCCCTCTGACCACTCGTCCGATGCTGACCCAGTCTGGCTCCGCTGCTCCTCCTGGTCCATGGAGCTGTCCCCTCCTGGGGCCGTGGATGTATCTGCAAACAATTAGGGAAACAGACAAACATCAGTCACCTGCACTGACCGCACACACCACAGTAAGTACAGTACATTACAGAGCAAGCCCTGGCATCCTTAGTTGAACATTGCCTAAAGTCCTTACACAGATTCGGGGAAGCCAATTGTCAGTCTGATGGTCAACCATGGGATTCACACCCCTCCTGCCCTTGCACCCATCTGTCTGGTGCCTGTCTGATGGTAAGACCCCAGTGTGGACACATGCACCACCTACACAGTTGTTGGACATTGCAGGGAACACGGTGAAGTATGTGAACATGCACACATCACATCTCTTGCCACTGAGTCAGTGCAGGTGTCCGGATAAAGGGATGGCCAGAGTCTAATTAGAAATGCATGTGGTGCATACCAGCACCAGACACCATGATGCACCCATGTCCGGATAGTCAATGCCACAATGGGGTGCATGTTGCACATGTCACTCCCCTGCAGGATCAGTCCCAGGAAGTTTAATGCCATGACACAGGAATGCGTGCAAAGTCATACATTACTGTCTCAAGTCACATTGCCATGGCAGCCAGCCAACAACAGTCTGCACTGTGTCACAATCCGAGGGCATGGGGAATGCAAGTTATGTGACTGACAAGTGCACATGTCCATCCCCCAAAAACCACATCATCTGTACTACTATTTGTCCACATCATACCAACTGGACATATGGGGGACATGAAACACAACTCTCTGAACATGAGCACCTCACAGTGTGCTGTGAATGAAAATACAGCTGCCTGAAAGTCACAGTCGCAAACACCTGTGTGCACAGTCAAGTGATCAGACACCTATAAGTCACAGAAGTATCGTCTATCATGGTCACATCTCAGATGGCATGCTGAGCCCAACCGATAAACATACCAGTAGTCCTGACAACGAAGACACAGCACAATGAGACAGAGGCAGACACCTGAGGGTACATTTCACTGATCACAACATGCCAGATGATACACGGGAGTGGGAGTACAGAGTGTATTGTATGCCCTGGAGTAGGCATGACTGTCCAGCTCCACCTGTAAGAGGGATGGGTCCTGGACAGTAGGCAGGTGGCTAAGCATGTGTGACACACTGGATACACATACTCCTGAGGCCCAAATATTGTTCCCACCAGCAGCATGGGTGTGTGCCAAATTCCCCAGGGACATGTGGTGAGTCAGAGCAGCAAGCGGACCACATATCAAAGTTACACCCAGATCACATGTCAGAACTTAGGCATTGTGTAAGCAATTGACCCACCCATGAATCGCACAACATAGTCACGGGAACAAATGCTGTCCCCCACCTTGAGCAAAGCAAAATGCAATGACACAGTCCCCAAATGACACAATTTCCTGACTATAAGGGCCACATATATGCATATCAGAGGAGAAGTGGGCATGTCACAAATGAGGGACATGGGTCCTGGACCAAATGACTGATGTACTGTGGAAGTTTAACCAGGCCAGAGGAGGGCACATAGCATGTCAGACAAAGTGCACAGTGCAGTCATGGACTCACCCCCTCCTTGCTGCTGTCTGTCCTTCAGCTGCCCATCCAGGTCAGGGAAGACCACCGCCAGGATCCGGAGCATGTGGGGGTCAGGGTCCGGTGTCCGCCCCTCCTGCGAGGAGGCGACAGCTTCAGCTGGACCCTTGCGATCCTCCGGGTCCAGCCACGAAGGTCCTGCCACCTCTTCTGGCAGTTGCGGATCCGGCGCTTGTAGACCCCCACGGATCTTACTTTCCGGGCGATGGTCAGCCAGATTTCCTGCTTCTGGTGGGCATCAACCTGTGAGGAGGACAAAGTGAAAAGGCCATTACTACACATGCAACATAAACGTGCATCACACAGTTGGATATACATGTCTCAATCACAGGGGCATATGATGTACACAGGCAGTGTAACAATGGCTATGAACAGTTTGCCAGCAGTCACTACATGGTATCATTGCATGGGAAGTAAACCTAGTTGGAATGCACTGTTACTGCACTGTACCAGTTCAGTGCATGTAACTACACACTTTGGGGTGTGACAACTACTCAGTGGGCATGCTAGCCAGTGGTGTGCACACTGAAAGTCCTGCTAGTCAGACAACATGCACAATTAGTGATGCAGTGGACAGCACACTCACCTGCTCCCCTGGTTTCCCATACAGCTTGCTGTACTGTGGAAGGAGGCTGTCCAGCAGGGCCTGGTTCTCCTCAAGGCTGAAGGCTGGGGCTCTCTCCACAGTACGTGCCATTGCAGGAGCCAGAGGATGCATAAACAGCAGCAGTGTTGGTGGCAGATGTCGTCCTGGAGCATGTAGTGCAGGCAAGTGAGCTCTATGGGGAACAGCCAGCATTATATGTGTGCTGCAGAGGCAGATACTGTCCCATGTGTCCAAAGTGATAGGTCCAAGTCGTTTGCATCTTCTGAATCTGATCAATCCATGGAATAGCAGCACTAATACACGCCCACAGCATCCTTCAAATCTTCAACTTCATGACACCCATGATTTTGCAACATTGTTGTGGCTGGCCAACTGAATTCACTGCATCAGACTCCTTGGAGCTTCGAAAACGCATCCGTTGCCATGCCAGGCCCCAGCCAATGTGTGCGCACCATTTGGTCCATTGCTGTACAATGCGTACCCGCTCACAACACATGCAATGGGCCGGCCGGGCACACCGATCGGTTCATTGCTGTACAACGCGTATTTCGGGATACAACGCTGCACCGCACACATCATATGCAATGGGCCGGCCGGGCACACCGATCGGTCCATTGCTGTACAACGCGTATTTCGGGATACAACGCTGCACTCGCACACATCATATGCAATGGGCCGGCCGGGCACACCGATCGGTCCATTGCTGTACAACGCTGTACTCCGCTCACAACAGATGCAATGGGCCGGCCGGGCACACCGATCGGTCCATTGCTGTACAACGCGTACCCGCTCACAACACATGCAATGGGCCGGCCGGGCACACCGATCGGTCCATTGCTGTACAACGCGTATTTCGGGATACAACGCGCACCCGCACACATCATATGCAATGGGCCGGCCGGGTACACCGATCGGTTCATTGCTGTACAACGCGTACCCGCTCACAACACATGCAATGGGCCGGCCGGGCACACCGATCGGTCCATTGCTGTACAACGCGTATTTCGGGATACAACACGTACCCGCACACATCATATGCAATGGGCCGGCCGGGCACACCGATCGGTCCATTGCTGTACAACGCTGCATACCGCTCACAACAGATGCAATGGGCCGGCCGGGCACACCGATCGGTCCATTGCTGTACAACGCCGTACCTGCTCACAACACATGCAATGGGCCGGCCGGGCACACCGATCGGTCCATTGCTGTACAACGCGTACCTGTACAGGTCAGTCGCATATGTCACCATGCTTGTCACTGGTGAACGTATGCCTGCCACATATACCTGCCAGAGACCCAGGGGCACACCTACAACACCACACCCAGTCCACACTGTTTCCTGAGGCATGTAAGGCTGCATTTCCTTCTCTGTGTATGGGGGTTAAAATGTGGTTTTTGTGGTGGCACTTGTGGGCAGCCACACCCAGGCTGTGCATGTGTTCATGGGGACAGGGTCCTTGGTGTGTTGTGCACATGACCACTGTGATGTGCAACAGTTCATTTTGGAGCATGCGGCATGGTCACATTTCCAGGTTGTGTATGTGTATGACATGTCACATACCCCCAGAGTCCCATGTGGGAAGGCATGTACGTCACAGGTTGACCCATTGCCACAATAGTGTTGTCCCTCCACAGTCTGTGTGCATGTTGTGTTTCCGATGTCACTGATTCCATGTGCACGATGGGAGACAGTCTCCACATCTACGTTGTTTGTGCATGGACTTTGATGTTGTGCGTCACTGGCGTCCATGTCTGTCCTGCGGATGCGACAGGGGCCACTACCTGTGGGAGTCATGTTTGTTTATCTGACGTGTACATGATACGCCATGTCATTCCAGTGGCCATGTGGCAAGAGAGGGTCACTGGGAATCAACCTGTCAATGATCTGTGATGCCTGTGGCGCATCTGTCCAGACATGTCACTGTGGTGTGTGTGGAACGTGACAGCAGTTAATGGGTACTGTGACACAGCCTAATGAGTTTCCCATAGCACAACCTGGTACCTGTTGTGCACACATGTTGTACTGAGAAGTTAGATGATGGCCATGTAGGTGCGAGTTATGTCCGAAAAACGGCACACACATCAAGTACTTGTGTCACGTAATGATGTATCATGTGGAATTGAGTATGGTGAATGGCACATATGTGGGGTGACTGACAATCTTTCTTCCTTCAACCTATGCACTGCAGGGCTCCAGCTGTCCATAGACCATTCCCTGACCTGGCAACGATGGTGGAACGTGACAGCATCCGACGGTACCGCTTCACCAGGCAGCTGATTGAGGATTTGGCAGTGCGCTTGGCACCACATTTGCAACCAGGCCGGACGTACCATACAGCGCTGACCCCCAAGGTGAAGGTAATGGCAGCTCTACACTTCTTTGCCACCGGTACCTTTCAACACACTGTTGCGACTGCCGGTGGGATGTCACAGACCATGTTCAGCCGTGTGCTCCGCGATGTTCTGGAGGCTATGTTGAGATACCTGAACCAGTACATCTATTTCCCTAGACTCCAACAACTCACTGACGTGAAGAGTGACTTCTATGCCCTGGGGAGGATGCCGCATGTCATTGGCTCCATTGATGGGACCCATGTGGCTTTGGTACCACCACAGGCCCAAGAGCAGGCATACAGGAACCGCAAACACTACCACTCGGTCAATGCACTGGTGGTATGTCTTGCAGATATGAGCATCTCACACGTCTGTGCCCGTTTCCCAGGTTCTGCACACGATGCCTACTTGATGAGGAGTAGTCGCATCCCGAGGATGATGTCACAGATGCGGAACCAGCGTGCCTGGCTTGTTGGTGTGTACTGACTTTGTACCATTGTGTGTGTTCTGCAATGTAGTGTTCCACCCTCTTTTCCAACTCAGCTAATGTGCAATTGTCTGTATGTAGGTGACTCCGGATACCCCAACATGCCGTGGTTGCTGACGCCCTCAGGAACCCTGTGACACCAGCCCAGATGCGCTACAATGAGGCACATGGTCGGACCAGGAGAGTGATTGAGCGGACATTTGGTCTCCTGAAGAGCCGCTTCCGCTGCCTGGACAAGACAGGAGGGGCCCTCCCATATGCCCCAGCAAAGGTGTGCAAGATTGTCATCGTCTGCTGCATGCTACACAACCTGGCAGTGCGGAAGGAGTTTCCTCTCATCCTGGATGACGATGACCAACATCCGCCACCTGTGGAGGATCCTGGCCTGGACCACGATGCCAGTGATGATGATGATGATGAGGGTGATGTCCGCACACAGCTCATCACCAACTTCTTCAGCTGAATGTGAGTATCCAGGGATGTTATGTCAATGATGTGAGTTTGCATGATATGTGTTGGTGGTGCTCTGGTGCTGTTTGAGTGTGTCCATGTGCTACATGACTGTATGCATGCAGCGATGTGTTCTTACAGGTAATCTGTACTCCACAACAGGGTTGACATGCTAACTTGGTTCTGGGTGGGTATCTTGTGACATGTATTGGGCATGGGTATTGCAGTTCTGTCCTGTTCTTCAGTGCCTTTGACTGTGTGTCATTTCTGTCCTTCACAGGGTACTTTCAGAGTTGTTTGGTCAACTGTGATCCCCCGACACCGTGAATCAACTTCCAGGGTGGTAGCTGTTGTTTCCCTACAGGTGATGTGCGCCACACCCATGGACTTCCTTTCTTCTATACTTGTTGACTGTGTGCCCACTGCCAGGTGGGATTACCTTGCATCTGTAGTGGTTACAACATGTTGGAAATGTATAATAAACCTGTGCTTCACTTTGTGATGTGCGTTGTCTGTGGTCACACATCTGACTGACATTTGCTTACTGCACCAGTGGGCTAGTTCACACAGACTGTGAATAGGTGTTGGGTCTGTGCTTTGCACCGTATTTCCTGGCAACATTAGTTTAGGCAATGAGTCAGATGTCCCTGGTGTGTATGTGTTGTGTAGCCCTGGTGGTGTGTCTCCCTCATATGTGTCATGTCGCCATGACTCACATGCCGGTGTTGTACTTGCTGTAGCAGTTAGCATGCACAGTGTCATTTCACAGATCATCATCTCCACTTCAGAAACAACGTTGGAATCACAACAGAGGCAAGTATGGTGTATTAGTGGGTTTATTGACATACATGTGTGAGTATAGTGCACAGGATGGGGGGTACTGTACATTGTGATTGTAATCCAAAGTTCCTAGATGATTTGGAAGTCCTGATAGCAGAAATGTCCTGAGTGAAGTCCACAGCCATCTGATACATTGGTCCAACTTGAGCTCCCCATGTCATGTGGGAGAGTTGTGTTGCATTGGACAGGGTGAAGAGTTTGCGCACAAAGGTGATTTTCCAGAACAGGTGTTGGCTTCCTGGGGTTGTGCATGGCCATCGGCCTCTCAGTTGTCCTTCCTCGGACGACCCCTCTTCTTTGGGGGGACCCTCAAGTGCAGGCTGCTGCTGTGCAGGGGACTCTCCGCCAGAGTCATCCTCCCTCCCTGTGGCAGTTGCAGTTGTTGCAGCACCAGATGTTGTGGGCACACAGGGAGGTGTTGACATGTTGGTGCAAATCTGGCGGAGGCATTGTAATATGTCCCTATGCACCGCCGTCTGTTCTTGCATTGTGTCCCACTTGGACTCCATGCGGGACATGTGTAAGTCCAAGCGGGCATGATGGGCAGCCTGCTGCTGTTGAATGTCCCTGAGGATCCCCACTACCTGGCTGAACTCTCTGGTGCTAGTCTGGTATGCATCAGCTATGCGTACCAGTTGTGGGTCATCATGCAGTCCAGACCCTCTGCAAGCAGCAACCTATGTCTACCACCCCTCCCACCACCCCTGGCGACACGTGCAGGACCTGCGGTGGCACGCACAGGTGAGCCTGGGCCCCTTGGGGGTTGTTGCTGGTGTTGGTGTCCGTGGCTCCACCTTGGGCCGTGGTCGGTGTGTTGGTGGTGGTGGTGGTCCTTGGTCTGTCCGTGTCGGCAGGGGTGGTCTGTGAGTTGGCAGTTGTTGGAGGGGTGGGTGCAGGGGGTGCAGCTGGTGGTCCTGCTGGTGCTGCATGATGACTCACTCCGGAGGTGCCAGGTAGGTCTTCGTCATCCGAGGTGGGCAGAGGCTGTTCCACACCAGTGAGCTCAGTGTCCCCCGGAGCCTGGGACAGGGACTCCTCAGCGTCTGCTGCTGTGTCCCCATCATCACCTGTATTTGGAAGAGACACACAATGTATGTAATGTTTCCACAGGCATCAATGGTTCAAACACCTGACAGTTGTGACTGTACCTCTGGATGCGGGCCTGTACATTGCATTGTCCTAAGTTGTCACAGTCAGCTGTTGATATTGGTGTAGCGCATTGTCCTGCCAACCTGAAGCGTGAATGTTGAGGTGTGTGCATGGCCAGCATTGGTGGTATTTGGTTGACATCCGAACATCCTTCTCCCTCCAGCCCAGTTATCCCACCATGAAGCATGCCACCCTTGCAGTGGGTGCAGGTTGACTCTGAGGATGTCAGTCAGTGGTGTCCTGCTGTTGGTTGGTGGCCAGTTCCCAGCATGGCCATGTGCTCACCACAACTGAGCACCAGTGTCAGACATCTTTGAAGTGGCTATACACTCCCTGTGAGGTGTGCATGCTTGAGTGTGAGCTTGCTGGGCCATGTGGGTGGGGGATGTTGAGCTGTGACTACCACTCCCATCATGCTATTGCCTCCACCCCCTTCCCAGCATGCCCATACTTCCTTCCTTTTGAGTGGACTTCACTGTGTGTGAGTGTGACAGCAATGGCAAGATGGCTGACAGTGGTGTCCTGCTGTTGGTTGGTGCACAGTTCCCAGCAGGGCCATGTGCTCACCACAACTGAGCACCAGTGTCAGACATCTTTGAAGTGGCTTTTCACTCCCTGTGAGGTGTGCATGCTTGAGTGTGAGCTTGCTGGGCCATGTGGGTGGGGGATGTTGAGCTGTGACTACCACTCCCATCATGCTATTGCCTCCACCCCCTTCCCAGCATGCCCATACTTCCTTCCTTTTGAGTGGACTTCACTGTGTGTGAGTGTGACAGCAATGGCAAGATGGCTGACAGTGGTGTCCTGCTGTTGGTTGGTGCACAGTTCCCAGCAGGGCCATGTGCTCACCACAACTGAGCACCAGTGTCAGACATCTTTGAAGTGGCTATACACTCCCTGTGAGGTGTGCATGCTTGAGTGTGAGCTTGCTGGGCCATGTGGGTGGGGGATGTTGAGCTGTGACTACCACTCCCATCATGCTATTGCCTCCACCCCCTTCCCAGCATGCCCATACTTCCTTCCTTTTGAGTGGACTTCACTGTGTGTGAGTGTGACAGCAATGGCAAGATGGCTGACAGTGGTGTCCTGCTGTTGGTTGGTGCACAGTTCCCAGCAGGGCCATGTGCTCACCACAACTGAGCACCAGTGTCAGACATCTTTGAAGTGGCTTTTCACTCCCTGTGAGGTGTGCATGCTTGAGTGTGAGCTTGCTGGGCCATGTGGGTGGGGGATGTGGAGCTGTGACTACCACTCCCATCATGCTATTGCCTCCACCCCCTTCCCAGCATGCCCATACTTCCTTCCTTTTGAGTGGACTTCACTGTGTGTGAGTGTGACAGCAATGGCAAGATGGCTGACAGTGGTGTCCTGCTGTTGGTTGGTGCACAGTTCCCAGCAGGGCCATGTGCTCACCACAACTGAGCACCAGTGTCAGACATCTTTGAAGTGGCTATACACTCCCTGTGAGGTGTGCATGCTTGAGTGTGAGCTTGCTGGGCCATGTGGGTGGGGATGTTGAGCTGTGACTACCACTCCCATCATGCTATTGCCTCCACCCCCTTCCCAGCATGCCCATACTTCCTTCCTTTTGAGTGGACTTCACTGTGTGTGAGTGTGACAGCAATGGCAAGATGGCTGACAGTGGTGTCCTGCTGTTGGTTGGTGCCCAGTTCCCAGCAGGGCCATGTGCTCACCACAACTGAGCACCAGTGTCAGCCATCTTTGAAGTGGCTTTTCACTCCCTGTGAGGTGTGCATGCTTGAGTGTGAGCTTGCTGGGCCATGTGGGTGGGGGATGCTGAGCTGTGACTACCACTCCCATCATGCTATTGCCTCCACCCCCCTTCCCAGCATGCCCATGCTTCCTTCCTTTTGACTCTGCTTCCCTGTGGGGTTGTGTGCCTGTGCTGACAAGATGGCTGACAGTGTTATCCTGGGGTTAGTTTGGCTACAAGTCCCATGTGTGTTCCTGTGCTTCACACAGCATAACCCAGGGTTGTGGTTCTTTGTGGGATATTTGATTAGAGTGTGAGGCAATGCATTCTCCCAGGTGGGTTGTGTGGAGTTTGTGTTAGGGTGTGTGTGAGTAGAGCTGCTGGTAACTATGGTCAGTGCTGTCAGTCCTCCTTCCCACCCAGCCAGATATCCCACGATGGAACGTGCTTCCATTGCAGGGAGTGCAAGTTTGCTCTCAGGATGTCAGTCAGTGGTGTCCTGCTGTTTGTTGGTGCACAGTTGCCAGCAGGGCCTTGTGCTCCCCACAGCAGTAGCCAGTGTCAGCCATCTTGTCAGTTGTTTTCCACTCCCTGTGATGTGAGCATGGTTCATGGTGGTGTTGATGGGCGCATTGTGTGGGTGGGCAATATCTGTGACTACAACTCCCATGATGCTATTGGCTACACTGACTTGACCAGCATACACAGGATTCCTTCCTTTCAGTGGGCTTCCCTGTGAGGTGGTGTTGTAGCGGTGGCTACATATCTGGCTGTGTTTGTTGGTTATATTTGTGACACTGCCTAGCTGTATTTGTAGTTGTGTTTGTCCATGTGATGACACAGTTACATATCACTGTGAGATGGCATGTGTTGTGTTTATCTGACTGACATACACATCTTGGGATGATGATCTTTTGGTTGGTGTGTATTTGCTAAGGGTGCATGGTTTGACTCTCCCCTTGACAGTGATGTGTGTGTATTGTCGCACAATATTGTGTACATTTGTTGTGTACTCACCAGGCTCTGGGATGTTTTCTAGTCCATATACGCTCACTGGTGGTAGGATGGCCCGCACCTTCTCCTCCCAGGGCCTGAGGTATACAGGTTTGGCAGGAGGGCCACTGCCGGTGTGTTGGCTCAAGATGTAGTCCTTCTTCAGTAGGTCCCTGACCCTCCTGCGCACGTCATACCACCTGTTCTGGATGTCTTCCTTTGTGCGCAAACATGGTGATTGTGCGTTCACCCTGTCGACGATCCTCTCCCACATCTTGGTTTTCTGCGACATGGGGGTCTGTTGGACCAGTGTACCAAACAGCTGTGGTTCTACCCGGAGGATCTCATCTACCAGGACTTCCAATTCACTATCTAGGAACTTTGGATTCTTCTTTGGGGGCATGGTGATGGGTGGTGGTGGTGAGTGATGTGGGTGTGGGTGTGCAAGTGAGGGTGTGTGAGTGTGGGTATTGCTGGGTGTATGTGAGGGTGCTATTTGTTGAGGTGCTGATGGTGTGTGGCTTGTGTGATGGATGAGCTGTGAGTGTGTGTGTGGTTGCTGTCTGTTGGTGTTGAGTGCTGGCAGGTAATTTGAATTTGCAAAGGATCATGGTAGGGATTTGTGTCCTTTATATGGGTGGAGTTGTGGGTGTGTCTATGTTCCCTGCCCCCCTGTATTTATTGGCTTTGTAATTGCTTGTTTGGCCTTTTTTTTGGTGTTTTTCCCTTTGTACTTTTTGTGCATGTAGGAGACATTCTTCTGACCGAGTCAGACCCTGCAGTTGTCTCGTGCGAGCTTCTCCGAGTCGTTCACGCTGTGTTTGTGCTGTTTTCTGTGCTGCGTACGCGTCGGTCACAGTGTATTGGGTTGCTTCGGCTCGCTGTTTTGTATGCGTGTCGGTCGTACGGCTTGGGCTCCGTGCGACTCGGTCGTGTTTTCCACGCGTTGCATCGTACTGCGCGGCTCGGAGTTCGCGGGAACGTTTCGTTCGGGATCCTTCCTGGTGCGTGTCGGTCGGTTCGATTCGCGTGTTTTTCCGGCCGGATAGCTGTTTTCCGCGCGGTTCGGTCGTTCGTGTTGTGTTCCGTACGAGTCGGTCGGATTTTGCACGCATTTCATCGTACTTTGCAGGTCGGGCTGCACCGGTACGTGTCGGTCGGAATGAATTCCGGCTCCGAGTCGGTCGGTACGTTTTCCGGCCCGAATCGGAATCGGCCCCAGAGTGTTGAGACAAGCAATGGGGTGAGGTTTTTGAAGGAGTTTTTCACCAGAGAGGGTTTTCCAGATTCCATTTTGATGAACAATGGTGTACAGTTGGTGTCCTGTGAAATGGAAAACTTTCTTTCACTAAAGGTAAATCTTCATATGAAGTGTGTCATATGCCACCCAGAATCCAGTGGGGTGGTTGAGAGGTTCAATAAGTTGCTGAAAGAATCTATACAAATAGCAAAACAAGAAACAAAAGTTTGGAGGGAGGAGATTCAGACAAGAGTAGAAGTGTATCGCCTCACCCCTTACTCAGTAACAGGCAAGGTACCCTTTGAGTTGTTCAGAGGAAGAGAGCCCAGCTCTCCGATGTGCTCTCCTTGGATTAATCATCTCAAGGGTCAGGATGAGGAGGTGGAATTTGATTGGAAAAAGAGACAACAGGAAAAAATACAGCGCAGAAAACGGCAGCTTGACATGAGGCATGCGATAAAGCGTACAGTATTATCGGCGGGTGATTTGGTCGGATACAATTGCCTGTAGGTGAGACAAAAACTACAAAGTATGGGAGTCCCCAAAGAGTGGTTAGACTATTTAAGAATGCTGTCAAGCTAGAAGATAATCAGATTTGGAATTTGGGGAGAGCGGTGGTGGTTGCAAAACATGGGGTGGAGACACAAAGGGGGGATACCACAAATACCACAAAAATAGGACCAAGTACAAATCAAGAAGGTGGCAGTCCTTCACAATACAAAAGTAGTACATCAGGTGGTGTGGTTAGTGCATGACACAGCAACAGGAGTGTCTGGACCCCGGAATGTTTAAAAGATTGTTACATGTTAGTTCTGTAGATTTAGTTCTGCATTGGGAAACTCATATATTATTGATGTCTGTATACGATGGAAACAGTTGCTTTGGTTTATAAAATTAATTTTTGCTTTTCTCTCTATCTTCTATTCCTCGTTCTTATCCAATGCATCTACATAAGTTGTTATTAATGATATTTTCTTTGTACCTCATCTGGGGTTAATTTTTCTATCTCATTTAAACTTGCTTCATGTATTAAGTTGTTAAGAATTCCATCCATTTGGTGTAAAGGGGGAGGTGTGTGGTATTCAGGTGTCCTTGGATACCTGGAACGTGACATAAAGGAATGCAGGATTTCAGAGGTACCGATGGTGCAGTTAGGAGTTGGAGATTGGCTTGATGGTGGATCAGCCGTTGTTGTGACATACTTGAATAAACCAGTTTTGATAAACAAAGTGACCAGGAGACTTTGTTACAGGGAGTATTATTTTCCTTGGGCCATCAGACTCCAGCGGGATCGAGTGCTCTGTTTGGCTGCCAGTATCATGAGAGGAATGTTGCTGGCAGCCATTACAGGACTAGAGGACTTTGTCCCCTGTCCTGAAGTAAACAAAATATATATACGGAGGCAGGGTAGGGATACGCTAACCCCCTAGGCCCCATGGGAGAGACTCAGAAGGACCTCCCCGGGGCAAAGAAAAAAATAATCAGCATAAAATGGCATGATCCCACTGGATTGGGAAAAAAAAACAAAATGACCCCCGTACATATATGTACGGCCCTGAGGGATGGGGTCCCCATGGCCTAAAAAAGCTTGAGGAGGGGGGCCCGTGCAGTCCTCCTCCTCTTTAATAAAAAAAAAATGGCTCTGGGGTATGGGGCTCCCAGGGCCAGGCCCTATGGCCAACCAACCTTGAAGCGCACGGTCAAAGGCCGAATGTAGTGTGTAGTTGGCTGACTTTGGAAGGGTTGGGCACAGGCCAGGGCTTTGGCCAAGACCACACTGCTCATGGCCAAAGGCCATGCGCAGCGTGGGGTTGGCTGCATGCGGGAGGTTGGCAGCAGGCCAGGCCCTGTGGGAAATCCTCCACCGTGCATGACCTAAGGCCCTGTGCAATGTGGGATTGGCTGCCTTTATGGGGATTGGATGCATGTGGGGGGTCGGCTGCGGCCAGGACCTGTAGTCAACTCCACGCCTGCTGGGGATTGCATTTAAATATGGTAATTAAATATAACTTTACATTTTAAAAAAACCTAGGCGGCTTATTTACAAGCCCCTTGCGCCGCCGGTGCGTCACCTGTTCCCATATAAAAAGTGATGCACTTTCGGGACAAGGGGCTTGTAAATAAGCCCCTAAAAACAAAGGTTAAAGTAAAGTTATACTTAGGTGTGATAAGAACAGCTGTTTCCTTTTTTTTCCAAACTTAGAAATTCACTGAAAAAACCAAAGGTTAAAGTAATGTTCTAGTTAGGTGTGATAAAAAGATGTTTCCTTTTTTTTTTTTTTTTTAAACCCTTAGCAAGTCACGAAAAAAAAACAAAGGTTAAACTAATGTTATAGTTAGGTGAATATGTCAGTGACATCATTAACATTTTGAACTAAGAAAAAACACACACACAAATTCACCAGTTATAGTTAGGAGAGCTAACTGTAACTTGGGCCCCCGCCATGCACTGCTTATGGCCTTACATATTACACTACTCATGACATGCTCTATGACATCATTTATGACATCACTGATGATATCATCCAAGCTTTTTTGTACACATTGCTCTATAAACTCTATAAACGGGTATAGCATTATAGCTCTGAATCTAAGTACAAAATAGCTCAGAAAAATAAGAGGCATCAATAATGCCATCACAGAAACAATTCCTTTAGGTGTAGAAAGCATGGGTTATGTACCACATTGACCTTATTCCATCAATCACAGATATATGGGAAACCCTCATTACATACGGTGTTCAGTCTATATACAACTATTCAGAGAAAGCCACGTTCCTAAAAATACTAAACGTCTGTTCCAAAAGGAATCCCCTACTATGGACAGCTTGTATCTGTATTAAATCCCTTACAGTAACCGAACCTGCATTGAGAAATGAAGTTGATATAAGTAGAGAAGTGGGTAACGTAAACAGTATTCACTCTATGGAGAGAATTTACCCTGTACCAGACTGTTTGCTGAGAGTGAAGCCCATGCAAAATACACTAAAGAGTATTAAAAAGTATCACTAAGAACGGTGCACACTCTGCAGCAGTTGACAATAAGACACTATTCGCTTAAAATAATCAACGCCTGGCAGTACTAAAGATTATTATACCTGCAGCCTTCATACTGTGGTGAAAACATTACAGAGAGCTCATCTTCTGAAGCAAAACAAGCACATGTACATATCTGTTTACTTGGTGGACACAGCCTTCTATGCTAAGTAGAAATTGTCATGCTGAGACAATTCTGTCTAATAATTCAAGGCGGCTTACAATACTTAATATGTAGTATGTAGAATCTTTGCAGTGCTAGAAACTTTTTCTACAGTACCAAACAAATTTGTGTTAACCATAATGAACACAAATTGTCAACTGTCACATACACAAATTGGAGATATTGAACATATTATAAATCTTTGTATTGAAGAGTAACTCTTTGTTACTCTTCAATACAAAGATTTATAATATGTTCAATATCCTCACTATCCTAACTATAACTGATGAATTTATGTGTTTTTTTGTCATTCAAAACGTTATACATATATATATGTGTGTGTTCACTGAAAAAAGGATATACATAAAATGTTACAACTTCTGCAGGGACAGTAGTCTCTGTCTTTTCTGTAATGTGCATTAGTAGCTACTCAGAGTGGATGGTGTACTGGTATTTCCAGCATTGCCTTGGACTGAAAACCTATTGCTTCTAGCATGAGCCATGCAGTACTGGAAAAACAATGAAGCTACATTGTCAGGATGCTTTGGTGATGTGTCAATATAAGTATGAGAAAGGACAAAGCAAGCACTAACTGCAGCACTACAGATCCCTCAAGACGTTTTTGCAAAGTTTTTGATATTAACGGTATGGGGGATGGTGGGGGGATTTATAGGCTCTAGGATACTGTTCTTTTCTGGCCTAACGATGCATTGTAATGTTATGTGGTCACTTTATAGGCCTGGATAGAGGCACCACCATTTTACATGGTCACATTGTTAATTTGCCTTCTTTCTTAAACACAATGACATTTGACACACATTTGTTTGTGTGCCTGTGCAGGATAATATTCTCTGAAACCAGCTTTGCTTATATTTCCACTTCATAGGCACATTATCAAATACCTTGAACATTCTGTACAAGGGCCAAGTTTGCTACAAAAAATGTTGTTATTTGCTCTGACCGTTCTGCGACAGAGATATCACAATAGAATGAGCAATAGCAGCCTGATTGGGGCTTCAGCATGGCAACATGGATGGTATTTACTATATGAACGGCATCACTCCTTTGTTTAGACAGAGGAGTATTTCACTGGCACTGAGATTTCATGCCATACCAGAATCCTAGTGACTCAAAGTACATGGGCTATCCTATGTTAGATGATGCGGAAAGAGATACATATGATTCTAATGATCGTTTGCACTTATGAATTGTAATTGAGAACTCAAAATATTTTATAAACTTATGTTGTTTAAATTATGAACTCACCCCCCTCCAAAAATGAAATAATGTATGCACCTGCACTTTTCTGTCATATAAAGGAAATTGAATGTACTTTACAGACAATCTTGTCAAAAATGGCTGACTAAATTTGCCACTTGCTTACATATGAGGGTTAGCAGTCTAGTAATTGTAAAATAGTAGAAAGTAACAAGGGATCAGAAGCACTTTTGCACTTTAAATGATGCTCTAGACGGTGGGACTCTATGGCCCAGTAGAAGGTGGAGAGCCGAAACGCGTAGACCATCCATATTTTTTGTTTTTGCACTATGGTGTGCTAAATAAAAAACTTTAAAAAAAAAGAAGTACCTGCTTAGTGCGCTTATTGGTGCCGTGAAATTCTCGCCGTGTGAAGGTGCGAAGATCTTTGGTAATATTGAATGCAGTGGCTGTACTGCATATCACGAGCACTCGGGGACCCAGGCGAGGCGGCTTGAAAATTTGCAGCCGATAATTGTATTGTGGATATCTCAGCCGATGCCTCTGCCGAAAGAAACGCTGATACGGCATTCGAAGAAGCTGAACTCGAGACGCGACGATCAGTGAAGTTTCACCGGTGAGTACGAGAGGTGGGGGGAGGCATTGTGAGCGGCAGCCCATCACGTTGTGGAAGCGACGTGAGGGAGGTGGCGCTTTGCTCAAACTCGCATCGAGGAAAGCCGCTGATTACGAAGCCGTACCGGGGGAAGGATTAGCAGTAGAACTACAATCGCCGCACCCCGGTTGTAACGCACTCGTCATAAATCAGGAATCATTGCAATAAGATGGAATATATGGCATTTCCCCGAATCTCACAACACTGAGTGGGAGTTGTGAGAACAATAGAGCGAGGTTAACTTTGCAAAACTAATTAAAAGGAGCACACCCGTGCACCAAAAAGAAATAGAAGAAATACCCTCATATAAAATATGGCAGAAAGAAGCAGGAACAGGACACAACAAGCGAGCAAATTGTTAAATGATGATATGGTGGCATCAACAAGTTTAAACATCAAAGAAACCCATGGGGAAGGAAAAAAGAGGACAATCCAATGTGTCATTAGAGAACTACAACAAAATCAGATTGTTGAAGTTAATAAATGGTGGGAAAAAACCACCCTTGAAAAATATATTGAATTCAAAAGAGTGCCAAGAGGTCTAAGGATTTTAATTATGCCAACATTGAATGACTTGGATATAGACCTAATAAAGCAGTGGCAGTCTGACACAATTGATTGTTCCTTCAAATTAACGAGGACCTTGATCACACACGCAAAAGGAAATTGGAGAAAATAACTATAAAAATTAAGGAATTAGAAGAAGAATTGGATACATTACCGGCAAATGAGGAAAAGAAGAAATTAATGGAGTCTATGGAGAAGAAAATAAATAAACATAAAACAGATGTGGAGAAAAGAAAAGCCAACAAATTTAACAGGGATAGAATCGACTACGCAAGTGGCCGAATATACACATTCGCCAGAAAGTATGATAAGTTTAGGAATAGAGCGGTGATGGACAAATGTGCTGGCTATGAGACAACAGGAACAGTGGACAGTTCAGATATAAGCTCAGCGGACGAAGAACCAAGTACATCGAACCTGGATTTTTTCAGGGAAATGAGATTAGTCAAATGATCACGCGACAAAGAGGGAGAGGAAGAGGAACAACGTGGGGAAGAGGGCAGAGCAAACCACAATCAGAAGAAGCAGAAAACACAGTAAAAAACAAAAAAGGAAGAGAAAAGAAAAAGTAAACCTAAAGAAGAAACTAATTAAAAAGGTTTTAGTAATTAACATCTCTAATAAAATCCTAAGTTTGGATCAAATTAGTTTACTCAATAAAGGACTCACCTTCAGCTCCAACAAGGATGTCAATGTTCCAAAGCTCCACATTGATCTATACAAATTCTGTCGCAAATTAAAGCTTAAGAAACACTATGAGGACAAACCACAGAACCCAAGACAAACAATAATGGCCAACACGGATATATCACCGATAAGTCAAAGAGACATACCAATGTTGAGAACCTTAACATCCTTAGGAGAAGAACATGAACTCTGGAATCTAGAATTGGAACAACATGCAGATCAGGACAAATAATTTTGTCAAAATATGGGTATCTCAACATGGAGAGGGGGAGATAGTGGACTGAGAGCACAATCAACTTTTTGCCCACAACTCCCACCAGGTAATAACATTGACTTATTTCACGAAATTATGGTGGAAGACTTCAACAGATTAATATCAACAAATTCCCACCCCCAAAAAAGAAAAAAGAAATCATGGAATTTGACACCTGGAGAACATAAAGCTCTGAAAGAACTAAGAGAAGATCCACAAATCATCATCAAAGCCTCTGACAAAGGTGGTAATATCGTCATTCAAAATCTTAATGACTATATAGATGAAGCAAATAGACAAATAAGGAATGAAGATCATTACGAGAAATTAAAAGAAAACCCAATGGAGGCATGGACTCGTGAATATCACCTGATGTTACAAAAATGGAAAGATCGAGGACTGATTGATTTCGATGAGTTCATGTATTTGAAAGTTGATCATCCCACTATTGCAACAATATATTTTCTACCGAAGGTGCATAAATCAATCACTAACCCACCGGGGAGACCTATTGTTAGTTCAATTGGATCTCTCCTTGAAAAAAACATCTCGTTTCATTGATATCTTCCTAATGGATTATGTAACATCTCTACCATCGTACTTGAGAGATACAATGGACTTCCTCAATAAAATCCAGAAAATCCAATGGAAAGATGGATTCATTATGGCAACAACAGATGTGACATCTTTATACATGTCAATTCTCCACTCAGATGGAGTATCAGCAGTCAAACATTTCTTAAAAATGAGATCTTTAAGCTATCTGGAACACTCAGAAATGCTACTAGGAATGCTGATGTACTGTCTAACTCATAATATCTTTCTCTTTAATGGAGAACTCTTTCTACAAAAACAGGGAACGTCAAAGGGTACATCCTTTGCCCCCACTTATGCAAACCTGCTAATGGCAGTGTGGGAAGCTGACGTATTGAGTACCCAATATAAGTCCAACATCAAGATCTGGATAAGATTTATTGATGACCTTTTCGTAATATGGGAAGGAAATCACTCAGATCTTAACAATTTCACCGAATCATTGAACAATAATAACCACAATCTATCATTTACGTCCACAACCAGTGAAACGAATGTCATCATTCTGGATGTGGAAGTTTTCATCAAAAACCAAAGAATTTGTACAAAAATGCATAGAACAGCGACCTCCTGCAATAGTATCCTCCACGCTAACAGTGGACACCCGAAGAACTTGAAGTGGAGTATACCTTACGGAGAGATGCTTTGAGCAAAGAGAAACTGCTCTGAAACATCTGATATCGAATTCCAACTGGATGAAATGAGTACCCGTTTTCTTGAAAGAGGCTATCCATTAGAAGTTATAGAGACAGCCAAGACCAAAGTTAGACTAAAATCAAGAAAAGACCTATTGACATCACGACGAGAAGGTCCAGAAAGCAACAATGACAAAGATGAGACTATACGGCTGATTATAGATTTCAACAATGACAATAAAGAGCTTAAAGAAATCATACAAAGAAATTGGAATGTATTAATGCTTGATGAAACCCCAAAAAGAAAGTTATCGCCAAACCCAAGCATTACATATAGGAAAACAGCTTCTCTAGGAGATATTTTAACACACAGCCACCTGGAAATTAAAAAACCTAAAACATCATCCTGGCTAAATACTCCTGGATTCTGGAAATGCTCAAAATGTAGAGCCTGCGAACATGGTCAAAACTCAATATCATACAAACTCCAAAATGGAAAAATTGAGCTTATTCACGAGCATATCACCTGTGAATCTAAATGCGTGGTGTATATACTGGAATGTCCCTGCAGGAAGCAATATGTAGGGAGTATGATCAACAAACTAAAATTGAGAATACTCCAACATCTGCGAGCTATTAAAAATATGGACTTCTCCTATCCAATTGCTAAACACTTTTCAGATCATCACTCAAGTGGCAGCCAACAATTAAAATATTTTGGCATAAAAATTGTGAAGCAAAAAGAACGAGGAGGTGATAGAATCTTGGACTTAAGGAGAACAGAATCTCGACTCATCCTAGCCATTGGAACTGAAAATCCATTTGGGCACAATTTGGATGCAGAACTGCACATACACTTGTAATAACATAGATCCATCTACAAGTAAGAACTTTGGTATGGCGTTCCACATTGTTGTCCTATTTTTGGGATGAATCGTCTCTGTGTAACATACTTCTCAACAACTGTAAAAGATTCTCTACAGGGACAATCAAAGAATATATACCAAAATGATATCTATCAAACATGAAGTGGTTAAACAACTAAAGCAAATCTGAATCAGATGGGGGATCGTGATGGCACTTACCAAATAACAACTCTCATCGAGAAGTAAGATACAAACATCATGACTTATGGAATGATATGGGACCTTGTGAAACAAATGGACATGTATCCTTTTTTATTATATCCATTAGGAAGAATATATTGTCTCGTCTACCAAATCAAAAAGCAAAATAAGTACAGATCATTCTTAGATACAGGGAATCTTCATGAACTGACAGATGTACATATATGATTCAGGCTTTATTCAATATGTACTTTACTTAGAATTGAATAGATTTTTACATTGTAGCCTATAAAATATTAATGTACGAATCATACTCGTGAGGCAAGGACTCTTTCTCCCGTATTTGTCAATGATATATAATGATATGCACTTTATTGCCTTGGTTAAAGAAATAATTTGGACTTGAACATCTCTTCCTTTTATGAAATATACTATACATCCCATATCAATTCCAGAAAATGTATGAACCATTTTATATCTTGAAGTATCTCGTATGAAATTATGAAGGTCACATGTGACTCAGGTTTTTATCAATTTAAAAAGTACTTTACTGAGTTTGATTTCTAGTGTTTTTACCTAGTGACTCCAAGTACATGGGCTATCCTATGTTAGATGATGCGGAAAGAGATACATATGATTCTAATGATCGTTTGCACTTATGAATTGTAATTGAGAACTCAAAATATTTTATAAACTAATGTTGTTTAAATTATGAACTCACCCCCCTCCAAAAATGAAATAATGTATGCACCTGCACTTTTCTGTCATATAAAGGAAATTGAATGTACTTTATAGACAATCTTGTCAAAAATGGCTGACTAAATTTGCCACTTGCTTACATATGAGGGTTAGCAGTCTAGTAATTGTAAAATAGTAGAATGTAACAAGGGATCAGAAGCACTTTTGCACTTTAAATGACGCTCTAGACGGTGAGACTCTATGGTCCAGTAGAAGGCGGAGAGCCGAAACGCATAGACCGTACATACTTTTGCACTATGGTGTGCTGAATAAACAACTTTTTTAAAAAGAAGTACCTGCTTAGTGCGCTCTTATTGGTGCCGTGGAATACTCGCCGTGTGAAGGTGCGAAGATCTTCGGTAACATACATATATATATATAAATATATATATATATATATATATATATATATATATATATATATATATGTATGTGTGTGTGTTCACTGAGAGAAACATATACATAAAATGTTACAACTTCTGCAGGGACAGTAGTCTCTGTCTTTTCTGTAATGTGCATTAGTAGCTACTCAGAGTGGATGGTGTACTGGTATTTCCAGCATTGCCTTGGACTAAAAACCTATTGCTTCTAGCATAAGCCATGCAGTACTGGAAAAACAATGAAGCTACATTGTCAGGATGCTTTGGTGATGTGACAATATAAGTATGAGAAAGGACAAAGCAAGCACTAACTGCAGCACTACAGATCCCTCAAGACTTTTTGCAAAGTTTTTGATATTAACGGTACGGGGGATGGTGGGGGGATTTCGAGGCTCTAGGATAATGTTCTTTTCTGGCTTAAAGGTGCATTGTAATGTTATGTGGTCACATTATAGGCCTGGATAGAGGCACCACCATTTTACATGGTCACATCGTTAATTTGCCTTCTTTCTTAAACACAATGACATTTGACACACATTTGTTTGCGTGCCTGTGCAGGATAATATTCTCTGAAACCAGCTTTGCTTATATTTCCACTTCATAGGCACATTATCAAATACCTTGAACATTCTGTACTAGGGCCAAGTTTGCTACAAAAAAATGTTGTTAATTGCTCTGACCGTTCTGCGACAGAGATATCACAATAGAATGAGCAATAGCAGCCTGACTGGGGCTTCAGCATGGCAACATGGATTGTGTTTATTATATGAACGGCATCTCTCCTTTGTTTAGACAGGGGAGTATTTCGCTGGCACTGAGATTTCACGCCATACCAGAATCCCAGCCTTGCTGATTCCTGTTAACCTCATGCAAGGGATGCTGCCCAGCTCTTCACCAAGATGGGTAGCCTGATGACACTTACCCACAGGTAACGGGGAGTTAGATCACCCTACAGGGATTTGGCAGATTCACTCATCTTAGACACACTAGGTTAGGAGGCACTAGGTAGGAGTATAATATATTACAGTACTTATATGCAAGCATAGCTTCTCTGAAATAACAAAATGGTTGAACTGTTTTATCTTTTTCACCATTCTCGTCATGTTATTAACATTATTCTGTTTTCTTATATTAATTATTGCAGCACACATATTTTACTCAAGAATCACACTTCTTCAATAAATATTGAAACTGCGTGTTGTGTATCCCTTTGGGTAACCAAATAAAAAGGTTCTAGATCTGTTTCCATGATTTCCTTGGGGAGTCTGGCTTGTCATGTCCTGAGGTTGCACAATCCATTTGTTACCTTGTCAGGTTAGGGGTACAGATGGTGGACTGTGAGCTAGCAGGACTAAGGACAACATATCTGGATGGGGTGCGTGGAGTCAGTCTTGCACAGTTCTTATTTTTATGTTGTCTAACACATACACAGTTTTTACTGAGAAAGTATAAGCCAGACAACATGGCACCGCCAATGTTCTAGGTTGGGTTCCTATTTAATGGATTGCCTGAGTAATTTTCTTTTGTATACCCAAAGACCTGTACTCACCTCTTAACAGGAGACGTCCGTGGAGTTAGGGAAAAACTCCTCCTAAGCTGAGTAGGTAAACCCTAGGTATTGGCAGTAGGTTGTTCAAGATTGAACCTTTCAAAAGATCACCCCATAGAGGTACCCTCTCTGAATTTCCCACATTCATATGGCTGTGGAAGACACAGCAACTAATAAACCAGTGAACTGCAGACTTGCGGTTACACAAATGCTGTTACAACGTGGACTACCCCTTACAGGTGGGGACGTTACCTTCGTGGTTGAGGCCCACAAAGCATTCAGGACAGAGGTATTCTGTTCATGGATTTAATTCCCCAGCAGCAGAAGCACCAACAAGACAGTTTCAAGAATACAGTGAGGCTGTAGTTCCTAACAACTACATAGCTTATAAAGCACTAGAAATATTACTAATATATGAAGATCATCAAAATTGGTATTAAGGTGCCCTACCACACACACACAACAATGTTAGACTAGGTCCTCTTAGCAATGAGGGAGCAACATGGCCAGTCTTAGCCAGTTACACACCTTACCCAGATATAAAATATCTGACAGCTCCAGACCTGCAAATGCTATTTACAGATCTGGTTAAAACATATAGATGTTTTCAGGTAAGTGCCTGGCTCCCTCGAGTACAGGGGCCATCTTAGAAGGTAATGCACTACGTATTATGCTAGTTTCATGATTTTAAATTTCACATCATTTGGTTCTGTACTTTATTTTACTAGTAGGGTTCCAGTCACAGGGGAGCCGGTGACTGTACCCAGGGTTGCTAGACACTCGTTAACTTTATTTTGCCCACTTACTTGGACATGCCTTCTGAATGGTGGGAGATTTAAAGAACGGGGCAGCGCGTCCGCAGCATAGATGCATAAAGCAGGCGTGCCTCTTGCATGCCGAAGGCACGCCTAAGGCAAGCCCCTCTGTGTCTGTCCATGCCTGGACTGCGCCCAGTGCCCGACACCCTGGCCTTTTTGAGTCAGAACTGCCAACTCTTCAATTTAATTGAGAAACCCTACTAGCATTAAACATAGGTAAGGTGGAAGGCTGATTGACCTCAAATGTTCTTCTTTAGCACTTATTATTCCTGTCAAATGCCCATTCTGCAAACTAAAGATTATGGCGAATCCCAGTAAGTTCTTTCTTGAGCACAATCCCCAGTTATTCAACATAGTCCCTCCTGTACTTGCTAGTAAGTTGCAAAACAATGCACTCAAAGCTAATACATCTAAGGTACATATTAAATGAATTAATAATGCGTCTAAGTTCGTTATCATGTGTTCTGCTAAACACTAGGGGCCCTATTCACAAAGGTAAAGTGAGACGAAAGTTTAACTTTATGACTTTCGGTATTCACAAAGCCACGAGTAGTAAATGCCCTTTGTGCATACCGAAAGTCGTAAAGTTAGACTTTCGTCTAACTTTGCCTTTGTGAATCGGGCCCAAGATCTTTAATTAAACACAGCTGTGAGTTTCACTTATTTATGGAAACACACAGACCCGTGCTAGCTTTTATTACTGAAACCTGAGCAAACTCCATGTGCAACATAGATATATATGCAAGCTGCACTACTATAAGGATTTAATATTTTTAGGTGCAATAGGGAATTCAAGCGTGGGGGTGATGTAGCAGTATTTGTCAGAGAAGACTTAGCATGCAGCTGTTAGCCTTCCCTGTTTTCTTTTGGTGAAACACTCTCCTTTGTCATAGCGGTCAATAAACAACAATCTTTCAAAGGCATGGTCCTATACCGACCACCTGGCCCCAGAAATATTTTGCCTCAAGAAATAGCCAGCCTCCTGGAGGAACCCATATTAGAATCTAACTACACAGTCCTTGGCGATTTTAATTACCATCTAGAGGCGATTTTAGAGCTTGATACCTAAGAACTTTTGCGAACATTCTCTGCTTTAGGCTTAGATCAAATAGTGGGGGCCCAACACATCAGGCGGGTCATACCTTAGATGGCATTTTCACAAATAACCCCGCCTTAATCAGTGTAAGGACATTTCAACTAGCATTGTCCAATGATAACAGTCTTTTTTTAACTATCCCTTCTACAGTCTAAATCCAACACGAAGGAATCACCATCCACTTTCCCCTCACGAGCTTGGCGAAATGTACAACCTGATCTTCTTATTAATGCTCTGTATGACACACCCCTGGTTCTCTCAAATGATGTTGAGACCGCAGCCAGACAATAGAATAGCTGGCTGGAAATGGCTTCTAATCGACGAGTTTCCATTAGAGTGGTTAAAATATGGGCAAAATCCTTCTGCATTCTGGTTCACCCTGGAACTTAGGGAGTGTAAGCAACATTGTAGAAAGCAGGAAAGGAGATGAAGAACTGCCTATAAAGAGGAAGAGAAGACAATGCATAGCTATCTACAAAGATCTCATCCTGAAGGCTAAAGCATCACACTTCACAAGGAAGATCGAAGAAGCTAAAGACTCCACCAAAGAACTCTTCCAGGCAGTTACAGAATTAGCTACTAACTGTAACAGAAACACTTTGGTTGCCAGTCAGCCTTCTGTGACACCCTAGGAAATTTTATTCCTGGAAAAAGTAGAAACTGTCTTTAAAACTTTCTCCAATTCTGAGTCGGCGTCCTCCATGGGAGACATCCATTACCACGCGGGATTGCATCGCAATGCCTTTACATCGCGGGTATTACAACGCAAGTCGTTACAACGACTTGCGCTGGATGGCGCTCTAACCTAAGGAATAGTATGATTTACTATTCCAACACCTTCCCTACTGTACGTAGACTGGTGTTGGAATAGTAAATCATACTATTCCTAAATCCAGCGCCCTCCAGCGCATGTCGTTGTAACGACTTGCGTTGTAAAAACTGCGATGTAACGTACCGCGATCAATTTGATCGCGTTGTAACGTCACATATTCATCCTCTATACTACCTGATAACATGGTCGACCCGCCCCCCGAAGCAGCCAAAATTTTGAATGAGTTTACTGCTCCACCCATTGAGAATATAAGGAATCTATGGAAACCTCCACTTTGGGTTCTCCTTACTAACCCTGCCCTCCAAATACAGCTAAACTTGCAGCAGGACTCATTGTGACCAAACTAGTTTCTATCTATGAAGCCATGTGTAAAACAGGCCTCTTCCCCAGTATCTGGAAGAAAGCAGCACTGATTCTTCTCCTAAAAAAAGCCTCACCAGTCTAGAAGGACCCAACTACAATTTCCCACCTTCCCTACCAGCCAAAATAGCAGAAAAGTTTTGAATAACCTGCTGGTGACTTTTATTGAATCTAACAAACTATTAGACACCCCCAATTCGGTTTTCGAAGATGGCAGAGCATGGAGACAGCATTGCTCAAGGCAACCAAAGAGATCAGGCAGGTATTGGATCCCGCTTGATCTCTCGGCTGCCTTTGATTCCATCAGTCACAAACTACAGCTAGACTGACTGGCTAATTGTGGGATCGTAGGCTCGGCCTGAGACCTGCTAAAATCCTACTTTTCAGATCGTGAGCAAATAGTAAAATTGGAGAAAAACACCTTGTATCCTTTTTCCTTCCCATGTGTGGTCCCTCAAGGGTCCTCGCTGAGTCCTACCCTTTTTAATATTTATGTCTCCCATCTGCCTACATTGATAAGAAGCTTTGGATTCTCCCTGACCTCCTATGTGGATGACACCCAAATCTTTGTATCCATAGGAAACGACAAGGTGGGCACTGGGCTCAGATTTCACGATTGCATGTTGGCAGTCCACAAGTTGATGAACTCCTGCTGCCTTAAATTAAATGCTGATAAAACGGAAGTTCTACTTTTTGGACCCGAATCATCTTTTTTGGGTTCATCTGCTTGGCCGGCTATCATGGGTCCTATCCCTATGCCAGTAGAGAAGGCTCATAATCAGGGGGTGATTATGGACAACAAATTAAACTTTGCAGATCAGGTGAATAAGCTCACCTCTTCCACCTTCTGCACCCTCCGAACAATCAAAAAGATCATGCCTTTCATACCTGATGAACTGCAAAAAAACCTTAATCACCTCTTTGATCCTCTCGAAAATAAACTATTGTAATAGCCTACTTCTTACTCATAAATACAACATCAACAAACTTAAGGTCCGTCAAAATGCTGCAGCTAGACTTCTGCTAAAAATTCTGCTCGGTATCTCAGGATATAAAAAACCTGCACTGGCTTCCCATTAAGCAAAGAATCACCTTTAAGGTGCTATGTCTAGCTTATAATTTTGATTATGATTTTCTGAATCGGAGCTTTAATTGGTATCTCCCCATCAGAAATCAACGGTCTGCTAAATTAGCCGTACTACCCAGATTCAAATGAGTCAGATGGGGTGGCAAGAGCATCGTGCTGGAAGCATCCAAGGTATGGAACGCACTACCTCTCTGCATTAAAACAGCACCCAGTCTCCTTGCCTTCAGGAAAGCTGTAAAGACCTGGTTGTTTAGGTCCTGGTAATTCTGTAGTCTCACTCTGCTCTTGACTGGAACTAAGTAGTGCCTAGACGCCCCCGGGCTGTAGTGCGCTTTAGAAATCCTGCTAACATAACATATCATTTAACACAATTTGTCATGAGTACAATGACAATAAAGCCTGCAAGGGTTGCTCGAGCTGCACAACCATAATTGGGATATACCTGGAATAAGTCTAGTGACTGTCAATGCAGTCATGGGTAAAATTCCCATCAGACGGGAGGAAATTTCGGTCGGGATTGCACAGAAAAAAAATCCGCTTGAAGCAGTGTTTCCCCATACGAGACCTCAGGAAAAACACGGAATTCTCACGATATGAAGGGCAATGGAGATGGCTCCTCCGGTGGAAGACTGCGCTGCTTGGGGTGCAGTCTTTGTTGCAGAATATATCAGAACACACGGTACACCCTTATTAGCTGTTTTGCCAGAGGTGCTTAAACAGTTCCAAAATGAGTACGGGGCAGCCGCTGCCCTGGATTTGGCAATGAAACTGATGGGTAATATTGCTGCAGTATACGCCATAATGTCGAGTACCATTAAAGGGGAAGCAGCAGTGTTGGCTATCCACCGGGTCAACAGGAGCGCAAATTTTATTGGGGAAACCTATGCAACAATAGTTAGAGATAATTTGGGAGCCAGACCAGGTAAACCACAAATTAAGGGTAATTCTGAAAAGGATAATTCAAAGAAGGCATCAGACTCTTCTAATAAGAAGAAGTGGGTTAATAAAAAAATAAAGAAAAGACTAAGACACGGGCGGGTCTCCTCAACAGGAGTCCACTGAAAAATGCTATAATCTGCATAACTGTGAAAATATTAAAACACCTGATAGGTATAAGAATACTGATATACGTTCCTCTCGCTCCTTTCAGGATTCATCTGTAAAATGTTCAGAGAGAGGGGGGACGATCAGAGTGCATATTAGAGGCATACGTGAAACCATAGTAGCACTCACAACACTCATCTGACTTTATAAAACAGGAAGACTAACCTAAACAGTCCAAGCTTCAATTCAAAAAGAAGAAGGTGGCTGGCCTTAAAATTAAGCATGTCACGGATATACGGATATTGAGGACACTGCTTCTTAGCAAAGAGTGGGCTCTGATCATGCCGGGCAGCGCAGCAGAAGACGCAATAATTCGACAGAATCTTATGGAGTGTCTGTCGGCAGTAGCAACAAGTGACTCTATCCAGGTTGAAACACCGGATAGGAGAGTGAGCGTCCCGCAGAGATGCAAATCCAAATGGAGGGGGATCTACAACTTCCCATAAATGTTCTGTTTTGAGAGAACTTGTCATTTGACTCTGACATTCTCTTGGCCACCAGAGTTTGTTATGGACTGTCCAGAGGGAGACCTCATCCCAGATGGAGTTAAACATTCATATGCCAAGGAGTGGGCCTTAGCACAAGTTCCTGCATTATACCACAGCCATATGGGGTGGGAAGACAGTTCCCCTTATCACATCATTCCTGTGAGATCAACCCCAAAACCACAGAGGCAATACCCCACTAAAAATGAGGCTAAAAAGCAAGAAATACTAACACAGCTTGAATGCCAAGGTGTAATAGAAAGTTGCACCTTCCCTATGAATAATCCTTTGTTTCTGGTAATTAAACCAGACTATTCATATAATTTAGTGCTACATTACAGACACTTGAACACCGCTACACATACATTCACTGTACAAAACGCGCACAGCGCGTCACTAATGAACAATATAGTGTGAAAAAGATACAAAACCACCTTAGATATTTCTAATTGATTTTTCTGCAAAAACATAGGGGCAGATCTACAAGAAAGTGCCGCAGCGTGGCGCTGCAAGCCCTTTGGCTGCGCCACGCTGCGGCACTTTCAGAGCACAGGAATGCGACATATTTACAAGAATATGTCGCATTCCTGTGCTCTCCCCTGCGCTGGCGCACAAACAGCTGCCAAGCGCCGGCGCAGGCACCCTTGCACCATGGTGCAAGGATGCCTGCGCCATGGGGAGATTGTGTTTGTGCAGGAAGGGGCACCTTTCTGCACAAAAACAATCAGTACAGGCTTTTCCTCTTTCAATGCATGCTGTAGAATGCAGCACGCATTGAAAGAGGAAAGCGAGGAGAAATGAAAACATTTCTCCTCGGTAGCCTCGCTACGCCACCTCTAGGGTGGCGTAGCTTTCAGACGCATCTCCAGATTTACGATTTCTCGTAAATCTGGAGATGTGTCTTGTTCCATGGGTGTTGCGTGGGAACACCCACAGCAACACCCATGGAACGCCCCTTCAACGCAAAGTGCTGCGTGTGAAGGGACAGTATTTACAAGGAGAGGAAAAGTCACGCATGGTGGCTTTTCCTCTCCTTGTAAATATCGAGGAGCCCCCTGCGCCACCAGTACGTCACGAAAAGTGACGTACTGGTGGCGCAGGGGGCTTGTAAATCTGCCCCCTAGTGCCTGAAAGCAGGTAGTTGACCGCATTCAGTGCGCTAGGTTCTCAAAAGTAGTTCTGTCAATTGCCCCAAGAGTATAGGGTTGTTTTCAGCCCGGGTTACAGAACTTTTGCAAGAATTTGATGACCAGGCATTTTCATATGTCGATAACATATACTTGATGGATGATGACCTTTCAACTCACTTGGCTAGAGTAGATCGCATAGGTTTGGGATTTGCTCAGATGGGCTACAAATCTAATTTTAAAAAAATCGAAAATAGCCCACCTCAGTGTCCTGTTCCTAGAATAGGAGTTGTCAAGTGAAGGCAGAAGCCTAGCAACACATTTCCTTGGGAAGTGTGTGCTTCTACAACCACGAAACACATTGAACAAACTCCAATCAATATTGGGTTTCCTGAACTTTGGCAGAGAGTACATTCCAGACTATGCAGAGTGGGTAAAACCATTCCATGACTTGATTCATCCCAACTTTTCAAGTACACATTAGACAACTGAACACACACAAATCCTACATTTAATACAAGCTGACATGCAAGCTTTAAAACACATACACACACATGCTAAAACCACAAACCTGGTGATCCGTATAATTGCGGGTGCATCAGTATACACCTACGTCACATTCAATGAAAGAGACACTGTACCAATTGCATACAAATTGCATTTATACACCAATGCAGAGATGCGTTTTGCACCAACATAAACTATTCTGACGGCATTACAGACTGCTGTAATGATAGAAAGATCTTTGGCTCAGGAGAAACGCATTATTGTCGTGACTCCGGTCCCAGCCTTAGAGGCTGTCACAAAGGCTAGTGTTCCAAATGTGAAAGCTTTACAATGGGCTAACTCTCTTACAGCAACAGATGTAGACTACATATTTGACTCCACACTACAAACACAAGCATACCTGCAATATGAAAATGATTACCCTCTGCCTAATGAAGTCATGCTTCTAGATCAGTATGATTACAGCATCTATACTGATGGTTCTGCACAGCCTACCGCAGGGACAAAGCACCAATACTCTGTAGCATGCGCCACTGTGAAAGGTAAAATGGAGGGTGGAGAATTCCGCCCTCACAAAACCTACACGGAGTCATGAGATGATTGATCAGCGCAGCTGGCTAAACTAAAAGCTCTAATTCTGGCACTTGAGAATACGGATTCCGAATTCCCCACACTGATTGTTTGTGATTCGTATTATTGTGCCCAGTTTTACAATAAGCACTTACACTTCTGGAGCCAGAATGGATTCAGAGATTCAAAAGGTACACTATTAAGCACAAGCTGATTTGAGGACAAGTGGCCAAACTCAAAGCCTGTTTACCACAGGCTCCTGTCATACACACACTGAGTCATCAGCATGCAGGAATACACGTTGTAGGGAATTCCATGGCTGATAAAGCCGCAAAAGCTACAGTGCAAACTGCTGCATTCGCTGCAATTACTCATTCAAGTACGAGGATATATGGAGACATTATGACAGCTGTCAACGCTGCTCATGATAACACCCACTTGCCGAAATACTGCTACCTTAAGTGCACAAAACATTCCATTTGCTCAGATTCCCGGAAAGGGGGATCGAGTAATACCGAACTCAGATCACAGGTTAGGGTTAATCCTAGCAGCACATGAGGGCCTAGCATCTGCTCACACAGAGTTGGCAGCTACAGTTTCATTATTGCAGCGACGCTATTGGTGGCCAGGTCTATACCAACAGACTAAGGATTTTGTCCTTCAATGCGACATCGGCCAGCAGATGCAGGTTTCCACTGTAGCTCGCCCACCATAGACACCTCTACTGATATTAGAGAAGCCTCTGGCTTGTGTCTATTTGGACTACTGCGGCCCTTTCCAATCAGATGAAGTTTACAAATTCTTCTTGGTAGCAGTCGATTCCTGATCTCGTAAATATTGTATAGACATTCATGATAAAATGCCTGCAAGAGGTTTTAATAATAATTTTGAAGTTTTTCCAGTTCCTCCTGAGCTTCAACACCTCAAAGTCTGTGAGAGTATTCTCATCCAGACAGTGCATTTGTTCCAAACAATTGGTAGAATGCAGACCCACAATAAGACATTACCACCTTAAGAATGATTGAAAAGTCCAAAAGGTAAAGTTTTATATGTGCCTTTGAATATGAAGGAGAATATTGAAACTATAGGTGTAGATCATGAGGAGAAGATTCCCTAGTGGTTTTTGTAAATGGAGTGCCTGCTAAAGATTTTTTTAAATGGCACAAACCTGTTAGCATTGAAAGGATAAACAAAGATTTGAAGTTGAAAATGTATTTTACAAAGATGATGTAGATGCACATGTAAATTGTGTCACTATAGACACTTCCAGCTCATGTTCTTTTGGAGAGTACACTCAAGAGATATGATGGGTGATGCTTTAGAATTGCACCAATGAAGCTAGCAAAAGGAGAACTGGTAAATGCGCGGGAAAAGAGCTTAGAAGCATGGTGTTCCCCTATTATGTTGCAAACTGGAGAACGTGGACATTATGATAAACTTCCACTAAAGATTCCTGCATCAGAATATGTCAACTAGATTATATTCTGAAGATCTTCGATTTAGAACTTTCCCTATGTTTTTCATGTTTTGTTTGAGATTGAGCTGTCAGTCCTTTCTTATGCAGTAGCTTATGTTCAAAAAACAGGTACACGGTTCACTGATATCAATGCCAGAGATTTTATTGAAAAAGTTCATGGAAAAGATGAGGTTCTAGAGTGCAATCTCATGAACCTTATGGCTTGCCAACGTGGTACAAATGAGTACTGGTTTCCTGGGCATGGTGAGCTAAATTGCATGTTACGTATCTTAGGTACACCCAACTGGTTTGTAACCTTGAGCTGTGCAGAATATGCTTGGGACGATCTACAGACTTACTTAGGCAAGCCAATACAAACATTAATCATAAAACTCCTGGAAAGTTGTGTTGTATGGATTCAGCAAATGTTTGGAGGTACGTTAAGCACAGATTTGAAGCCATACTTCACTATACTTGTAATAAAAAAAATCCATAAGTATGTGAAGTTATTGACTTTCTCTGGAGGAAAGAATATCAAACTAGAGGTGCACCACATATTCACTGTTGTGGGTGAAAGGTGTACCACATTTTGGACAAGATAATGACAAATCAGTGTTATCATCAGTTGAGCAGTATGTAACATTTGAGATTGCAGAACTATCTCAAAACCGAGCAGTTAGACAACAAGTGTTACAAAACCAGTCCCATAAATGTGGAGAATATTGCAGACAGCGGTACAGAATATAAGGGAAATGCTACATTCATTTTGTTTAGATTTCCTAGACCTGTAATTTCAAAACGAAGAGTGAAAAGTTTCATGTCTGCAGTAGGGCACACTGTTGCTGGTAAATCACCAAAGAACACATACAACCTAAAATGAAGTGAGGCTTTAAAACTAATCAATGACTACAATCCTGTAATATTGTCTATGTGGAATACCTACATGGATATCCAGTTTGTAGTAGACAATTCTATTGCTGTTGCTTGATACATCACTTCGTACATAACAAAGTCTGAAAAGATACAAATGAAGGACGTATGGGAAGAGATAGCAGCTAAGAAGTCTTTAACTAAAAAGCTTAACAGTTTTAGTTTAAAGACGCTTTCCCACAGGGAAATTGGATCTTATGAGACCCGCAATAAGTTGAGTTCTGCTAGCTTGTTTGGCAAGTCCAAAACCATAATTTGGGTAAGTTTAGGCCTAGCATCAACATGATAACGGGCATTGAAATCATTTCCAGAGATTGAGTATCTTGCACAATTTGATCCAGAGAGCACTGGCATAGTTAAAACCAATGTAATGGAACCTATTATCCAAATCAGAGTGTCCGTTTAGAAAACCTTTGTCTGCATGAAGTAGTGCAGTACTATACATACAGGAATAACATGGATAAAAACATTGAAGGAGGTAAACTTGCAATGTCTGGCTGTTTAGTGAGACACTCAATACCAAGTCTCATTAATAAGTTTAAAATGAGTTGCCAAACAGCAGAGTAAAGAGAATTCTTTTACTTGGCTCTTTTGCAACTTTTTAAACCATGGCGTTCAGAGGATGGATGTTAGGTGAACATGACTGTTGTGAATAAGCTTTCAAAGCAGTTAAATATAATATTCAATGTGCAATGTTCCCCATTTATCTGAAAATGTTGACTGAGGTTCAAGAAGAAGAAACAATTGCAGCTGTGGTTGCAAAGGACAGTTCACAGGGGATAGCCAGAGTTCAGGTACTCATAGTCAAAATTAACTAGGGCTGCCTATGAAAATGAGGCAGTCACAGCTATTAATGAAGTAGAAAAAACTATTGGTCAATTGAGAATTGAGAGCATTGATTTCGAAAATTTGGTAGCTCAATTTAATGAAGAACAGCTACTAATGTTGAACAAATAACCAAATCAGTGAAGCATGGACTTTTACATGAGAAGTCTGATTGGTCATGAACTTCTTTTAAACCTACAGTCAGGCAGGAACTGCCAAACATTTGGAGTACTTGAAGTTATCTGGTGATGCTTGTCATGAAGTTTCAAGTGTTCTTAAGAAATGTAAAGTCTTCATTACTGATGAGGGTAGCATGGTCTCAAACGTAATGCTAATTTTTATTCATCTAAGGATGTAAAAGTCATCAAAACTGACTATGATGTTCTCTGTGATGGTAAGCACATCATAGTTTTTGGTGATCTTCTACAGCTGACACCTGTCAAAGGTGAACCAATTAAAAAAAAGAATGCTTCCTGAAGAAATTACAAAAGCCCTTAGGAAGTCTTGGAAATGTTAATATACGGTTGAATGTCTAGTATGTGGAAACATGAGACAAGCTGCAGATGTGGTGTATGGTAATATATTAAAAGACATTAGAACAGGAATAATGAGAAGAGAAGTGAAGAACGTTCTTGCTAGTCACATGGTAAGCACTCTCTTCCCACAGATACAGTCTCCTGCTCATGTAATGTGAGATCTTCTAAAAGCTGTAAACAGATTGTGTGCCTCAGGCCAACATTGGAGGAGTGTGCATTGTTTAACTCAGAAATGCCTTATTTGGAAAAACAGGTGATTTTTAATCTTATTAGTATAAATAAAATGGAACATCAAGGCTTGAACATACCAATATGTCAAACAGTGGTAAAGAAACTGCAATCATTTAAGTAATTAGTTTCACATACTTCTGGTTTAGAAAAGACTCTAAAACTCAATAGGAATTCCAGGATTATTTTGCGAGGAAACCTCAATGTTGAGGAAGGTTTCGTGAATGGAGCAGTGGGGAATGTGCTAGATTTCATCACATATCTCAATAAACCTGAGTATGGATATATTTTGATTACATTTGACCATATTGAAGAGAGCAAACAAATTGGCAGATGCACTGATAGATTTCTGTTGGCAAAAGACCTATATGTGCAATGACAAAAATGTTCTCTGTCTTTGGCCTGTGCTGTCACCATTCACAGATCCCAAAGATTAAGCTATGATTCAGCAATGCTAAAGATAGACCAGACAGTTTTCAAAGAAGGAATGTCTTCTGTTGCATTTTCACAGGACACTCTCAGGATTGTGCCTTCTTGAGTTTGATGAGAGCAAAGTAAATGCTGGCAGCTTGTGTAAAAGAATACAATCATTTAAGAGAACTGACTGCTTCTCATAAACATAGAAGTTATTTGAAGCTTAAAACCGCGGAAGTTTTAGATAATGCAAAAGTCAAAAAGTAAGTAAGGCATCTAAGTATAGAGGCCCATATCAATAAAACAGATAAACAATGAGGGTTCAAAGTAAAATATCTATCAATACGCCTCAGCGTGGGGCTAGACTCAAGCAGAGACTAACCTGCCCAAACCAAGTTTACATGGGTTTTTCGACCATTCACCATATCTTCCCATATTAACACAGCCAATAAGGGCCATAGCGTAAGGTGATGGCAGTTGGAAAGCATTTTATCCAATCAAAATGATCTACAAGCTCTATTTAGACATGGTATTGCAAAATGTGCAACTGTAGCAAAGCAGCAGAATGACACATAGGCCTACAACTCATGATTTCATTTATTTCTCAAACCTATCAATTTCAGAAAAACAGGTCAACCAGCCTGTGGACATGTTGCAAGCCCTTTTATTAAGTTGCACTGAACAGGCCCAAAAGAACATGCATTTACATAAGGAGCTCCCTAAAAAGATGAAAAGTGATCAAATGTAGGATGTGGTATGTTTTGAATTTTCAAACTCATCAGGAGTTTCTTGTTACTGTAATGTATCTGTAAATGTTCTATTCCGGTTATCCCCTGTAATTGAGAAAGCTGAACAAAGCAAATAGAAAGAATTATACCAAGCACTGTCAAATCTAGTCAGTTCAGTACAGGTTTAGAAGCATGTGTGTTCTTCTATATCAGATAAATGTCACATTGTTGACCACTGTCCCAGTGTTTTACACTACACTTGAATTCTCAACAGGATGCTTGCCAATTTCTAGTGATAGTGCTAGATGAGCTAGAAAATGAGGCAATTCCAATCAATGAGTTATTTGGAATACTATATTCATAAAGTCATGAATGCGTTAATCGTTCACATTCATTCCAGACAGGCATTGAGTCACAGCAACTTGTGTACCTAACTGTACCAGATTGCA
This sequence comes from Calotriton arnoldi, assembly GCA_963921515.1. Lineage (NCBI taxonomy): Eukaryota > Metazoa > Chordata > Amphibia > Caudata > Salamandridae > Calotriton > Calotriton arnoldi. The sequence goes on along the minus strand of CAWUFW010008983.1, from coordinate 627,888 downwards.
AGGCAGCAGCTTTTGAAAAATCATTTGTTAAAGCTGTGCAGAATAACTCAGGTCCAGACTGTAGAGCAGGGGTACTGTCTACATTAGTTGTAAGACAGTGTTCAAAATATTATTCTCATGCTGCAAAGGTGTAGAGCTGATGGCACTAAAATAAAAATTTATATCACCAACTTTGAAGCTGGTCAGATATCGATAAATAGGAAACATTTACTACTGTCGCTATCATTTTCCATGAGGGTGAGACCATCGATTCAGGTCACTACACAGTGTATCTAAAGAACTCATGTGGCTGGGCTAAATTTAATGACACGCCTTACATTAAAACAAAGGTTGCCGTGGAAACTTTTAAACTCTTACCTCATATTTTTGGAACCAAAGTTCTAGAAAATATGAGGTTTAGAGCATTACATGTACATTTAAACAGCTAAAAAGTGTGAAAATTCATGTAGAGTGTCTTTCTGTGGCCAAGCAAGGATTATTCAACTATGGAGGTTTCTACTGAATAACTTAACAGTTATGAACGTGCAGGTGGAACATGTGAGATTACTTTTGTAATAGATGTATTTTAACTCTTTAAATTAGAATAATGAGTACCTTACAGTGTTGTCTAGTAACTGCTCTTTACTATTTTAGTCTGCCGCCGATTGAAAACTTGTTTTCCCCCAGAATCTTAATGATTTGATTTTCTCCATACTTTTGTGAATTATTCACTATTCACACTATAAATATATATATATATATATATATATATATATATATTCCTCTCCTCGCCACAATCCTCCGGAAAAACGAGTGCAGACCTCATTCAGTGCCAAAATTCTTTTTATTTTTACCAGTCCTCTGCCATTACGCGTTTCGGCCGTACAAGCGGCCTTGATCACATGTATATAATTTCATTTCACTGGAAAGAACAAACGTTACAGGGACGTTATAGTTAGGTTGACATTTTACGCACACAAAACCATAGAAACTTAGCAGTGATACTTATAGTTATACTTATGTTAGAAGCTATAACTCAGGGCCTAAAGTTAATTAACAGCACGAGTTATAGTTTCTTCAGATAAATTCTAAATCAGGCCCATAGTTATTGCTCAACAGCACAAAAATCCTGCTTGTGTTAACAAGGCTCTTTTTGCTTGCTTATATATGCAGCTGATTATTTCCTGAGAGACAAGTTCCAATTTTTCTCCTAAAAAAGACAAAATAACCAAAAAGATAAAAGTTACATACTGGTCAATAATTGATAACAGAGATACGTTAGTATATTTTCTAAACATTTCAAAAATTTTCACCCACAATCACATATTTACATCTAATGCACCAGTAACTTGTTATTCCTTTCTCCTGAAAAATACCACATCCTCAACCACTCTATTTTCCTATATTTGCAAATAAATTATAACAGGCAATTAACTTGGCTTCCATAACAGTTTCTAAAGTAACACAATCAGATTGACATACCATTGCTAACACTAACCACAGTCTTCACTCTAGAAATAGCAATATCACCACTCAATCAATCAATGAATAAAATCTTTATTCGATCTCTTTAGCACAGATCATAAAAGCACAAAATCATCTAAAGCTCATTAAATACACAGTTTAAAAAAAAGTATTATAAGTCAGATAAAATATTTAACATTTTAATAGGCTTTAGACATCATACAGCCAGGGGGGCCTCCTAGGTCTTCCTTCAGTTCATAAATGGAATAATTAATTGATCAAGTCCTCAAACCACCCCTGACCTTTCTCTTTCTCACACAGGCCCACGGAAAGGAGGCTACAGAAAAACAAACAAAAGGGTCAGAAAGACACTTTAAAAAATACACAAAGCCACCCTACATTGGGTAAAATTATGACGCCTTAAAATTGGAAATATGAAAGCTACTCTTTCCGTTTGGTACAACTTGCAAAACAATACTAGGTGAAGGTCCGACACACGGACATGGGATGAACTCTGAGTGCTTAAATTTCTTCGCTGGGTACCCTATCAGCAGAGGGATAAGGTTCAAATGGAAGCCCAATAGGATATATCTATGCTGTGCGATGGAAATGCTGGATAGATATGAGAATCCTTCCTCTATTCTTGGGGGGATGAGGTCATATGCAAGGGACACTTTTTGATGCTGATTCTTTTCCCTAGGGACCAAATTGGCCCTCTGTATAAATGCCTTCGTTATTTTCTGTTTGGAAACCCTCATACAGGAGGCAGGATTCCGGAATAGTTCTCCCAGTCCGATTGCGCTCAGTTCTGCATCCACAGATCTAAGCCAGCCAATCTTGTTGTGATGATCCAGCTTCAAACAATCTCCAATTATGTGCTGTGTTAGGTTGGCGGTGGCCCTGCGCCAAATGGAGAGCCATAGCAGAATTGGCGCCAATCTAATAGAGTCTACCATATAGGGAAGCCCTAGTACAAGGTGTAAGATGTAATTTGAGGAAGACTGGGGCAGCGAAACCTGAGTTTAAAAAAAGCTATCTTCTGCTATTTGAAGTTGGTCGATGTGGGCCATCCCCCAGACTCCCGCCCCGTAGGTTGCCGCTGCCTTTGTTCTTGCAAGATAGATGTTTTTGATTGGGTCCTTGGGGCTAGCACCTAGCTTCTTAGCAAAGCCCTTAATGGCTTGGAGGCTTCTTTCCATGCCCAGGACTCTTGCAGACACCAAGTTGACCCAAGAGTGTTTTTCATCAAATAGGACTCCTAGGTAGGAGAAAGACTCTACTACTTCAATCTTCTTCGAGTCCAGATGGAAATACGGGGGTTTTGTACTTTTGCCTCCACCTGCTATAATGATAAAAGATTTTGTTTTGTTCACTCTTAGGTCTAATGAGGCCATGAATGAAGCATACAATGTTATTGATCTTTGGAGAGCTACCCCCGTCCTGGCAATTAGAACTGCATCGTCAGCATACGCTAATATTGGAAAGGGGGTGTTATCAAATATGGATACGTCTAGAGGTGAGCCAGTCAGGGCCGCCTCCACCACGTTTTTATAGATGGAGAAAAGAAACGGGGCGAGGACGCATCCCTGTCTGACTCCTCTCTCGATCTTAAATAAGCGTGCACATTCCCCATTTATGCCATACCAAACACAGGCAGTGGCATTATCATATAACTGACTAATGAAATGAAGTATCAGCGGATCGATCCCCATCCTCTCCATCATAGACCACAGTTTTTGATGTGACACACAGTCGAAGGCTGAGGACAGGTCCATAAAGGCCATGTAAATCTTCCCGCCTTTTACTTTAGTGTATTTGTCTCTGCAGATAGAGATATTGAGGCATTGATCAACTGTCCCTTTCCCTCTCTGGAAGCCATATTGTGCCCATCAGAATGTTATGCTCGATGGCCCATTCCTCCAACCTAGGTAGTAAGAGTCGTCCCATGAGTTTGGCAGTCGTGTCCAGTAGGGAAATGGGTCTATAGTTCTTTGGACTGCCCCTATCACCTTTCTTATAACTTGGAACTATTACACTATGCTTCCAGGATTCTGGACGGCCCTCCCTTGCTATGCCATTAAAAACGTTAGTTAGTAGGGGGGCCCACAGGTCGTAATTGTCCTGGAAGAGGTCGATCGGCACCCCGTCAGGACCCGGTGCCTTCCATGGGCCACAAGCCGCCAGCCCTCTTATAACTTCGCAGAGCAAAACTTTTAAAGTACCTTGAGGAGAATGCACTGTTTCGGAGGGCGGGCAGTCAGGAGGGACAATGATACCAAAAATGGTTTCAAAGTATCCCACCCATGCGTCCTCACTTACATGCACATCCAGGGAGGGATCTTTTGGATCTTTAAAGTAGGGAGCGTTTATAACTTTCTAAAACTCCTTGCTGCTTCCTGACTAGGCTGCTTGCTGAAGGTCGCCCCAAGCCTTCTCTCTAATGTCCTTCTCTCTGTTACTTCTAGCTCACTTGTATCCTCTACGAAGCAATCTTACCTGTGCTGTATCTCTAGGGAGGGTTTTTAGCACATTCTTCTAGCTCTCGAGCATGGGGAATCAAACCATCCTCTATCAGATGGTCCAATTGCCGGCTTGAATCGAGTGAGTGCCGCTTTCAATTCCACTATCAGAGCTCTGAACTGGGCCATTATTAAGGCTGGGGAGGACTCCTCATCCAGACAGGATACAATGTCATCCCTTGTTTGCGCTATGATTGCAGGGACCAAGTTCTGCTTCACTGCCTGCGCCCACTTTAATTGGTACCCATTTTGCCTGGTTAGCACAATGTTTGCTACTGCCTGGTGATGTTTATTCGCCTTGCAGGGAATGCTTAGATGGTTAAGTAGGATAGCATGGTCACTGTAACATGTAAAGGTGTTATCTATGTGGGAGACTTTTCCAGTTATTGTGGAGGAGACTACGATGAAGCCAATCGTAGACTCATAGTTGATCCGCCTGAATGTTTTCCCTATATGGCCTGTCAATGTGTTATTAATTATTCCCAAGTTCCTTATACATAGGAGTCTGTTGAGACTCACCATAGTCATTATGGGTGAAATGGGGAAATGGGTTACCCTGATAATCTTCCAGCCCACACACCTTGACCTCATTGTGCTTTCAAAGGTGAGCGTTGAAATCCCCCACCCAAACAATGTTTGGAGTGCCCTTTTTGATGAGAGAGTTTATTTTGTCTAGCTCACTATTTAATTCGTCTACCACTAACTTCATGTTTCCCCCAAATTCGTTATTATAAAAATTAATTAAAAGCCAGGGTACTTCATTTATAATTTCCAATAGAAGAAAGTGGAAATGATTTTTCAGGGAACTGACCATCCTTACTTGTATAGGGAGGGTGTTAGAAATTAGAGTTAATAAACCCCCCTTCGCTCTACCTGACACTGAGTGCACCACAGGTGACTGGAAGGAACGGTACCCTGAAACACAAACAGGCTCCGTGGCCCATGTTTCCTGAAAACAAATTATTTCCAAGGAATGCCAGAGTTTATGCCACTCCGCGTTGTCTAGCTTTAGAGGAGATTCCTGACACATTCCAAGATGCTAGACTGATCTTACTCTTGTCGGCGGTACTCCTCGAAAGAGGAATCAAAGGGCTCCCCTGTATTACCGGAGCTGAACTGACTGGTGAAATTGCACTCCTAATTGGAGGGGGGGTTGTTGGAGTTAGTCAATCGCAGGTTTCCAGGTCTGAGAGAGCGGCAAATCTATTATACAGGCTGAACCCCAAGGTGCTGGTGAAGCCCTCCCCCTGTCTCGTTATCTGTTCCGGCCTTGACCTAACACTCTGCCCCATGCCAACCTTTAAGCCCTGTTGGTAAAAATGGGCCAGTGATATCGGTATAATCTGCGCACTCCTAAGGGGTGTTCTGTGGCGATTAATCAGTAGTAAAGTGCCCACGTGTGCATTATTGAAGTTTATCACCACACAATCTCCAGGAATAGTTCTGGATGAGCTGCCCAGCCAGCCCACTCTACTGGCCATAATGATTTTGTTAGACAGCGAGTAGTTCATCATTTCCGGGGCCATTAGATGGTGTGTGAGCCAGTGCAAACAATTGTCCATTAGCTGTGTAGTCGATTCAAGCTGGTTATGCCGCAATGGAGGAACATTAGCCAAGACCAGTACTAGTGGGGAGGCTTCTGGTGGAAGATGGAGGACTTGTTGTGAATGATTATCTGCGACTGCCATAGGTGTATCAGGTTTGCCACTTATCTGTTGGTCAGTTCTTGTATCCCCCATAACTGAGGATGCATGGTGAGCTAATCCCGTTGTTCCCAATGACGGTAAAGTAAAAGCCTCATTATGGGCAGTAGCTATGGGAGGCAGCGCACAGGGCACTATGGCAGAGTTTGACGAAGTACAAGGGGCCGACTTGTCCTGATCGTCACGGACCTGAGGAAGAATTTTGACCATGCTCGTGCATCCAGGTTCAGCACTCCGCGGGTCCGGGGGGCGGAAGAACAAAGCATTCTGGGCCTCAAGACCGGCTAATCGCTCTCCAATCTCTGTTAGTTTAGTTAGGGTGGGGTGCAACAGAGAGGACATCAATTTGCTTATTCCCGCCCATAGTACGCCATCCAGTACTATAGATGGAGTACTTGCAATAGACGGAGTTGCCGGGGTCACTATGACCGTTTTGGGATTGACGCCCTTAGATTTAGGAACTCGAGTTGGTTTACTTGACTTGGGCTTGGGGATATCTCCACCCCTGTGTCTTTTGGCTGGAGGGTAGATAAAATGGTCAGTATGCGGGGAAGACTTGAGGTCCCTGCTAGCTGAAGCGGGTAGGGCTGGTGCAACAGGTGGGGTATCCAGCTGGGTATGTGGGTGGTCAAGGGAAATGGTCAGTTGAGGACGCTGAGTGTCAGGACTTACTTCCGAAAGACAGGAGAACCAGTATCCACGGGAGCGAAAAGGGGCCCCCACTCTCCTCTAAGGTATAGTCACCTCAAACAAAGGATATAAAAATGAAAATGACTAATACCCCCAGGGAGAGAAGAGACAACAGAAGGACCACCAGAGAAGACCTCCAACTGGGCAAACAAATAGGAAGAACGAGATCCTGGAGCTTTTGTCCCAAGGCTGCATAAACATAAAAATAAAAAAGAGGAAAGAAGAAATAGCACACGTTACAAATGCCTTCCCTAACTCTTTTTAACACAGAGAGACGGATTACTAAGGTGTGGAGGGTCTGGGAATACAGGTTGTGTACTATCTCATACTCACAGTCAGAAGGAGGTGTGTCTAGATCAACCAGAAGTCTCTTCCAAACAAATGCGAAAATATAAACTGCTCTTTCAATTAGCAGAGTGGAAGATGCACATAAAGATATGAATTAAAAGGCATACGTCTGCCTTTTGAGCGTTCAAATTGGTAATTCACAAAGGATAGTTCGCACTGGTTCTTTCAGGAGTGTCCTGTTCGAAATGCGCTCCAAATAAAGTTATGAATTCAAAAATAAAAAATGACAAAGTTCTTGTATCCAGCATCTCTTAACGCTTTACGAGATGGTTTTATAATGCTCCACTTGTTTCTCCAAATACACACAAAAGAATTCAAGGGAGCGCTGGCAAAACTCTAATGAAGGCAGCCTGCTGTTACCGATACAAACGAGGACTCAGCCACTAAGCCTCGCGTCTCAAAAGAAAAAACAGAAGCCGTTTCCACCACTGGGCGGTTGCAGTAACGAACAGGGTAAACAGCGCGTCCTTACGCTGTTTACGGAAATCCAGATACTACTTTGGGGGGATGACTTCCAAGGAGGCTGTAAACGGGCTTAGAACCGCGCCAGGTGATTTCAGATAGGCGGCGGGGAGAGCGCTGCGTGTCCGCTGAATGTAACGCTGAGCCGCTAACTGCTGCGAGGGAAGCGCAGTGAGTCAGCTGCTCAATGAAGGGAGGCAGAACACAATACCATGCCGCATTACTCTTCAGTCTCCTTACAGCAGTATTCACAAAGAGCCAGGGAGTAGACACAGAGGAGAGGTTTAACAGATCACAAGGCAGATCCAAGAAGGCTTTGTGCACACAACAGGAAGTTCAACAACAAAGTATCCAGGTCAAGGGGCGTGGTCCACACAGAGAGAGTAAGCCAAGCACCTGGGTTAGTGGGCAGGCCTCTTTTATAGTCATGTAGTCACCTGACTCCACGTTCCCAGTGTAATATGTGATAGTACACAGACCGACCCTCATACCAGATGCCTTATGGGAATGGTAGTGCTGCTGAATGTAACACAGACAAGGTACAGGACGCTTGACGTGTAACAGTTCTCCCCCCAAAGGTCTATTAACAGGTCGGGGTTTTGAAGGGTTTAAAGCATGAAACCTCCGTACCAGTAGCGGAGCATGAACTTGATCAGCGGGTTCCCAAGTCCTGTCTTCGGGAGCGTATCCTACCCAATCTATTAGATATTGTAATCTTCCTCTATATCTACGTGAGTCGACGATACGCCTGACCTCAAATTCTAACTCTCCTTCTACGTTAATGGGAGGGGTGGGGGTTCAAGGCATGAAGGAGGCTCATACTTCTTAAGCAGAGAAGTGTGAAAAACAGGATGTATTTGTAATTCAGGTGGTAGCTCTAGTTTTAAGACAACAGGGTTAATGATTTGCAGGACTTTATATGGCCCTATGTATCTGGGTTGTAACTTCCTGGGTTTTTGGTTGCTAACCACACTTGATCTCCCACTGCGTAGTCAGGGGCAGGGCGTCTATGTTTATCTGCTTGTTTTTTCATATGTTCTTTAGCCTCATGTATTTCTTGTCTAGCCTGGTTCCATATTGAGGTGAGGTGTGTGATGTTCCGTGACAGTGGGTATTTCTGATGTAGAGAAAGGAAGGTGAAGTGGTAGGAATTTGGGATGATACCCATTAGAAAAGAAAAAAGGAGAGATTTTAGTGGCTGAATGTTTTGTGTTATTTTAGGCGAATTCCGCTAAAGGGAGAGCTTGTACCCAATTACTAGTGACCGTACTCAATAGACATTGCAGATACTGCTCTAGAGTTTGGTTGGTTCTTTCGGTTTGCCCATCCGTCTGAGGGTGATAGGCTGAAGAAAGACGGTGGTCTATGTGTAAAGCCTCGCACATGCCTTGCCAGAATTTTGACACGAATTGTGGCCCACGATCGGAAACGATCACCGAGGGCAATCCATGCAGTCTCGCTATCTGTTCAATGAATACCTCTATGAGCTCCTTAGCCTTTGGAAGTTTTTTGAGCGGGATAAAATGAGCCATCTTGGATAACAAGTCTACTACAACCAATATAGTCGTAAAACCCAGTGTAGCAGGCAATTCAGTGATAAAATCCATGCTAATGGAAAACCAGGGAATATGGGGGATGGGCAAAGGACGCAATAAGCCAGCAGGAGCACAATGCAAGGGTTTTTGCCTTGCACAAGTAGGACAGGCTTTAACAAACTCAATGATGTCTTGGGTCATCCCCTTCCACCAAAACCATCTCTGGCAAGTTTGCACGTTTTTTTCCCCTCCAGGATGTCCTGCCAAAGGTAAAGTATGACACCATTTCATGATCTGGGCACGGATCTCATCCGAGGGAATATACAACCTATTGTTGTGGTAGTACAATTCGTTCACTATTTTATTCAGGGGGTCTGCTAACCACTCGGGATTAAGTGTAGCATAAGCAAGGGCTAGTTTATCAGAGAAGGTCTCAGATTCCTCCCGATGTATTTCACCCATAGCTAGTATTTTCCTATCAGGTATAGTGGGAAGTGGCGAGTCCAAAGTGTGTTTCTGATCTTTTCCCAATCGGGACAAGGCGTCTGCTTTTCCTTGTTTCACTCCAGGGCGGTATGTAATGACGAAATCATACTCGCTAAAAAAGGAGACCCACCTCATCTGTCTAGGAGTAAGAGCTCTTGCCGCCTTAAAAAACTGAAGATTCCGATGATCGGAATATATGGTGATGACATGTGGAGATCCAATTAAGTAATGTCTCCATTCTTGAAATGCCAGTTTAATGGCTAGTAACTCTCTTTCTCCTATTGTGTAGTTTTGTTCGGCAGGTAGGAGGGTCTTAGAAAAGTAAGCCACAGGATGCAAACTTCCAGTCTTAAGGTCTCTTTGGGATAGAACCCCACCCACTGCGTATTGAGATGCGTCAGCCTCTACATAATAGGGTTGTGTCCCATCAGCATGGGGTATGATGGGAGCGGAGATAAACTTGTCCTTTAACTTGCGGAATGCTTGTTCTGCATCATCATCCCATTCGAATATCACTCCTTTTTTCAGAAGCCTAGTGATAGGAGTGATAATGTCAGAGAAATTATTGATGAATCTCCTGTAAAAGTTGGCAAATCCTAAGAAGGATTGCACTTCTTTCACTGTGGTAGGACTTGACCAACTGGTTATGGCAGAGACCTTGGAGGGATCCATATGGATTCCATCGGGTGAGATAACAAAACCCAAGAAGTCTACCTTCTTTGTATGAAAGAGGCATTTATCGAGTTTGGCAAACAGATGATTGTCTTGAAGGCGTTGAAGTATCTTTTTAACATGCTCCTGTTCTGTCTGTGAATAGATCAGTATATCGTCTATATAGACGATGACAAAAAGGTCTAGATAATCCCTCAAGATTTCATTTACAAAAAACTGAGAGGCCACAAGGGCATTGCATAAGCCAAAAGGCATTACGCAGTACTCGTAAAGCCCGAATTTGGTGCGGAATGCCGTCTTCCACTCATCTCCTTCTCTGACACGAATCAAATGGTAGGCCCCCCGGAGATCGAGTTTGGTGAATATCTTACCTTTTCGTACCTGATCAAGAAGGTTGGAGATGAGTGGAAGAGGGTATTTGTTTTTTATCGTTACTTTATTAAGTGCACGATAGTCCAGGCAAGCTCTTAAGCCTCCCTCTCGTTTAGGGATAAAGAAAATAGGGGAGGAAACGGGTGAAGTCGAGTGACGGATAAATCCTTTCTTGAGCATGTCTTGGAGATAATCATAGAGATACTTAGTTTCGGGTTCCGTGAGAGCGTAAACCCTGCTAACAGGCAGATCAGCACCAGGAACGAGATCGATCCTACAATCATAGGATCGATGAGGGGGCAAGGCCACAGCTTTCACTTCATCGAATACATCTTTATAATCAGTGTACTCAGGGGGTAAGGAAGAATAGGCGTTCTTTGCTATTCCACAACATATAGGGGACTGCCAGTGAGTGGCTTCCTGATAACAATGTAACATACAGTAATGGGATCGTAATGTAACCTTTCTGGAGACTCAATCTATGTGAGGGTTATGTGCCTGTAACCAGGGCACCCTTAGAATGGCCCCAAAATTTGGTGTGTCAATCAAGTCGAAAGTAATTGTCTCCAAATGCCCATTGTCACACAACATAGTGATATCAGGGGTTTAATAAGTCAGTAAACCTGACGATAACTCCATGCCGTCAACTGCTCTTACCTTTTCGGGTTGGGGTTTAGGAACAAAGTCTATGCCGAGTGCCTTAGCCAAGGAAATATCCAGAGAGTTTCCCGTGGCCCCGGAATCCAATAATATGGACAAGGATTTCTGTGCTGAGAGGGCAAGATTAGTAATACAGATATGGTGAAGTGTTTGGGTACAGGAGCCAAGGTGTTGGCTAAAAACTGAGAGATCTGTAGGAGAGAAAGACTTGAAGGATCGATCTCTTTGTCCTCCAAGTCTCTTAGTTTTCCGATTGGATAGCATACCCAGCCCTCACTGCGGGAGTTTTCAAGACGTTTTAGGTTTAACTGTACAATCTCTGGCGTAATGACCGCCTTTGCCACAGTAGAGGCAGAGGTTAAGCTTCCTACGCTTGTCTCGTTCTTCACTAGATAGCGGACCCCGAATACTACCTATCTGCATGGGTTCACTAGTGTCTTTCGCCTCCTTCTTGTCTCCTCTAGTCAGGACAAAACGGGAGTAGTCTCCTTTGGTTTTCTCGCCCTTTCTCTCGCTTAACCGGTGGTCCAACTTTACCACCAGGTCAATAAATGAAGGACAATCCTCAGGAGGGTCAACTATCTGAGATAGGATGTCTTTCAACTCATCTTTTAATCCCCTATAAAACAGGCAGGTTCTCTTTTCTTCTGGCCAGTGGGTCTCTGTGTCTAATCTATTGAAAGTGGTAATGTAGGTTAGTAGATCCTTTGATCCCTGTTTGAGTCCCAATAGCTCATTGTCACTTGCCTGCATATACGAGTGTCATGCAAAAAGACTCCTCATCCTTTCCTTGAACAGCGGCAAGTTGGACAAAACAGGATCGTTGTTTTCTACAAGTGGCACAGCCCAAAGCGCTGCGTTGCCGCTCAAATAAGAGATTATAAAGGCGACTTTGGCCGCATCGTCAGGAAATGAGGCCGATCTACATAAAAACTGCAGATGACATTGGTTCATAAACACCCCATATTTACTGCTATCCCCATTGAACCTCTCTGGCATTGCTAAAGGCGTTGGAGAAGGTGTCATCACTGTCACATTTACAAGGTGGAGTACCACTTGCCGCAGAAGAAGAAGAAGGAACATGAAAATGGGCGGGTTGTATGTAACTCTTTTTGTGTTTAGGAGTTAGATCTGCTGCTCTGGCTTCTATTTGTCTATGTGTCTTTAGGGTATCTAATTCTGACACTAGGTGCTGATTTTCTATCCTTATTGCTCTAAGCTCGGTTTCTAGTGTAACTACTGCAGCCGCTAACTCGTTCATAGTAGTCTCAGGAGTTTCAATAGACAGGGAACTATCCATGAGCGAATCATATGTGGCGCCCTTATCCATCTTCGCTCGGGGGATATAAAAAACGTGGGCTTGGCTTTCTGTCAGGACTTACTTCCGAAAGACAGGAGAACCAGTATCCACGGGAGCGAAGAGGGGCCCCCACTCTCCCCTAAGGTATAGTCACCTCAAACAAAGGATATAACAATGAAAATGACTAATACCCCCAGGGAGAGAAGAGACAACAGAAGGACCACCAGAGAAGACCTCCAACTGGGCAAACAAATAGTAAGAACGAGATCCTAGAGCTTTTGTCCCAAGGCTGCATAAACATAAAAATAAAAAAGAGGAAAGAAGAAATAGCACACATTACAAATGCCTTCCCTAACTCTTTTTAACACAGAGAGACGGATTACTAAGGTGTGGAGGGTCTGGGAATACAGGTTGTGTACTATCTCATACTCACAGTCAGAAGGAGGTGTGTCCAGATCAACCAGAAGTCTCTTCCAAACAAATGCGAAAATATAAACTGCTCTTTCAATTAGCAGAGCGGAAGATGCACATAAAGATATGAATCAAAAGGCATACGTCTGCCTTTTGAGCGTTCAAATTGGTAATTCACAAAGGATAGTTCGCACTGCTTCTTTCAGGAGTGTCCTGTTTGAAATGCGCTCCAAATAAAGTTATGAATTCAAAAATAAAAAATGACAAAGTTCTTGTATCCAGCATCTCTTAACGCTTTACGAGATGGTTTTATAATGCTCCACTTGTTTCTCCGGGGAGAGCGCGGCGTGTCCGCTGAATGTAACGCTGAGCCGCTAACTGCTGCGAGGGAAGCGCAGTGAGTCAGCTGCTCAATGAAGGGAGGCAGAATACAATACCATGCCGCATTACTCTTCGGTCTCCTTACAGCAGTATTCACGAAGATCCAGGGAGTAGACACAGAGGAGAGGTTTAACAGATCACAAGGCAGATCCAAGAAGGCTTTGTGCACACAACAGGAAGTTCAACAACAAAGTATCCAGGTCAAGGGGCGTGGTCCACACAGAGAGAGTAAGCCAAGCACCTGGGTTAGTGGGCAGGCCTCTTTTATAGTCATGTAGTCACCTGACTCCACGTTCCCAGTGTAATATGTGATAGTACACAGACCGACCCTCATACCAGATGCCTTATGGGAATGGTAGTGCTGCTGAATGTAACACAGACAAGGTACAGGACGCTTGACGTGTAACACTGAGTATGAGGGGTCTCTTCTAAGTCTCTCCCTGTGGGTGATCTCAATGGGGGGAGGAGGGGTTCCATAGATAAGCGCCTCTCAGTGAGTTGAATCTCATGGGTAAGAACGCTTGCTGCTCTGGATAAAAATGCATCCAGCGTTGCTACCGTCCCTCCACCCACTTTCTCCATAGGGACTTTCCTCTTCACCATTATGTCAAACAAAGAGAACAAACAGTACCTTGAACCAAATGCTGGGCATTAGAGGGGGGCCCAGCCCAGCCCAGCCCAGCCCAGCCTCTTCCGGGCTCCGACGGGCACGCCCCCGTGTGCGTCCCACGCCACGGGTCGGCGTCGGTGTTTTAAGCACCTCCAGGCACAGGGGAGGGCGGGATATGTAGTTTCTCACCGCAGCTTCTCCCAACAACACTCCAGTCAGCAGGAAACCCCTGTGAGCAGCTACACCCGCGCCGTGGGTCGGCGTCAGTGTTTTAAGCGCCTCCAGGCACAGGGGAGGGCGGGATATGTAGTTTCCCCAGCGGCTTCTCCCAACAACACTCCAGTCAGCAGGAAACCTCTGTGAGCAGCTACACCGCGCCGTGGGTCGGCATCAGTGTTTTAAGCGCCTCCAGGCGCAGGGGAGGGCGGGATATGTAGTTTCCCCCCGCGGCTTCTCCCAACAACACTCCGGTCAGCAGGAAACATCAAACATCTCATAGTGCTAAAATATACATACAATGAGGTTCATAAGAATAGTAGTGTTTTTCACGAGAAATTGCTGCTGCCGATTGTGTATCTTATTGAGGATACTGACCGTTTTACTTGCTACTCCTATTGCTACCCTTATTGTGGGGTGTACCTGTTTAAGATGGATTTGTCTGAACTTATATTCGCACGTATCCTACTGTTCAGATTTCTGGATGTATTCTATCTATACCCATTTAGACATCCTTTGTTCTTGAGCGCGGGCACAATTTGCCATTATTTAACGTATGAGCCCTGATGAAGTTTCATTTGTGGAACGAAACGCGTTGGCTGAGGCTGATGTCCATTTTTTACTATCAACGACAATAAAGATATTTTCTGGATATACTTGGAGAAAATTGACTTTACTTTGGTGCACCTTCCCTTCTGTACAATGATTCAATTGAGATTAAGGAGGTCCTACCTCTGACCTGGACTGACCATTTTGCTGTTATCTGTGAGCTTAATAGTATACTCAAGAATCAACCGAGTATACCCAATATGCCAACTAGATTCTACCACAACTGGAAACAGGTTGATAAGAACATGCTTACAGGCACATGCATCAACCTTTTTTGCGAGCGCAAACGGTGCGATTCGCAAAAATCGGCCGTTTGCGCCCGCAAAAAGGGCTTCTGCGATGCATCAAACTGAAGGCTCTCGCAATTTAAGAAATGGCAATTTTTTGCGATTTCTCAAATTGCGATTGCATTTGGTACTCTCAAATTGCGCATGCAATTTCCCATTCATTCCTATGGGCCTGTGGGCCCATAGGAATGAAGGGGAAGGCATTCCTTAATTGCGACTCGCAATTTGCGAGTCGCAATTAAGGAATGTTTGGGAATCGCTAATTTTATAGCGATTCCTACATGCATAGGCTTTTGCAATTCCTTAATTGCGATTCCTTAATAATCGCAATTAAGGAATCGCAAAAGCCTACATTGATGCATGTGCCCCTTAGTCTCCAGCTTTCGTGTTTCCAAACGAAAATGCCTGAAAAGGCGGAACATGCCTCCACTCACTTTAATCAGTGGCTCATGTCGACAGCCAGTAATATAGCTCCCCTCAAAAAAACCTCAAGTAATAGAAAATCACAGTCAGCTCCCTGGTTTTCAGAAACCCTGAGATCTAAAAATCAAGATTGTAGAAGACAAGAGAGATGTTGGAGATCAAACTATAATGAACATGAGCTGGCCAATATAAGATTCTATTATCCGATTATAAAAATCTGATCTTGACAGAAAAGCGCTCCTACTTCGCCAAACAAATCAAGGAGGCATAAAATTCCACTAAAGAGCTGTTTCGGGTGGTGACCAAACTGTCCACACTCCATGAAAAAAAGGTGAATGACCATTCTCAGGACTTTTGTAACTCACTAGCTCAGCATTTTCTAAATAAAGTGGAACAAATCTATATTACCTTTGATAATAGGACAAGATCTGATACTAATGATTTAATAATCCATCGACCCCCTAGTGCTCTAGCTTTCACTGAATTTAGATCAGTAACTGTGGAAGAGTTAACAACTCATATTCTACAGGCCAAATTGGGCTCTCCCCATGACCTTTTTCCTCCCACGATTTTCAAACAAGTCCCTGAGATCCTTGGCCCCAGTCTAACCTCCATTTTTAACTCTATGTTTACGGAAGGTGTTTTTCCCTCCATTTGGAAAAGGGTATCGATTTTACCCCTCCTGAAAAAAAAAGAATCTTAATGCAGCTGATCCAAATAGCTACAGGCCTATTTCGCGTTTTCCACTCCCAGCTAAACTGGCAGAAAAATTCATGAATTATCAGCTTACTCTATATTTACATGAACACAACTTCTTGGTCGAGTCCCAATTCGGATTTAGGGCAGAGCACAGCACCGAAACGGCCCTAATAAAAGCTACAGATGAAATTAGAGCAGTCTTAGATGCAGGAGGTGCTGCGGCCCTTATTCTGCTCGACCTGTTGGCAGCGTTCGACGCGGTCGACCATAACCTGTTACTTAACCGTCTGAATGCACTTGGCGTTAGCATTGGTCTCCTCTTTTCTATCTGACAGGATACAATCAGTTGCCTTGGGCAATTATGCTTCCCCGTCCTTCACTCTCCCTTGTGGGGTTCCTCAGGGATCCTCAATTAGCCCTACACTTTTAATGTATACGTGTCTGAATTGGCTGCATTGATTAGATCCTTCGGGATGGCTCTAACATCCTACGCGGACATAACTCAAATTGTCTTGTCCGTCTGTAAAAATAACATGCCGCCAGTAAAAAGATTTCAGGATTGGATGCTGACAGTCGACTCGTGGATGAGCTTGCACTGCCTCAAGCTTAACTCAGGAAAAACTGAGGTAATCCTGTTTGGTAACTACTCCCCTAGCTGGTCACAGATTTGGTGGCCGGACGAACTGGGAGCAGTACCCATCCCGGTCCCCACAGCGAAAAATCAGGGAGTGATTATAGATGAGAAACTGAACTTCAAAGCTCAAGTCAGAGCAGTTTCATTATCCAGCTTTTTCCTACTTAAGGTGATCAAGAAAATCTTACCTTTGATCCCAGCAGACAGCAGGAAAACGGTGGTTACATCCTTAGTCCTTGCCAAATTGGATTATTGCAATGGGCTCTATCTCGGCATGCCCGAGAAGCAGTTACACAAGCTTCAGATGATCCAGAATGCTGCTGCAAGGCTCCTGCTGGGGATCCCCAAGTTTCAGTCAGTGGGAAAGCATCTTCGGAGACTGCATTGGCTTCCAGTTAAGTGTTGCATTAAGTTTAAGGCCTTATGTATCACATATAAGGCGCTACACCGTCCTGGTCTTCAGTTTTTAAGGCAGTCACTGCATTGGTACACTCCAAACAGATGCCTCCGGTCTGAAGGGTCGAAACTGATGCTCTCTCAGAGATTCTGTAAGGCTAACTGGGGCGGCAGAAGCTTCACAGTGGGTGCTACAAAGCTCTAAAACACCCTCCCCATTTCCATCAGAAGTCTTCCTTCTTTAACGTCCTTCAGGAAGGCCCTTAAGACCTGGCTATTCAACGAATAGCGCTCTAGCTCGCTTCAGGACTGTTCGAGCCAAGACACCGCTTGGTATTCGTGCGCTGTATAAATTTTAATAACATAACATAACATAACTTAACATGCTTTGGCAAAGCTTTCTTTGCTCCCAATTTCCAAAAACTTCCCAAACAAGGGACTCCTTGTTTGGTGTGGCAGGCTATGTTGAAGCTCCTGCCTCCTGATCAGGACCAGAAAATTGTCTTCCCCAAAGTAATCTTCCACAAGTTTTGCGAATATGATGGGTGGGCCCAGAAGTAGATATGTGCACATCGATTTGCTTTTCCCAAAAGAGTTAATGAGGCTGGGTACTTCCTGTAATAAAATATGACATTCATATTAACAAATTAAATGTCTTTCATGGGTGTGTCTACACTCTTGCGGTCCTCTTGTGAGTCTCGAGAGACGCTTACGGGATCGTAAATTAAAGACATTAGTAATATTGTGTTCATAATATATCTTGGCCTCGTACTATTTATATTTTTAAGAAAACCTATCTGGTTACTGCATAATTAAAATTACTTTATTGTACTAATTTGAATTTTGATTGGAAAGCGCGCTCGTGGGTAGTTTGTGCCTGTGGAAGCCAGACATTCCACCCCCTTGAAGTGCACACGTGGATTGTGTGACTCTTGTAAGAGTCTTGTCCTGATCGATGGAGAGGTCCTTTCACCTTTCGGGAAGGAGAGGGGGGATACGTCCTCCCAAACTAACTATACAATACTTACAGGTATCCCACCTAGTGTCACAACATGTGAAGTGATGAGGGAGTGCTGTTCCAACTAGACACCGCGTCTATGAGCGCAGAAAAGGAAAACAATCCTTTTCTTTAAATAACACACACACACACTCTAGTATTGTCATGCTTCATCATTGGGTTCACCCAGACTCCTAAAGGTCAGTGTGGGCTCGACCATGTTCCAAGGAGCTCTTATGAAAAAAGAACTAGGGGGCGTAACTACAGATTAAAAATCCCTCAACTGCTCCAAGGTATCCCTTTATTCACGGAGTGATTCGGGACAGTAAAACTAAATAAAAGAGGGTACTTAGGATTCAATGGTCCTATGACCCTTCTTTAACCAACATGTTTCAGCCTTACTTTCGCAGGCTTGAATAGGTCCTGACCTTTAGGAGTCAGGGTGAACCCGATAATGAAGCATGACACTACTAGAGTGTGTGAGGGCTATTTAAAGAAAAGGATTTTTTTCCTTTCCCATGCTCATAGATGCAGAGTCTAGTTGGGACGAGCACTCCCTCATCAAATCACGTGTTGTGACACTATGTGGGATACCCATGAGTATTGCATGGCTACAGCTCACCACCAGGAGTAAAATGAGCCCTATTCAGGCCTGCGAGGTGCTATTCAGGCCTGCAAGAGTAGAATGCTAATGCCTGTCATCCGCTTAAAAAGAATTTTCTGATTCCGGGGAGGCTCTTCTAAGTTACTCTGCATCTCGATCTGTCTGACCCTAAGATGGCCGCCGCCCACTAGGTTTGAAGCTCATATCTCTGAATTGAAAGTCAGTGCTTAAAGATTAATGATCTCTTCTTCATGGACATAAATCTTTCCTTATAAGCCTTCATCAATTATTTACCAGAGCACTACAACTCCGCTGCTGATGATTTTCACATGCGGTGCTCGCCTCTGACCCCACCGAACACCCTGTTCCTTCCTTCTGGAGATTGCAAGCACAACTTTTATTTTAGAATAGGTGTGACCTCTACTTCTGTAGTGCTTTGCGCCAACATCAGTCACGCACTGAGCGCACATAGATTGCTCATCTGGAACTACCACTACTCACCACAAGGTCTCTAGATGTGGCGCTACTCTCCTGTCCACTCTCTACGGAGTCCATAGATAATTACGCCAACTGGTGTGCTATCTACCTCGTTCTGCCGCCGGGAAGACCATGTATGACAAAGAATCCAAACCTGGCAACAAACGCACCAAAGCGGAGACTCCGCTCTCTGATTCCCTGGTCAAAAGCAAAAACGATGGCAGCAACATCATGGACATGATTCTTAAGAAACTAGATATGGTGCATGATTTAGCAAAATCGACCAAACTCAACACAGACATCATGCAACAAGATCTGTGCACCATCAAGACTGAACTCAGCTCCATTAATAGCAGGGTATCGGAGGCTGAGGAGCGCATCAGCTCCCTAGAAGATAAGTCCAATATCTCAATAAGAGACATCCAGAATCAGCAAATTACTAAAAAATCTCTGCAAAAGGAGGTGGCAGAGTTGGAAGATCGTAATCGCAGGGGGAACCTGCGCATCTTTGGGATGCCGGAGGGAGTGGTGGGCTCATCCAACTCTTGCATCCCCTTCTTAGAAAAATGGTTCCCGCAAGTGACAGATCTACCTTTCAAGAAGGACTTTGAACTTGAAAGTGTGCACTGCGTCCCCTATGTCAAAGACCCGTGGGCAGGAACAACACCCGGCAGATTGTCTGCCGGCCTCTGAGATTCCAACATGCAGAAATGATTCTCAACCATGTGGGCAAGCACAATCACATTCTTTGGAAGGGCCACAAAATCTTTGTCTCTCAAGACTATTCCAGACCCACTGTTGAAACAAGAAAAGGCTTCCTGGCCCTCCGCACCAGGCTCAAAGCATCATTTATACAGTTTTCATTCATTGGCCCAGCAAAATTCAAAATTTCTGAGAATGGCAAGTTCCACATCTTCAACGACCCAAAAGATCTTCAGATTTTCTTAGAGGACAGAGGGACTAGCATGATGGATACGAGATTGGCACCTTCCTCTAGTCCCAAGTCATGAACCTCTCCAATATACAGCTCCGGGACTTATATCCTTTCCTAATGTTTGTCAAGGAGTACAGTTTCTACACACTTTGCCGCATCTGCGCATCTAGACACTTCGCCGCATTTGAGTACAGAGTATCTATTAGTTACAGTGTCTTAAAATGTGTCCGACAGTGCTGTGTTCCTTATTGCATACTCAGTTTATACTTAGTATAGGGCACTTGGTCTCTTCCTTGGCCCTTCCACCAGTGGTGGTCTCTGGCCCCCCTTCCCATCTTTCTGCAGTCCATATATATGGCTGCCAGCGTGGTACCATTCCAGCCACCGGGCTTACTGCAACATCTCTAATCCCCCCTCCTCAGCATGAACTTATTACAATTATAAACCTTATATGGATCCACTGATGTGCTTTAAAAAAAATTACCGATTCCCTATTAGGGCCCATCCCTTATGGTACTCCTCGCTCATAGAGAGATGCTGGCATGATACTCCCTTCCTCAATCTAACCCTCCCGTACCTGATACACGTAGCTTATGCTACCTTCGATATTTTAGACCAAGTGCCCGTTGATGTCTGAGAGTTGGGGCTTATCGCCCTCAGCCGTACATATATATGTTCTTCATACTTTCTCTTTTCTACTGTTCGCGTGATTCTAGCGTTACATACTATTTGCTGTTTCTCGTGAGCCAGTGAAGGCAGGTTTCTCCTGCTGTCATCTCCCTCCCTTATAACCTTTGGGGTGGGTGGTTCGGGTGGAGTGGGTGGTGGGTCGGAATGGGCAGGATTACTGTTTTTTTCCGCCCAATGTTCATTTACTTTTTTATCCTTACCTGTAGGTTTACACCTAATCCTTGCATGCCCTTTTGGTTCGGCATCTGTACCACTTTGCACTTACTTTTTCTTTCAGCTCTTCTTCCAGATCCCCATACTGACCAATGGCTCCAGCTTTGAGATCCGCGCTCCTTTCTCAGGGGGTCACTCCTAAATATCCCTGGTTGGTGCTCTAATAAGACTTTACTTCCTCGTTTTATACTCTCTGACTACTACGACTTGCTTGAAAGCCCCGGGATGTGCCCTTATTTAGAGGCATCTCTATTTATCTCACAATCAGCCCACTCTACAGACTTTTCACCTTATCTACATTGCCATGGTCTCTCCTCCGCGCCATGAATAATTCCCCACTAGAGAGTAACTTAAAATGTGTCTCTTTAAACGTCAAAGGGCTTAATCACCCAATAAAATGCAAAACAATTGAAAACTACCTATTTAAATTGAAACCTGAAGTTATTTTACTACAAGAGACAAAAACTAACCATGGGGGACTTGCAGGATTTGGGAGGAGTTGAATTGCAGACATCCTCTGCTCCTCTATGGAACGCAAGAGGGGTGGGGTGGCCACCTTGATCTCCAAGAATTCAGGCCTGTCCAGCATATCACACTTAGCGGATGACAATGGAAGATGGGTTCTTTCAAAATTCGCTAAACATTCCTGCCACTTTCATGTTCTCAATGTATATGGTCCGAATACTGACGACCCAGATTTCTGGGACTCCTTGACCCTCCCCCTGAGCCAAATACCAAGCGACGATCTCGTAACGTTGGGCGGCGACTTCAATCTTCCCTTAGATGTAACCATTGACAGACAGTCCAGGTCCCCCCTTCAACCCTCTAGGTCACACAGGTCATTACACAAACTAGGTTTTGGCCTACTTGACTCTTGGAGACTCCAACACCCGGATGCTAGAGACTACACCTTTTTTTCCATCCCTCACAAATCTTATTCCAGAATAGACTATATTCATCTGACAATCTGACAAGACTAATCTCTGACCACTCTGCCATTACCCTTTCCCTCACTAGTGCTAATGTGTATACCCCTAGCCAAATTTGGAGGTTTAATGACGAATCAATCAAAGACGCTGCCTCCAGGGAGGTGATTGAGAAAACCATAATAAACTACTTGCAAGACAACCCAATTGGCGATACCTCCCCTTCCACTCACTGGGATGCACTGAAGGCGACTGTCAGGGGTGCCCTTATAAGCATCCAAGCCAAAATGATTAAGGACAAAAATAAAGACCTGGTGGAACTAGAAAAAGTTATTTAAAACTGGAGTCTTCCCACATCTCCGACTCAAACCCTCAAACCCTCTCCACCCTCACCTACAACAAATATGAATACAATAGAATTTTGAGTGAAAGAGCGGGAGTATGGGTCAACAAATAAAAAAGCCTAAAACTCTGCGATGCGAATAAAGCAGGCAAATCCTAGCCTCCTATCTAAAACACAAACAGAACCACAAGGAAATTGATTCTCTCACTGATGAATCAAATGTAACCCTCACCAGACCACATAAAATATTGGAAATTGTTAAAGATTTTTACCAAGCACTATATAAAGATGACCCGGTCATCTCTGCACCCTCTTGCACAGCCTACCTCAATGACATTCCCCTCCCGACCATCTCCGATCAAGAGAAGCTGACCGATAGCTTCCCAATCTCGATTATAGAACTTGACACAGCAATACGTTCCTTGAACCCCGTAAAGCTCCAGGCCCTGCTGGCTACTCAGCTAACTTTTTTTAAACCCTCAGTCATTTACTCAAACCAACTCTGTTGTCCCCCTATCAACACTTTGCTGACTCTGGTGCCATCTCGGGCACTACTAGCGAAGCCACTATAGTTGTAATCCCAAAAGACGGCAAAGACCCAAAGCAGGTAAAGAATTATTGACCAATTTCACTAATTAATCTGGATGCAAAGATCTATGCTAAGATACTTTGTAAGAAACTCGAACCTCTCCTTACCCGTCTGATTGATCACTCACAGGTGGGCTTCATGAAGAATAGGCTATCAGATAATAATACCCGACTCTTACGCCACGTCATTGAAAGAGCCACGTCATTGAAAGAGCCAAAATGTCCCCTACCAAAACAGTAGCAGTTACCCTCGATACTGGAAAAGCTTTTGACAGAGTCTCCTGGACTTTTCTCCGTGAGTCCTCATTGAAATTTAACCTTGGAGAATCTTTCAGTAAAATGGTCATGGCTCTCTATAGTGGCCCGTCGGCTAAAGTGAGATCTGGGGGCCTACTCTCCACAGCATTCAACCTAGAGAGAGGTACGAGACAGGGTTGCCCCCTTCCCCAACCCTTTTCATCCTAAGCCTTGAACCCCTACTCCACAAGGTTAGATCTAACCCCCACATTCAAGGTGTCTCCTTTAATAGTCCACCATGAGGCGTGCAGCCTACGTTGATGATATTTTAATAATGACAGAAGAGGCTTCACAGTCTATTCCTGCCCTTCTTCAGACCATAGAAGAGTATGCCAGAGTTCCAAATTATAAACTAAATAAACATGAATCAGAAATTCTTGCCCTGAATAACCTTTGCTGGAGCGCCCTGTTCGCGAATACAGGCCTAACCTGGCAACCAAAGTTTATTTCATAGTTGGGCCTGGAGTTCAACTCGGACGTATTAGATTCCCTAATTTATTATCAGGGTGGGTGGATGATGCCTGGGTTCACGCTCAATGAGGCAGGACCCAATACTGTGGATGGCACGGACCTCTCAAGTAGCTACACCCAAGAGCCACCAAATTGAGAGAAATTGTTTTGAGCTTGAGAAAGGTTTGTGCCTGATATATCCATATAGTAGTAGCTAGAGGAAGAAATCCCAAAGTCCGATGTATTAGATTCCCTACACCACAACGAAACCCTAACGCTGAAGAAAATTGAGTCTCTCCTGGACTGTTGGAATCCCAAATTTCTTAAATGGTGGGCCGTATAGAAACTGTCAAAATGATGATCACCTCTATATCAATTACCTCGCAAGTATGTTTCCATTAGCCCTATCGGATGATTCCACCAAAAAATCGATAGATTATTAAACAAATGTATCTGGCAGAACAAACATCCCAGAATCTCTATCAAAAAACTCTGCCTACCTGTTCATCTTGGAGGTGTTAACCTGGCTGACTTCAACAACTATCAAACTGCTTTCTTCACAAATCAGGGCTCCCTCTGGTTCTCCCAATCGTGGGACTACACCCCCTCTTGGTTATCAATAGAGAGGGAGCTACTGGATGAGCTACACCCTATTTCCCTCCTAACCAGTGCCCCAAAACCCCTTGGCTCTGGAAAATACATTTTTAACACCACCAAAAGAGCCATTCTGAAAATCGACAAGCTCCTTGAGGTACCGATCACTAAATCTAACATGATCTCCCCTGGAATGACCTAAAAATTAGAATCCAAGGTGTTCCGGTCCTTTGGCCACACTGGGCCTCTAAGGGTATTCATTTCTTGAAAGATCTCGGATCTCCACAATACCACTTTCTTTTCGAGACTTACGAACTCAATTCGGCCTACAACCTTAGATCTATATGATTTTCTCAAACTTAAAGTCAGTCTGTCTAAACTTAATCTCCCTCTCAGTGAGCCCTCTCTTCCCAAATCCATTCTGACCTTTAATAGGTCTGGTCACCTAGCCTCCAAGTTCTATCACCTCTTAAAACTGAAATCTAGTAACCTAATCTCGAGCCCTCAGACAAAATGGGACCCCGCTGAGTCTCTCACTCTGGAGACCTGGCATCTAATATGGAAGTCAGTAGTCTCTCACAAAATCTCTCCCTCCCTCTCACAGGTGAAACTCTGGCTACTGCACAGAACCTTCTGGACTCCGTCCTGTCCCCACAAGCACTCCCTCAGAGATAACCCAGTTTGCTGGAATTGTAATAATTCGACAGGTGACCTCCCCCATCTCCTCTTCTATTGCAGTGCAGAAACTCCATTCTGGGACTTGGTATTCAATTTCATACACACCCTATGTGGGGTCCAGCTAGAAAAGAGCTTCCTATCCCTTGTCCAAGGATTCCTTGACCCAAAAATCAACTTCCATAGTGATAACCTCTTGATTGATATCCTCCTAACCGCTGCCTGCAAAACAGTAATCGCTAACTGGAAAAACACAGCAGCCACCTCTTTCCTATCTTGGTGAAACTGGGTCTCCTTCCTGAGAGGCGCGGACAACACCTCCCTCCGAAGCTCTCCATTGATAGTCCGTTAAACCTCTGTCTGGACAGCCCCCGACAACTGCTTTGCCTCCACCAAACCCCCTTGATGACTTAACGTGTGAGTAGCTCGTTCTATTCCTTGATGCTCACCGCCTCATATCTGTTTCTTCCTTGAACAAGCAAACTACTTGCTCCCCATTTCTGGCTGACACCGATCTCTTGATCTCTGTCTCTGTCCTATTTAACTGTCCTACGATGTAATACTTACTGCATGATACCTGGCACCATGTTCCATGTACTCTACCTGAGCTGTTCCTCTCTATATACCGTTTCACATTCAACGGTCTACTGGTTCCTATTTTTCCTTACCATATTATTTTTCTTCTCAGTATTTGTAAAAAATGTGGGTACTCTACTTTATACTGTCTTGATTTTATGTGACCCGCCTTACTTTTGATAAATGTTCATGATTTTCGACATCAACCTCCTAACCCTGTTCTTCTGTACCAGTCCTGGGCTCTTCAATATGCACCTTTTTGTATTCCTTTGCTGTTTCTCCCTCCTTTGTTCATCTGTCTTTGAAAATGTTTAATAAAATCTTTTGCAATCAAAAAAAGAAAACACAAACCTGCAATAAAACATTAAAAATGCCAGGGTTTTGCTTATAAATGCACGTAACCTGAGATACAAAGGTGCTACCCATGAATGAATTAAGGAGAAAGTGCCTTGATTATCCATTTTGAAGACCATTTACCATAATCTTGTCCTATTATTACGTTCACTTTTGATACATTTTTTTTCGTTGGTCACTAAGTGCAGTGCTTGTAGATTTTACTCTCGACCCCGCACATTCTTGCTTGCAATCCCTGTATTTAATTTAAACACTGCCATGCTCTTTTGCTCATACATGCGAATACATACTTTAGCATATTAAAGCCAGACCTTTTTTATTTTTATTGGGATGAATTGTACAAAAAAATTATATATTTCGTGATGCAGCAGAAGAAAAGGAAAATTTTAAACAGTGATATAAAGAAAAGATATAAACATAGGTTAAACTATCTAAGGGGCCGATTACGATGGCGGGTGGAGGCACATCCGCGGTGCTGGCGGGGGTGGAAAATGCCCTTTTCCGCACTCCAGTAGCGGTCCTCCCGCCCGCCATATTACGATGGGCAAACATAGCCCATTTTCCGTCCGCTGCGGAGTCAGGTGAACCGCCAGATTTGTGAGCCCGCCACCGCGGCGTAGGGAGCCAATAGGGACTCACCGCCGTGCGGAATGACGTTCCGTCCGCCATACAAATCACGATGCCGCAAACAGCCTATCACACCGCAGCGGAGAATCCACCCACCCAGAGACCGCGGAAGCACGACAGCGGAGCGCGAAACCAGACTCCCGGTCCCCTCCACCCGGTCCTGATCGCAATGGTTCCAGCACTCCAAGCCCTTCCGGTGCTGTACCTCCTCCACTACCAGCAAATAATGCACCGTCGCGGACAACGACGCAGGTACGCAAATACACAACTCCGCACACAACCACAACACACAACTCTTGTGCCGACACACGGTTCCTGTCCACATCAGACACTGGTGGGGACAGGAACACATCCCCCAGTGTACCCACACATCTCCCACCTGCCAGAAACTCACCCCTCTGCATCCGGGTCACCCATCAACCGCGAAATCACAGAAATGTCCCGGTCACGTCACTGCAGCGGTGAAGACGCGGGAAAACCTGCGCACAATGTAGTAGGCAGGGCCTTCGCCAGGCATGGGCAGTCCGCAAAGATTCACAGGGCTCCACCTTCACCCTTCCCACACTACTCATCCCACACCCATTTGAGAACCTGCTGTGTGCTTCTCCTGTGCCCCCCTGCACAATTAATCTGCCAGGTGCAGCCAGACCTTGCACCTCACACATCAAAGGACAAGGGAGATTGACTGGGAAGGTGGGGGTGAAGAGGAACACCCTGCACAGAAGCCCAGGGGCTGGACAACCCTCCTCCTCACACCAACCTTCCACCCCTGTGAAGCTAACTGAGTATGATCACAAAATGAAGACTCACACTACCTATGAACATCCAATGAACTGTTCACACTGCCTGTCAAGTCACTCACAAACACCCCACACTGACACCCAGCCACAAACCCATACCATAGGCCACCAGCAATGGAGGACAACAGATGTGCCAGCCAAAAGTGAAGTGGACAGTGCTGGAAAACCATGGAGCAAGCCACATAGCATCTGTACATCACATGCAAGAGAAGGAACATATCACACCACCCTTAGGCCATCAAATCAGACATGGCTGGCACAGTGAGTCAAATTAAGCCAAAGTGACCTCTGTGCAACAACTCAGGGAGACATCAAGGCAGGCCATGGATAGGCACAGGAATGATAGGAAGTGTCTGAAGTCATTCAGTGACCAGCCACACATCTGTCTCTACTTACTTGACATGTGTATGTCATCAGCACAACACACATGGCTCATTTTCACACTCCTTGACTGTCAAACACAAGTAGGACCTTCACACATACCCCTCCTCTACCCACCTCACACCTGCAGCCCACAACACCTGTGAGAAACACACAGAACGGTCCAAATGATGTCCTGTGAGTCCAATGACAACCAATCACACTCCCTGTGGTGCATCCACAAATGTCACACCCGCACTCAGGGATGCCTGAACCAATGCTGACACAAAAACAATAGCCAAACACAAAGCTCACAAACAACATCCACAGAAGTCTAACAAGCCCAGACATGTGCAGCCAAATAGTGGAAAGGCAATGTGACCACAGACAGAACAGGAGTACACAACATTGTCACTCAGGGCCAATGCCCAGACACCATACCCCAACACAAACAAGAATCGCATCATCCAAAAACAAACATGAACAATAACTGGGATCAATGGGACCATCAGCTGACACAGACTGAG